>JABMIG010000150.1:62454-94326 GCA_013187285.1 Cyclotella cryptica
TCAAATGGAATGATTATCTGTTTTTTCTCTCTCAAGAAGCATTGTGAAAATTTTGATTGGATAATGGATGCAACTATACAGATGCCAAAGAAAAATGTGAGCATCAAGCTCCTGGATGACACCAAAAATAATGTCTTACTTTTAGGACTACACATGGATTCTCTTTTTCCCCACATACCACTCAGATTATGATATCACCAAACCTCACAGTCACCCTTTCACATACCAAGTACAGTATAAGTTAATCAACATACTTTATGGCACAAAACTTCAACCAAACTTGAAGTGTAGCCTTCATCAGTAAAAGTTTATGATACCAAATCCACCATGAAATGATATCAATTCTCAGGCAAAATGAAAGCTTGCACAAAATGAACTTTATTTTGGGGTTGTTGCCAGCTGATCATTGTTTTGCCTGTTCATGTTTGAATGGTGTCTTGATAATATATGTTCATTTTTGATGCTGTTATGTCATGATAATTATTTTTTGTCTTAGATAAAATTTTGTTGTCTCTAGTATTTCTTTTTTTATGTATGACCGTTATATCATTAACATTTATGCGAAATTTCTGTTGTCAATTTTGACACATAGAAGGTATCGCCTTGTGTGAACGGTGTTGCACGTTTCATGCAGTTGCCGCGCCCATCATTTTCGTGGCACATAAAAATTGACTTCACTACAGCAAGATGGGATTTCCGATCGTCCCCACAATCCCCCCCTCATATCTTAGCATTTTGGTGGACTTTTGAGCTGCAAGTTGGCGCGTCTTCTCGAACCAGCTCTTGGCAACACGGCGCCCTGCGATGTGGCAAAAAGGTAGGTTGGTTGTTGTGTTTCGCAATGTTTTTTCTGCCCAGCTATTTAATTGGAAATTCGCGCCCTGTCGTGCTATCTTCTGTCACTCCCCCTCCATGACTTTCAAAACCCCACGCCCCACGCCCCACACCCCACGCCCCACGCCGTGCTCTTCCCACAGATTCAATCCAACAACGAGAAAAAGAAGCAGGGCAATTGACTATGCGAGCGGTGAGAATTCCAATTTTTTAATTTGGTCAATTATTTAATTGAAAATCGTCGTGCTTCCTGACATCTATTCTGCAACGGCCCTCCTCCATGAAGAACAGAACCCACAAACCCCGTGCCCCCACGCTGCGCCCTCCTCTACCAGATATCTAACTTCCAAAAAAAGAAGCAGGAAGAATGACCACTCCTATGGTGAGTTTTGGCTTCCATTTGCCCAACAATGTTTTGTTGAAACTCGACGCCTCTGACCTGTGATCTTCCTCCACGCCCATTGTCAATGAATTGCAACCCCATGCCCCATGCCGTGCCCTCTCATGAAAAAATAACAGACAACAAAGAAGTAGGACAATCGACCAATCTCAGGGTGAGTTTTGCATTATTTTACTTGCAATCTGTTTCATTGTAACTCAATGCCCCTGACCTGTGGTCTACCTCCCCACCCCTCCTCTATGAATGACAATCCCCATATGCCCTCACGTCGTGCCTTCCCATGGGAGCAATTTAACAGGACAACTCCCATGGCAAGTTTTGGACATTTTTGTTTGCCCAACTATTTAATAGTAACTCGACATCCCTCACCTGCAATCTTCCTTCACTACACTTCTACATGAATAACACACACCACAAATCATGCCCCACCCTCCTCTCGCCGCAAAAAGTCTAACAGGAAGAAAACAAGCAAGAGAGTTAAACATTCCTGTGTGGTGAGTTTTTGACTTTTTATGTGCCCATCTATTTAATTCAAAATATCTGCCACTTACCTACCATCTTCCCAACAACCATGAATTACAGTCCCCACTCCCAACGACCTTCCTCTCATGCCGCATCAATCTAACAGGTTTTGTGTAATGATGCAATTGTTTTCTCCAGCATGCTTGTTTTTAGTCCAACATAAACTAAAGTTTGAAATAATATTATTACATTTCAAAAATGGTTTTTGTAGGGACAGAGTTAACGTGTTATTTTACGTGTTTACTCCTACTACCCGGAGGGGGGAGTACTTGTTAGTAAATATGATAGTAAGGAAATCTGAGTTCATCGGCACGGGAAATATTCTAATCTGTTAGTTAAACTGTTAGCAAAAACGGACCTGTTAGTAAGTATGTAAGTAAATCGGAAAAATTGATGAATTTTGTTAGGAGCCACAATTATCTAACAGATTAACTAACAAGGCCGATTTCGAGAAGGTTTCTGCCTAGTATTAAACCTACATGCACATGTCAGTAAGCCCTTTGCTTTTTACTACATAACAGCTTACTAATAATTCGTTTGCAGTGTATTAAGGCAACAAGAGAAAATAATATTTAATACTAATTATGTGTTATGTTTTGGCATTGCATGGTTGAATTGATATGGAAACTAAATTGAACTTGATGACTACCTTTATTGATTTCTCAACTTCACAATTACACAATAAATTGAAATGCTTGTGCACCAATGGCATAACAAAACAAAAACATAAATCCTGTAAAAGTGCAACATTCCTGGGATTGCTATCCCCGTTCTCCAATTGAAGCTATGAGATTGTAGGTGTTTCCCACTTTTAAAGAGAGCTGACAAACATTGGGATGGTGATGGGTGGTGAACAGAGATAAGTTGGGATGTAAATGTTGTGAGTGATGGATTGCAGAACAAAAAAGGGTGGGAACAATAGTACCAAGACTTAGTGAGGTAAATATATTAGATACTTTTAGATTTTTTCTGTGTTAGCATGACTAGCTTTGCACGGATTACAAGATATGCTTTAATGTATCTTTTGACATTTGGTGGATCTAGTACATCAAGATATATGGTAGAAGTCTACCATACCAACGTGTAATAGAGTGTCCATGTTTTGGATAGCCATTTTATCTTTTTGTCTGACATCACCAGACCAGCGAAGTGAACTAACAAATTTAAAAATCTTCAACTGACAAATTTCATCAAATTTGTGAGCAACTTAACTAATTTGATGGCTACTTGCAAGAAGTAGGGACTACTAAATTCCTTCTGTAGAGCACTGACCCTAAATGTTGTGTCCTAGTGCACATTTTTTGTCAGCAAAGATCTTTGTGCCATCCCATCTCATGTGCTTTGCAACAGAAAAACATTCTAAAATAATATGAGGTGAGATTTCAGGCTTGATGAATACCATACCATATTCAAGGTCTTTCTCTTTGTCACTGTCAAGTCAACCCATCAATGAGACACAATCAAGGGGGAGGCTAGTTTAGAATCAAGGTAAGAGATTGCGATAGACAAACAATTTTTGTTGTTTGTGTAATACATGCTTCCCTTGGGCTAAGAATCCCTGACCAGGTTTTTTGGTGGGCTTTGGTGGGCATCAGTGGGGGTTTGGAAAAGACCGAAATATAACAGTTGCCAATAATCTGATGTGGAAAAGTGGGCACCCAAGACATACTAAATTTTCCCTTTGAAATTTGGTAGTGACCTAGACTCTAACAGCTAACAAATTTGCCGTTTTTGCTAACAAATATAAAAGTGGACAATCTCAAAGCTTGTCCATGTTTTGGATATTTGTTAGCAGCTGACAGCAAATTTGTTAGCCAATTTTTCTTTTTGTCTGATGTCACCATTCCAGCAAAGCGAACAAATAAATTTAAAACATTCAACTAACAAGTTTGATCAAATTTGTGATCAACTTAACAAATTTGATGGTTGCTCTCATGTTGTAGGATAATTGTTAGGCATTTTTGTTAAAATAGAGTTCATTGTTGTTGGAAGATTTAGATTGTTGTTTGTCCATCACCACACCAGTCTATTGCTAACAAATATATCAATCAAACATGGACACAGAAAAATTGAAATTTGCATGTTTGATGAGATAAAATGACAAACAAAGTTGCAGTCGGCGTCGCCCTTGGACCACCATCATCATGGAGCAGATTGACTGCAAACCCTGGACAGATGTGTATGGGAATGAACATCCCAATAAACACCCGACATCTTGGACCTCCTTTTTGGATTGCATCTAGTTTCATCTGCAGACTGTCTTCAGGACTGATGCAGCGGAGCAGGAATGGTTCTACATCAGCAATGGGCTGAAGAAACCAAATAGAGTACCCATCTGGGACTTTGTGCAGAGAATCCAGCACCTTAACAACTACTTGGAACTCTTGCCATGCATCTTTTACTCTTCGAAGGCTGGAAAGTCAATGAAAGTATGTGGGCCATTTGATGATGCTGACTTGGCAAGCCACATCCTCAGGATGGTTCCTCGAAACTGGCAGGACCAATACAAGCTCAGTGAAGCTTTGGTACCACAAAGTGTCAGGGAACTTCTTGAAGTCCTTGAATGCATTAAGGGGGCCTACCCGACCAAGAAGGTTGGAGAAGGACCCAAGAATGCAGCCAAGTCTAATGGCTCATCTAAGAAGAAGGTCTCTTTTAATGACCAAATACCAAAGAGACACCACACAAAGAAGTACTGTTCTCTCTGCAAGAAACATGGGGGTGATCATACCGCCCATAACACTCTGGACAACTGCAAGGGGGCAAACCTAACTGGACCTCTCATGGACCAGAGAGACCTGCTCAAGGAGGAAGTAGCTATGCACAACTAACCGCTAAAATCATCCAAATATTGCAAAGTCTGTCAAGAAAATGAAACATGCCATGACAAAACAGAAGAAGTGCAAACATCATGAAACCGGCAACAGTGACAATTCAGACTCATCCTGAGATGATGGATGGGGGTGTGTCCTAGGAATGTGAAACAATAACCAAATTGTCGGACCCCAAACTGTCAGGTGACCTTTTCAATAGTGTGAACCCCCCTTTGACAAGTAAAGAAGGGCAGGTCACTACTGTAGTAGCCAAAGCACGCTACAAAGTGACTGAAAATCCAGCCCGTAAGAAATTCAAACACTCTACAGGGTGTCATACCAAAAACACAGTCATCAGGATACTACTAGACAGTGGATCTGATGGTGACCTCCTGTTCCATGCAAAAGGAACAGAGAAACACATTCGCTCTTCTTGACTAGGCAGGTGCGAAAGTCTTGGCACATGTTAAATGGGAGATTCCTAACCAAAGGAAGGAGCATTGCTCACATAATTTGAGGAACTTTTTGATGGAACACTAGGTGACTGGAACACAGAGCCTGTGTCCCTTGAACTCAAGGAAGGTGCAAGCAGTATCATGGCAAGGCATACCCAGTACCCAAATCTTGCAAAGAAATAACTATCAAAGAAATGAGAAGACTATGCAAACTGGGAGTCTTATAATTTCAGCCTGAATCAGAATGGCATCACCATCATTTGTCACAACAAAGAAAGACAGAACTGTACGCTTTCTCACTAATTTTAGAGAAGTAAACAAACAACTCGTTAGAAAGCCGTTCCCTTACCCAAAAGCAGTACAGTTCTGCAGGAGCTAGAAGGATTTACCTATGCCACAACCCTAGACATAAACATGGGTTAGCATACCATTAGATATCACAATTCATCCAAAATATGTACCCTTATCTTTCCATGGGGCAAGTATTCTTACCTCCAATTGCCCATGGGCATCAAAGGTTTGCCAGACATCTTTCAAGCAAAAATGTCAGCACTAATGGTAGCCTTAGATTTCGTACAAGCTAATCTTGATGATTTGTTTTGCATCACAAAGGTGAATCTGGAAGACCACTTTGACACATTAAAAATGGTTCTTACAAGGCTACACAGGTGGGCTTGCAAATCAACACCCGAAAATTGTTTTTCTGTGCCATTGAAACAGAATATCTAGGTTGTACCCTCACACGTACAGGGATTTAACTACAACAGAAAAGGTATAGGCAATTCTTGCAATGTCACCACCAAAAAATGTCAAAGATCTCGGTAAATTCCTGGGTATTATAGAGATCTTTGGGCAAGACACAGCAAAGTGCTTGCCCCACTCACCTCACTGGTAGGAGAGTGTGGTCACACCAAGGTCATCAGAGCCAATAAGACGAAGAAACCTCTATGGTACTGGGGCACAGTGCATCAAAAAGCATTCAATGATGGGAAGACTACAACTGCCAAGGATGTTGGCCTACCACTGCAAACAAAAAACACCGGTAACCTTCTGGTACACTCTCAAAATGTCAGAGTTTACATGGAGGTTACTAACCTGAGCCGTTCGGCGCAAAAAAAATATCACGCAAAAAATATAGGTAAGTTCGACAGGGGTCAAAGAGTTTATTTTTATGAGCTCAATTTTCTCTAATTGTGAGGATGGAAGGGCAGTGGAGCTGCTCTTCCAATCCAAACGATACAAACGAAATGTGTGTAGATTCTATACACATTTGGTATGTATTTAGCCTTCTTAAATGAAGGGGCTATGGACTCTGGTGTTCCGGAGCCCATAGGGCAGTGGACTCCTGTGGTGGGGAGTCCTAGCCTTTTGGACCAGGGCGGTGGACTCCAATGTTGGGGAGTCCTTGCATTTTGGATCAGGGGCAGTGGACTTCCTGCCTGGGGAGTCCTGGGAATGCCCCTTTTATATTTTGTACCAATGGGTACAAAAATGGGCTGATTCTTGGCCAATGTCAGTTACCGGAAGTTTCAAGAGTGTATGGGTGAGTTACTGGTTTTTTATACATTGTATAAGCCACAGTTACATTTATCACGCTAAGCTTTGAAGGGAAAAAATCTTCCAAGTGTTGGTGTGGTTCATGACTGACATTTTGTGAATCAGGAGTCACAAACAGGAAGATCACCTGTTGGGTCAAGTTTTGGTGGCAATTCTAGGCTTGGTCTTTGAATTTTTTTGGTGACAGCTTATTGGTCCTATTTATATTTTGAATCAGTTGGTTTTATGTATGTTCTGTCATTTTTTAAACACCCTCCATATAGGAATGAAATATGAATGTTGAGAATTCCTGTCCCACAAGTACTTCATTCACTGGCTAGGTTACGACCCTAATCTGCCAAATCTCACCAAAACCTTCCAAATAGGAATTAAGTACAAATTTAGAGAATTCCCCTACCAGATATATGTCTTCACTGGCTAGGCCTAATAAGTATAAATTCTATCAGAAGTGACTGCGCCAAAAAATAGCGAACACAAGAATAACACATAGGAGCTGAAATTTGGTACCATGTGGCTACATAATTTGTACTTATTCCTTTGTATTGTCGTACCTCACTCTTGTGCAACCTCTCAGAGGTCTTCATAATCTTGACCGGTACCATACTTATGTATATGATTGTCTACAGTATAAGTATAGCATATGATACAATACCGTACCATACCTCTACAACATAGGTGCTTGAACCAGCATCAACCGTAGGGGGGTGCACTCTCACTACTATTTCTTCACGCCGATTTGTTTCAATTACATTGATACCCCGCCATCCCATCATGGGAACTGCCAAAACTCAGCCCACAGACTGAGTTTGGCATCCTGCCTAGCACCGCCGTGTAGCAAGCATCATTTGGCAGGGGCGGGTGCAAAATGAAGGTAGGTTCTTATAAACTCACCCTTTGTTCAATTATTCCACTCAGCACACGTCATATTTTTCAATTAAATATTTACAGGCCTACCAAGGGAACGGCCAAAACTCAGCCCACAGACTGAGTTTGGCATCCCGCCTGGCACCGCCTTGTAGCCAACAACAATTGGCAGCGGTGGGTATCCTTGTTTTCAAACAATATACTCACAACACATCACTTTTTCCAATTAAATATTTACAGGCCTACCACGGGAATGGCCGAAACTCAGCCCACAGACTGAGTTCGGCATACCGCATGGCATCGCCATGTAGCCAACATCATTTGGCAGGGGGGGGGGGTGCAAAATGAAGGTAAGTTCTTATAAACTCACCCTGTTTTCAAACAATATGCTCACAATACATCATTTTTTTCAATTAAATATTTACAAGCCTATCACAGGAACGGCCAAAACTCAGCCCACAGACTGAGTTTGGCATCCCGCCTGGCACCGCCATGTAGCCAACAACAATTGGCAGCGGCAGGTCAAGTTTTAAGGTGAGTTTTTATGAACTTGCCCTGTTTTCAATTGATATACTCACTACACATCATTTTTCCATTAAATATTTGATGGCCTACCACGGGAACGGCCGAAACTCAGCCCACAGACTGAGTTTGGCATCCTGCCTCGCACTGCTGCAAAGCCAACAAAAACAATTGGCAGCGGCAGGTATATTTTGAAGGTGAGTCATAATGAACTCGCCCTGTTTTCAAAAAGTATACTCACCACACAGCATTTCTTTCAATCAATATCAACAGGCCTACCACAGGAACTTCCGAAACTCAGCCCACAGACTGAGTTTGGCATCCCGCCCGGCACCGCCGTGTAGCCAACAACAATTGGCAGCAGCGAGTATGTCTTGAAGGTGAGTCATTGTGAACTTGCCATGTTTTCAAACAATATACTCACCACACATCAATTTTTTACAATTAAATATTTACAGGCCTACCATAGGAACGGCCAAAACTCAGCTGACAGACTGAGTTTGGCATCCCGCCTGGCACCGCCTTGTAACCAACAACAATTGGCAGCGGTGGGTATATTTTGAAGGTAAGTTCTTATAAACTTGCCTTGTTTTCAAACAATATACTCACAACACATCACTTTTTCCAATTAAATATTTACAGGCCTACCACGGGAATGGCCGAAACTCAGCCCACAGACTGAGTTTGGCATACCACATGGCATCGCTGTGTAGCCAACATCATTTGGCAGGGGGGGGGGGTGCAAAATGAAGGTAAGTTCTTATAAACTCACCCTGTTTTCAAACAATATGCTCACAATACATCATTTTTTCAATTAAATATTTACAAGCCTATCACAGAAACGGCCAAAACTCAGCCCACAGACTGAGTTTGGCATCCCGCCTGGCACCGCCATGTAGCCAACAACAATTGGCAGCGGCAGGTCAAGTTTTAAGGTGAGTTTTTATGAACTTGCCCTGTTTTCAATTGATATACTCACCACACATCATTTTTTCCATTAAATATTTGATGGCCTACCACGGGAACGGCCAAAACTCAGCCCACAGACTGAGTTTGGCATCCCGCCTGGCACCACTGCAAAGCCAACAAAAACAATTGGCAGCAGCAGGTATATATTGAAGGTGAGTCATAATGAACTCGCCCTGTTTTCAAAAAGTATACTCACCACACATCATTTCTTTCAATCAATATCAACAGGCCTACCACGGGAACTGCCGAAACTCAGCCCACAGACTGAGTTTGGCATCCCGCCCGGCACCGCCGTGTAGCCAACAACAATTGGCAGCAGCGAGTATGTCTTGAAGGTGAGTCATTGTGAACTTGCCATGTTTTCAAACAATATACTCACCACACATCAAGTTTTTACAATTAAATATTTACATGCCTACCACAGGAACGGCCAAAACTCAGCCCACAGACTGAGTTTGGCATCCCGCCTGGCACCGCAGTGTTGCCAACAACCATTGGCAGTGGCAGGTATATTTTGAAGGTGAGTCATTATGAATTCAATCTTTTTTACAGTTGTTTTGACTGCATCTTATTTTCAATTCAATATTTACAGGCCTACTGGGGGAACAACCGAAACTCAGCCCACAGACTGAGTTTGGCATCCCGCCTGGCACTTCTGTGTAGCAAACAAAAATTGGCAGGGGTGTGTCAATTTTGAAGGTGAGTTATTATGAACTCATCCTATTTTACAACTGTTTTGATTTCAGCTAATTTTCAATTAAATATTTAATTTCCTTCCAGCTTGGTGCGGATGGTCCATAGTATCACTGCAAACGAAAAACACCGGTAACCTCCCCGTACACTCGAGTGTACAGGGAGGTTACCGGAGTAACCCTCCGGTAAACTAGTGTACTGGAGGGTTACCGGAGCCTACCGGGAGGTTCCCGGAAATTAGAGACCAAAAGGAGCTTTCCGATTTATTTCTACGTACGATAGGAATTGGTACTTTTTTACAGGAAAACAGACTTCTCAGTAAGTCTTAGAGTCGATATCAATCTAATTAGTTGCTATAACTGCATTACATAGACACTAAAAAAATGTTTACTGGTGGCATACCGGAAGTGTACAGGTGATTTACCGGAAGTGTACCGGAGGGTACCGGAAGTGTACGGGAAGGCTACTGGAGAGTACCGGAGGGTTACGGGAGCTTACGGGAGGGCTACCGGAACGTACAGGAGGGTTACCGGGAGGACTGCCTACTGTTGGACTAAAGTAATAGAAGAGTATGTGTAATAATTTATCTCCGCTAATAAAATTAAACATACTACATCACCATGTTTAGGGGCCCGCCCAACTCATCGCCCACCAAAACGACATGACACACATGCAAAAATTTCAGCCCCAAGCTAAAAAACGATACTGTGGACCATATCGCCACGGTAGAAGTAAATTAAATATTTAATTGAAACTAAGCTGAAATGAAACAATTGTAAAATAGTTTGATTTCAGCATAATTCACCGTAAATATTTACATGCCGCTTCCGATTGTTGTTGGCAACACGGCGGTGCAAGGCGAAATGCCAAACTCTGTCTGTGGACTGAGTTTTGGCTGTTCCCGTTCCTGGCCTGAAATAAAATAATTGAAAATTAGATGTAGTCAAAACACGCCGCTGCCAATTGTTGTTGGCAACATGGCAGTGCAAGGCGGGAGGGATAACTCAGTCTGTAGACTGAGTTTCGGCAATTTTGCCGGTAGACCTCAAACTATTTAATTGAAAAAATGGACGTGTGGTGAGTATAATACTGTAAAACAAGACCGGTTCATGAGAACTCACCCCCAAAATATACCTGCCGCTGCCAATTGTTGGCAACACAGCGGTGCAAGGCGGAAGGGATAACTCAGTCTGTGGACTGAGTTTCGGCGATTTCGCCGGTAGACCTCAAACTATTTAATTGAAAAAAATGGACATGTGGTGAGTATAATAGTGTAAAACAAGACGAGTTCATGAGAACTCACCCCCAAAATATACCCGCCGCTGCCAATTGTTGTTGGCAACATGGCGGTGCAAGGCGGGAGGGATAACTCAGTCTGTAGACTGAGTTTCGGCAATGTCGCCGGTAGACCTCAAACTATTTAATTGGAAAAAAAATGGACGTGTGGTGAGTATAATAGTGTAAAACAAGACGAGTTCATGAGAACTCACCCCCAAAATATACCCGCCGCTGCCAATTGTTCTTGGCAACATGGCGGTGCAAGGCGGAAGGGATAACTCAGTCTGTGGACTGAGTTTCGGCGATTTCGCCGGTAGACCTCAAACTATTTAATTGAAAAAAAAATGGTCATCTGGTGAGTATAATAGTGTAAAACAAGACGAGTTCATGAGAACTCACCCCCAAAATATACCCGCCGCTGCCAATTGTTGTTGGCAACATGGCGGTGCAAGGCGGAAGGGATAACTCAGTCTGTGGACCGAGTTTCGGCGATTTTGCTGGTAGGCCTGTAACTATTTAATTGAAAAAAAATGGACGTGTGGTGAGTATAATACTGTAAAACAAGACGAGTTCATGAGAATTCACCCCCAAAATATACCCGCCGCTGCCAATTGTTGTTGGCAACATGGCAGTGCAAGGCAGGAGGGATAACTCAGTCTGTGGACTGTGTTTCGTCGTTTTCGCCGGTAGACCTCAAACTATTTAATTGAAAAAAATGGACGTGTTGTGAGTATAATAGTGTAAAACAAGATGATTTTATGATAACTCACCCCCAAAATATACCCGCCGCTGCCAATTGTTCTTGGCAACATGGTGGTGCAAGGCCGGAGGGATAACTTAGTCTGTGGACTGAGTTTCGGCCGTTCCCATGAGGGGCCGGTGGGGTATCAGTGATGTAATTGAAAAATATAAATTTGTGTTGTGAAAGCAGTGAGAGGGCACACTGCTACAGTTGCTTCTGGGTCAAGCACCGGTGTTGTAGTACGGTACCATACGTACTATAACTATATTATCATATGAATATACCACACAAGAATTAGGTGAAAGAATACAAAGGAATAAGTAACAAACATGTAGGCACACTGCCCAATTTTCAGCCCCACTTATGTTCTCATTTTTTGGTGCAGTCACTTCTGATAGAGGTATAATATTTTGAAAATATTAATAGGCCCAATACGCACTCACCAAATAAAATCATAGATCAAGCCTAGAATTGAAACCAAAACTAGACCCAACAGGTGATCTTGCTGTTTACAACTCGTGATTCGCTAAATGTGAGTCATGAAACAAACAACCACTCCGAAGATTTTTTTGCTTCAAAGCTTAGCGTGATAAATGAAAATGTGGCTTAAGTAATGTATAAAAAAACCGGTAACCCACCCGTACACTCTTGAAATTCGGTAACCTCCCCGTACACTCTGACGTTTTGCGAGTGTTTACCGGGAGGTTAGCGGTGTTTTTCGTTGCTTGGGGCTGAAATTCGGGACTATGTGGCATTAAGCCTCGTTTTCGGGAGGATGAAGGGGCCTGCCCAGAATTTATAAGGACGTTGTATGTTTAATTTTACTAGTAGGGATAAATTACACATACTCCACTCAATCTTGCACTGCACTATACTGTAGTCTAAAAGTATCTACCAGACCTTGTAGCCCTCCCGTACACTCCGGTACCAGTTTAAGTGTAGTCGTGAAGCGTGACATTTTTTACTAGTATGTATCAAGTAAAAAAACATGACATGCTGCGTCAACACTCACCCACCATGACGATTTTCGCCGCATCGTCAGAATTCAGCCTACCACACAAAAACCATTGCAGATATTTAACTTCCGCCACCACACAATCCACGGTTACATCCGCGACAATAATATCCCCGGCGCGATCGCCTTGATTTGTCGTATTTTTTGAGATTTAGTCATACCACCACCATGCCAATTTTGTTACATTTTTTGTTGTTGCATGACTTGAAGGGAATTCGACCTTTTTCCTGTTGGTAAGCTTTTTTATTGTCACTAATCATTTAGATTTACAATCTACAATGTCGCCTCAAGCATTACATTGCCTCCTACTCCTTCTGGTTCCTCCAAGTTGTCCTGTGCTTGAAGAACTTCTGGACCGGGTCGGGTAAAATTGGCACAATACAAAAATTATCAGGTGAGTCATCTGCCTCCTTCGACTCTGCGTGATAATTCCCACCAGACATTTTAATGATGCCTTGCAAAAGCAGTGTCTCATATTGTTGTGTTCAGTTTCATTAGTTGGTTTCAGGAGCCGGAAGCTTTTAATCGAGGACATCAGGAAGTTTAAGAGTCTGCTAGTCTGACAGAGAGGGCTGGGGGAAGGGGAACAATATGCATTTATCGCTGCCAATGCGTGAGCTGAGCTTGCTCAGCTAGCTGAGCTGAAGCATGGCAGCAAGAGTGAGTTCTCAAAGGGAAAAGACAAATGGAATGATTGTGGGATTCACTGCTGGCCTCAGATGAGACACAGCAAAGGTGCAGGAGAATAAGTCATATTATTGCAGCAGCTAACTTATTGTTTTTTGCATTGCATCGCTTGAGTAAATAATCCAAATAAAGACGAATTCTACATGAAATATTTCATTTATTGTGAATTCTTCTTTACTGACTATTCGTGCTAGTTCTTTTCCTAACATTAAACCTCTTCTGGTACGACAAGGTCTTCTTGATAACTCCACAGCAGGCTCATTTCAATGGCTGTATTTCTGTCAATGCAGGCTTTTGGGCTGTGGCCATCAGCGCCTCATGTTCCTCAACATGTTTGGAGTGAGCCCATATAGTGTTGACAGGGGTTTTAACAGCTCGGGGAGAAGTTACAGTCAATGTAACACGATCAATCGACCAGATGGAGATGATTTTTCCCACACACGTGCAACTTGGAGGCAAAATTTGAAGGGGAAGATGATGTCATAGACCCACCATGTGATACATCAAAATGAAGCGTGGAAAGTGAGGAGTTGTAATATTTCACGCAAAAATGACGTGCAAGCGACGTGGAAAAAGTTATGATTCGTTAAAGAAAAAAGACGAGAATTAATATTTTTTTGTTACAAAATGGGGTGCGTCAAGACTACACTTAAATTGGTAACCCTCCGGTGCACCTCTGGTTACCCTCCCGTACACTCCGGTAACCCTCCCGTACACATCCGGTAACACTCACGTACACTTCTGGTAACTCACCTGTACACTTCCGGTATGCCATTGGTTAACATTTTTTTAGCTACTAAGTAATGCAGTTATAGCCTCTACTTAGATTGATATCGATGCTAAGAATTACCGAGAAGTCTGTTTTCCTGTAAAAAAACCAATTCCTATTGCAAGTAGAAATAAATCCAAAGACTGGTTTAGGTCTGGACTTTCCGGTAACCCACTGGTAGACTCCAGTAACCCTCCGGTACACTAGTGTACTGGAGTGTTACAGAAGTGTTCAGGGAGGTTACTGGAATATACCTATCCGGGGGGCTCCGGTAACCTCCCTGTACACTCAAGGGGGCTCCGGTAACTGACCTAAGCCGGAAGTAGTCGAAAAGTAATTGTAGATAAAGGAGTAGAAAAAGGTGTCCCAGTTGATTGGAGATTATTTTTATAAGCTATAAAATAGATCAACAAATGAGGATTGCCCAATGGTGATCCTCTCGAATTTATCATGTCAATCTTGTAATTGACATGTCTTATCTTGGAACTGATGTATCCAAGATTCCAACTTGCTTGTACTATCTTGGAACTGCTGTATCCAAGATTCCCATTTGCCAGTTGAGCAGTTGAACCCTTTCAACTATACTTGACAAGTATGTACCACTTAACTCATTGTTTCTGAGAAGGCCATGAGTTGAACTGTTGTGTACTTCCCCTCTTAAGTGGGAATAGTATTTATGCCTATGGCCTGAAAGTGGGACCTGGTTGGCTCAGGGGTACCAGTAGGTATCCTTGGCTCATGTCACTCGCCCCCACGAATGGAGCGATAAGGTGTCAATGCACACGAAAATATAAAACCTCCTGAGGAAAACGTAACCTCTGGTAGGAAAAAAAGATGGTGTAGCATGTGACGAAGCGTAAGTGTTATGTGGAGAGAGGGGATAATGTACAGAGATTATTTTACTCAAAATATGGTGTAACTCTCCTGATGTTTAATCGTTCCGATTTAGTTCCGCGTTAAACCCTTATGGTGCCATTTGTATGAACTGACGTGATGGTCCAAGGATCACTTTCATACCGGCTTTCTGTTTTGCGGAGGATACCGTCTTTTCACAGCAGTACTGTGTCACCGGGCTGGTAGTCCCAGTCGATGCGGGAGGCATTCTCCCGGCTTGTGTTTTTTTTCTGTTTGTCTTTGTCTGTAATCCCCTATTGTTGCCTAGTCAGCGATGTAGGGGACGTCAAACAACATGTCCCGTCCAAAGATAGCTGCTCCTGCAAGACAGGCAACATTGGACTTTAGCGATAAAGAGTCGCCAACTGAGTCATCCAATGTCGTCAGTTGGCGTCACTTAAAAATATCGGGTCATTTCATGCCTTCACTACGGGTCGTTAAAATGTCGTCAGGTGTCGTCACTTGGGCTGTCATTGTGTCGTCAGTGTCGTCACTTGGATCGTCAAAAGGACTTCACGGTCATCACATGTGTCGTCAGTTTGTCTTCACTATGTTTTTGCTTAGGGTCGTCAGTCATCTTTGTCGTCACTTTGTTCGTCACTATTGTCAGTAGGCAGTTGTGTATATACCACGTAGGGGTCGTCAGTGTCGTCACGAAGTTCATCAGTGTCGTCACGAAGGGTCGTTAAGATGTCGTTAACTGCCTTCAGTTCAGTCGGCATTTTGTCTTCAGTGCCATCACTCGGGTCGTCATTTTGTCTTCAGTGTCGTCACTTAGGGTCGTCATTTTGTCTTCAGTGTCGTCACATGGTGCCTTCTTATGTCGTCACTTGGGTAGTCACATAAATGAGATAATGTAAAAGACGTCAGTTGTCTTCAGTTGTCGTCAGTTGTCGTCAGTTGTCGTCAGTTCGTCGCTCAAAAATCATCCACGTGGCAAACTTGCCTGTCTTGCTGGCATGTAATAATACTGTCAAGCCTGCATCCCGCAACCTGATGAAAACCCGTCTTAGTTTAGTAAGGTGGTCTTCCAGGCTACCCTTGCTGATGCATAATAAGTCATCAAGGTAAGTTCGGACGAACTCAAGGGTTGCCATTAGCTCAGACATCTTAGCTTGGAATATGTCGGGAGAACATGCAACACCCATTGGTAACCGTAGGTAAGAGTTCTTACCCCACGGAAAGATAATGGTGCATATTTTGGACGCATCTGGATCCAATCTAATGGTGTAATAGCCCATGTTGAGATCAAGGGCTGTGGCATATGTAAAGCCTTCTAGTTCTTGTAGAACAGTGCTAATTTTAGGAATAGGAAACGGTTTTCTCACGACCCATTTATTCACTTCCCTAAAATCGCTGACAACCCGTACGGTGTTGTCCTTTTTCGGTATAATGAATGTGGGCGATGCCCATTCAAAATCATCTTGCCATTTGAGTACCCCTAAGTCGCATAGCCTCTGTACCTCCCTTTTGGTGATTGCTACGTGCTTCTTGGGTATGGGAAAAGGCCGGCCATGATATGGCTGTGCTCCTTCCTTCAACTGGAGGGAGACTGGCTTACAATCCCAGTCACCTAGTTTCCCGCTAAATAGCTCCTCAAATTCTTGTAGGAGCTCCAGTAACTTTGTTTGTTCTGGGACACTGAGGTGTGTGCAGTTGTCTTTGACAATTGCCCTGAGATCCGCTTTTTCATATTTAGCGCCTAGTATGTGTATGAGGCGTTTTATTGCCTCGAGCGTACTTTGGGGTTCTTTGGATGTGTCTTGGTAGATGCTATTATTCATAGTCCAAGCCCGTTCAACTGTTGCTCTCATTTTTAGTTTATTGATGTCCCTCATTGGCAGTGAGATGTCATCTACTGTTATTTCCTTTGTCCAAAAGTCTAGGACATTTCCTAACTCTTTCAAGGTATTACTACCAAGAATGAGGTCAAACCCTGGTTTGGTCATGCTATTCTCATCGTATTCCACAACATCAGGTTGTAGAAAATACTCCTTACTTCTGGAGTACTCAAAGAATTTAACTCTGATCTGCCCCTGTCCAGTTGTCTGGAAGCTCCCATTTGACGTATGCCAAGACTTTGACACCTGCCTAGTCAGGTAGGGAAAAGGTTTGTCTTTTCCTTTTGGTAGGAAAATAAGGTCCCCATCAGACCCAGAGCCCAGTAGGACTTTGATTTTGTTACTGGGGCGACTCCTCAGAGGTTGTTTGTATGCTCTGAGGATTGACTTTCAGTCGCTGGTTCCATGATGGCTATTAGTGCCCTAACACCGAGGCGGTCCTTGGTGTGGAGTGCAACCTCTTGTTTTGGTTGCTTTAGACTATGGTTTGCACTGGGAGTCTTAATAATATCCTCAGTGGCTTTTGTTTTACTACTGACATTGTTTTTGTCGTAAGATTTTTTTAAAATATTTGAGGTCGTAGTCTCTAAATTGTCTCGAATTTCTAATTCAGACTTTACTGTTTTGGAACAATATTTTTTTGACGTCTTTTCTTTGGTGACAGTCAATTTATTTTTTTACTTTTATTAGTTTGGATAGCTTTACTCGGACTGGGGGTAGTATAACTGTCAATTGCAGTATTTAGTTTACGTTTCTTACAAGTATGTAATTCCCCAGTGCTATCCGACCCGTGCCTTCAAGAACTTTTGTTGGAGTCGCTGTCGCTTTCCAAGTCATTGGCGCAGCGTTTCTTGCGCTTACTAGAATTCTTGCTCAGTGCTTTCTTCAACTCCGCCCGGACTATCTGGGCGAAGTTCGCACCCTCTGACTTCCTTTCTTTTGAATGGGGCTTACCTGCACCCCCATTCTTCTTGATCGGAGTACCGTCTTTGTTATAATGGCGGCAGTCATGGGTGTTATGACTTTTGTGTGGCCCCCCATGCTTCTTGCATAGCACACAGTGCTTGTCAGTCCAGCCCACCTTCTTGGGCTTCTTGGGGATGCGGGAGTCCATCGACTCCATCTTGCGCTTATGATCAGCCCCCTTTGCTTTGGTCGTGCTTGAAGGCTTCGCATTGAGTTCCGCGTTATTCTTGATGTTCTCTAGGACCAAGAGAAGGGTCCTAGTGCTGACCGGAGTGGTATTCTCGGTCAAGTTGTATTGGGTCTGCCACTTGGCCGGACACATGTGTAACAAGTGAGTCGCAAGGTTGGCGTCATCCAAGGGCAATACCTTCTTGGTAGCCTGATTGGCCTTTGGGCTGTAGTACAGGCAGGGCAATGTCTCGAGGTAGCTGTTGAGCTGTTCTACTCGGACGAAAAACTGACGTATCGAGACCCTGTTGGGCTTCTTCAATGTGTTAGTGATGTAGTACTTGAGGGCCTCACCCTCATTGTGACAGAACACCTGCAATAGGTGGAACATGACGCACTTGTGGAACAAGTCCCAAGTCTTCGTGGGAGTCTCCGTGTGCGGTACTCCCTTGATGTCTTCCCAAGGAGTGCAAGTCACTTGGGCCTTGATGATCTTTTCCCAAGGCTGACGGGCCTCGTCGGAGAGGAGGTTTCCAAAGGGCTTCGCTCCTGCCGTGGTGACAGCGAGCTTCGCGGCTTCTAGAGCCTTTAGGGCCTTGTCGTATAAGGCCTTAGCTTCAGCTAGGGCAGGCGGAACAGCCTCGGAGGTAGTACCGGGTGCATCGCCTTTATTGCCCTTCTTCTTCTTCTCAGAGTTATGCAGTTGCGTATACTCTTCCTTCGCGATCAATGCGTCGAGCTTGGCTAGTTTAACAGCCTTCTCCGCATCGGCGAAGCTCGTGTCAAGCCCCATTTGCTTGCACGCGTGAATGGCGGAGCGTACATGCAGTAGAAACTGCTCGGGAGCCCCGGACGCCCATACTGCCACCATTAGCTCATTCCCCATGTTGGGAAGAGTCAACTTGAAGTAGGTGGTCTTTTTGGTCTTCTTGAGGGCATCCTGCACGGGATCCTGCTCAAGATTGTAGCGTAAGGGGGAATTCTTTCCTCCGATGCCACGTTTGCACTCAATCCACTTGAGCCCTTCGGGAAATGCTTTCACGGAGGACATGGCTCGTAGTTTCTCTCCTAGACTAGATCCCAAAAAAAGTTTCTTGTAGGAACTCCTTGGAGGGCTGAGAAAGAAGTCGCTCGCACGGTGGTGCGCGATGAACGTAGTACTCTGCGTGATGAAACTTCGTTTTTGTCGACCACCTGTGGGTTTCGGGAGAGCCTTCGTTGTGTGGTAGTGAGATGAACTTACCGAGTTCGGCTATCGTACGATAGTGACCTAAGCCGGAAGTAGTCGAAAAGTAATTGTAGATAAAGGAGTAGAAAAAGGTGTTCCAGTTGATTGGAGATTGTTTTTATAAGCTATAAAATAGATCAACAAATGAGGATTGCCCAATGGTGATCCTCTCGAATTTATCATGTCAATCTTGTAATTGACATGTCTTATCTTGGAACTGATGTATCCAAGATTCCAACTTGCTTGTACTATCTTGGAACTGCTGTATCCAAGATTCCCATTTGCCAGTTGAGCAGTTGAACCCTTTCAACTATACTTGACAAGTATGTACCACTTAACTCATTGTTTCTGAGAAGGCCATGAGTTGAACTGTTATGTACTTCCCCTCTTCAGTGGGAAATAGTATTTATGCCTATGGCCTGAAAGTGGGGCCTGGTTGGCTCAGGGGTACCAGTAGGTATCCTTGGCTCATTTCAGTAACCTCCCTGTACACTCGAGTGTACAAGGAGGTTACCGGTGTTTTTCGTTTGCAGTGACCCCAATTATTAATAAAAGGTAAAATCCCAGTTGGCAAGTGCTCCTCAGGAATTGGTCTCCATTGCTCCTGATCCCAGAGGCATGGACTCCCTACCACAGAAGTCCATAGCCCCCAACAAGGGAACACCATTAGAAGGGTAAAAATATAGTAACATTGTGTAGAACCTACACAAAGTTTGTTTTTGATGAAACCGATAAAAATACATTAGCATTGCCCTTCCATCCTCATTTTTACACAAGAATAACCTCATGAAAATAAAACATCTACCCACTTTGATCTACCTTTAAAGATCAATCTACCTTTTTGACATCAAATGGCTTAGGTCATGTACTAACAAATATGAAAAACATGGACACTCTAATGCATGGTGCCATTCTATTTGAGGTACCTATTAGGAGTTTCTAGCTTCACTTCATTTAGACTATTTTCAGCCACGGCTACTATTTTTTATTACCATTTATTTGGTAACCTTTGTCCATTATTATATAAAATAAGTATCATTTTAGAATATTACTGATTTGTGTAGGGATTGGTAGGTGAATTGATTTACCACGAAGAATCTATTGAAATCTTGGGGGTGTTCTCATATCACCTGTGATTTGTTTAGGGAAAAGGTAGTACTTTAACTCTGATCTTGGCCATTGCCCCTGCAACAGTGTAAGGCATGATTGCAGTAATAAGCATCTTTTTTGTGAGAAGAGGACCACTGCAAGTGTTAGCCAAATGTAAACTCAATTTCAGACAGAGACAACAGTGTTTCAAATTTACTATTCTCTTTCCCCCATGAGGTCAGTGACAAACCAAAAACAAGTAAAGGTGTGAGAATGCTTTAGGCAATAGAGCATGGGTTGTTGCATCATGGCAACCCTCTCACCAAGAGATATCATTGGCATAAGTCATAAGAATACTAACAATCAAACATTACATAGTAGGTTGTTGAATGGTGAGGTTGATCAAGCTCATCATAGTATGACAATGCGCTAAAATAAATCAACGATGTTCAAGCTCATCATCATTCAACAAAGAGTTAAATAACATTGAGGATGATCGAGCACATCATTACTTGATGAAGAGTTAAAATACATTGATGATGAAGTTTTGATGAAGACGAGCAATACTTCAATAACTATTTGTTGCCAAAGCACACTCCATATATCAACACAGAATTCATTCATTGATGAGAAGAACTTGTTGCTGACAAAAGAACTTGTCGACACCAAACAAAAATACATCCAAACAAAGAGAAGAACACTATGACCAGGAGATGCCTTGCTCGTTGATCAACATCAATATGTTGGAATGTTGCTACTTTAGAGGCGTTGTCAAACAAGCAAAGGGGGTAAGCACTCCAGATGAATTCCATCCATACCTACATTGCTCTCCAAGCAATGTTCTGATCAACAAAATGGCAATAGGGGACATTGATCCAGCAATTGTTGAGTGATTCATTGATTGTTTGATGGATGATGGGGAACATGTGTCTGAAGTAAAAATATGAACAATACAAAGGAATTACTAGTTGAATCTCTGTAAACACAAATGACTTAGAAAGCAATTTTATAATGACCAAGAAATTGAAATGGCCCCATTCACTAAATTGAGTTGAAAAAGAAACCTGTCAGAAAAATATATGTACCATTGTTGAGGTAACATGACTTACTGCTTACCAAGGCTGTACCGGCAAAGTTGGGCACTCAGTTACCATTTCAGCAAAGTTGGGATGAGACTAGTAACTAGAACATAACATAGGAACAGTGGCTGCAAATAGTCTTAGTTTGCAAGAATCCAGCAATGCTATGTTGAAGTTCTGGTGGATCAAATGGATAACAAGTGATGACACGACACAACTTTTCTAATTCTGTGACTCATGTGACAACCTTTTGCAACCCTCTGACAACCCCAACAAACCTTCATGATGCCATTTCGACAACACGACCCATGGTAAAGACCTCTTGACTATCTTACTTACCTTTGTGACAGTCTTGTGACAACCCATGTTACAACTAGTGACTACATGGTAACTACCCTTCATGATATCACTAACAACCATTGTGACAACATTGACAACCTTGAGCCATTACGTGACAAAAAGGTAGAGATTTAAACAGCAAAAAGATGATGGCTAGGACAACCAATGCCCCAACCAATGGTGTGGCAACTCTTGTCCCAGTTGACTACCCCCAACAACACTTTAATGACCAAAGTGACAACAAAAATACAACCCAGACCATTCTTTAATGACAAGTGGTAACCAATCAATGTGACTACCTTTTGACAACCTGGAAAATTTCCTGATCACACCTGACAACATCTGACAACTCCAGCTGGCAATTAAAACTGCCGCATGCCTTGCAGTACAAACGTAAATATTCAACATCTCCAAGACGGATGACTGTGTAATCCTACACAACACAAGTATGTACTATTTTGTGTGTCTGCTGAGTATGCATCTTTGTTGTTGTCATAGAAAATCAGTCAGAGCATAATGATTTGGCAGGAGATGTGAAACAAAGAAAATTGTGTTTTATAAGAAGATGTCTCACCACAACTGTATTGTACATGATGCGCCTTGTGTTGGGGACAACCATCACTTGATGTTCAGTTGAAAACATACAGATCATATTTTACAGCTCATAATAATAAAGCCTAATATTTGATGCTCTCTAGTATACCACTTATTTCTCTTCTGATTTCAAGCCATTAAGTTGATTGCAGTGTGCTTTAAACTTTTAGACTCAACACCCCCTAAATACAAAGGTTGATTGTTTCCTTTTTTGTTGTTTGGCTTGAATATCTGTACCATTTTTGGGGTTCTAGGTTTGCTTATTGTTGTTCTGTTACAGAAACACAAACTAAAGTCGTGCTCCACAACACTGCAACTGAAAAACACAGGTAACCTCCCAGTACACTCGAGTGTACAGGGAGGTTACAGGAGCCCCCCGGAATGGTATATTCCAGTAACCTCCCTGTACACTTCTGTAACACTCCGGTAACTAGTGTACCGGAGGGTTACCGGAGTCTACCAGTGGGTTACCGGAAATTTGAGACTCAAACCAGTCTTTTTATTTATTCTACGTACAATAGGAATTGGTACTTTTTAACAGGAAAACAGACTTCTCAGTAAGTCTTAGAATCGATATCAATCTAAGTAGTGGCTATAACTGCATTACTTAGTAGCTAAAAAAATGTTACCGGTGGCATACCAAAAGTGTTTGAGAGGATAACCGGAAGTGTACCGGAGGGTTACCGGAGGGTTACCGGAGGTGTACCGGAGGGCTACCAGGTCTGGTATATACTCATAGATTACCATAAAGTGTAAGATTGGGCGGAGTATCTCTACCAGTAAAATTAAGCATACTACATCCTAATAACTTCTGGGTCCACCCCTTCATCCTCCCAAAGAATGAGCCTTAATGCCACATAGTCCCAAATTTCAGCCCCTCACTAAAAACGCCCCTGCGGACCATCCACACCAACACTAAGACTTGATTTTTTGTGCACACCAACAACATGCTATTAAAATGTAATGGCAATAAAATGAAGTTAGTTGGAATTCAGTTAAAAGACAATTCAAAACACAAAGAAGAACTTACACTTTGCAGGCAGTGAAGTGAGCGGGAGGGAAAACTAAGTCTCTGGGCTGAGTTTTGGCCTTTAAGGTAGAACAAAATTAAGTATTAAATTGAAAATTATCCAAATTAAAATATTTGTAAAACAGGCTGAGTTCATCTTAACTCACCCAAAAATTATACCCACCGCTGCCAATTAGTCTTGGGTACACAGCGGTGCCAGGCAGGAGGACTAGCTCGCTCTGTGGGCTGAGTTTTGGCCATTCCCGGGGTAAACCTGTATAAGTATTCAATTAAAAATGATGTAACACATGTGATGTCATCAGAACTCAC
Source organism: Cyclotella cryptica (assembly GCA_013187285.1). NCBI lineage: Eukaryota > Bacillariophyta > Thalassiosirophyceae > Thalassiosirales > Thalassiosiraceae > Cyclotella > Cyclotella cryptica. The sequence continues at coordinate 86,112 of JABMIG010000150.1, forward strand.
CTTGAAAAAATGACCCAATGCTGCCAATTAGTCTTGGTTACATGGCGGTGCCAGGCGGGAGGGCTAACTCAGTCTGTGGACTGAGTTTCGGTCATTTCGCCAGTAGGCCTGTAGAAAATAAATTGGAAGGAAAGAACTGACGTGTTATGTGTGAAATATAGTTAAAAAAGGTTAAGTTCATCATAACTCAACCCAAAATTATACCCGCTGCTGCCAATTGTTCTTGGCTACATGGCGGTGCCATGCTGGAGGGCTAATGCAGTCTATGGGCTGAGTTTCGGCCATTTGTAAATATTTAATTGAAAAAATTGATGTGCGCTGAGTTGAACAATTGAAAAAGGACAAGTTCATCAGAACTCACCTTAAAAATTGAGCTGCTGCTGCCAATTGTTGTTGGCTACATGGCGGTGCCAGGTGGGATCCCAAACTCAGTCCGTGGACTGACTTTCGGCCGTTCCCGGGATGGGATGGTGGGGTATCAATGTAATTGAAAAAATTGGAGGTGATGGGATAGAAGTGAGAGTGCACCACATCTACAGTTGCTGCTGGTGCAAGCACCTGTGTTGTAGGTATGGTACGGTATTGTATCATACTATAATGTAGGTATATAAGTAGTATTTAGAGTTGTGTAATTCTTGTGTTCGTATTTTTGGTGCAGTATCAAGTGTAGAATATGTGGGCCTAGCTAGTGAAGACATTCATCCAGTCTGGGAACTCTCAAAATTTGTACTTGATTCCTATTTGGAGGGTTTTTGTAGGGTCCTAACCTAGCCATTGAATGGCGTACTTGTGGGACAGGAATTCTCAACATTCATATTTCATTCCTATATGGAGGGTGTTTAAAAAATGACAGAACATATATAAAACCAACCAATTCGAAAATATAAATAGGACCAATAAGCCTTCATAAAAAATCAAAGACCAAGCCTAGAATTGCCACCAAAACTAGACCCAACAGGTGATCTTCCTGTTTGTAACTCGTGATTTCCAAAATGTCAGTCATGAACCACACAAACACTTGGAAGATTTTTTTGCTTCAAAGCTTAGCGTGATAAATGTATCTGTGGCTTAAACAATGTGTAAAATAACGGGTAACCCACCCGATACTCTTGGAACTTCCGGTAACCTCCGAGTACAATCTGACATTTTGAGAGCGTACCGGAAGGTTACTCGTGTTTTTCATTTGCAGTGAATGTCTGGCCATGATTTCTGGTTACCTTTAAACTCACCGCTCACCCTAATGAAATATTGATTGTTGCATTTGGTTGTGATATGGTATAAATGAGATGTCATTAATTGTCACTTAGAAGAGTTTGGTTCTACGACTACAAAATCAAGAGATTATCCAAAAGGCCTGACATGATTTGAATTTTAAATGCTAAAGGATGAGTGAAAACTGGTGTAGAAATTACTCATTTCAAAATAATGGTGGCACCAAGACTACATACCAAGACTCACCATCTGATGCCACTGCCTTTGCTGTGTTCAACTGTGTCTGAGAAACATGGCTGTCTGTATGACATAGGCCAAGAATCTGCCTTCTATGTACCACTAGGTACAAAAATTAAAAGGATCATTCTCAGGACTCCCCAGAACTGATCCACAAAGCAAGGACTCCCCAACACAGGAGTCCACTGCCCTACTCCCAACGGCATTTACTCCCCAACACAGAAGTCCGTCACCCCAAACAAGGGAACACCCTTGAGAAGGGTATAATCATACCAATTTTGTGTAGGTTCTACACAATGTTCGTTTGCATTGTGAGGATTGGAATTGCAGTTCCACTGCCCTTCCGAGAGGAGCTTAGGGAGGTCCAAGCCACCCATCTCCTACATTCCTACTGCCATTGACACCACCAAGGTGGTCAACAAAATCAAGGTCTCCAACAAAATGACCTTGTCAGTCACCGTTTTCGACAAAGGAAGTCCTGAATAGCTGTTTCTATATCAGCAATGGGCTGAAGAAACCAAACAGGGTACCCATCAGGGACTTTGTGCAGAGAATCCAGCACCTTAACAAGTACTTGGAACTCTTGCCATGCCTATTCTACTCTTTGAAGGCTGCAAAGTCAACGAAAGTATGTGGGCCATTTGATGATGCCAACTTGGCAAGCCATATCCTCAGGATGGTTCCTAGGAGCTGGCAGGTCCAATATGAGCTCAGTGGAGCCTTGGTACCACAAAGTGTCAGGGAACTTCTTGAAGTCCCTGAACACATTGAGAAGGCCTACCCCACCAAGAAGGTTGGAGAAGGACCCAAGAATGCAGACTGCTGTAGTAGCCAAAGCACATTATAACACTACTGAAAATCCAGCCCGTAAGAAATTCAAACACTCTACAGGGCGTCATACCAGTAACACAGTCATCAGGATACTACTAGACAGTGGATCCGATGGTGATCTCCTGTTCCATGCAAAAGGTATGGAGAAACACTTTCCCTACTTGAATAGGCAGGTGCCAAAGTCTTGGCACACGTCAAATGGGAGCTTCCTACCCAAAGGAAGGAGTGAAGTTAACTGAAAGTTCTTTGACTATTTGAACAGTTAGGAGTACTTAGTGACTCCAGACGTAGTAGAGTACGATAAGAAAAGGATGACCAAACCAGTGTTCAACCTCATTCTTGGATGTCAAACCACGAAAGAGCTCGGAATTGTTCTAGATTTTCGAACAAAAGAAATTTCCAATGATCACATCATTTTGCCAATGAGAGACATCAATAGTCTGCCCCCATGAAGCATGGATAAAGCCTGGGCTATCAACAACAGCATGGCGCATGAACCACAAAGTACGCAGGAAGCGACACAGTGCATAGTTAAAATCCTCAATGCTAGTTATAAAAATGCTGACCTCCAATCCATTGTTAGCACCAATTGTACTTATCTTAGTCTCCAAGACCAAAACTCGTTACTGGAGTTGCTCACAGAATTTGAGGAACTTTTTGATGGAACACTAGGTGACTAGAACACAGACCTCATGTCCCTTGAACTCAAGGAAGGCGCAAAACCATATCATGGCAGGGCATACCCAGTACCCAAATCTTGCAAAGAAACAACTATCAAAGAACTGAATAGATTATGCGGACTGGGAGTGTTAGAGTTTCAGCCCAAATCAGAATGGCAACACCATCATTTATCACTTCAAAGAAAGACGGAATTGTATGCTTTCTCACTGATTTTAGAGGAGTAAATAAACAATTTGCTAGTGACCTAAGCCGTTTGGGAGATAAAAAATACTAAATACCTATTAGCGTAGTTAGGGTAATAGAGATTGTTGTTGTTGGTAAATTGTGAGCTTATCATTTAGGTTTTACAAGTGAGACATGCATCATGTTCGAATGAGACATAAATGATCATTAAGAGATTGGCAGTGATAGGTGGCAGTTGCATGACTGCCCCATATCCAACTGTCTTGAAGGAACCGTCCCATGGGAAGGTTCCTGAGAAGGAAAGCTGCCAGTGGATATTCAACCTAAGAAAACACCTACAATATGTATGGTGGATTCTTAGGAAGGAAAGTCTTGATTGGCTATGGTTTCTGAGAAACTCATATCCTATGACTGTTGAGTCCTTCCTTTGTATCAAACAATGTGAAGGAGACCTATGGAGTTCCACTTGGAAGCTCCAGATTCTTGGCCTATGTCACTCGCCCCACGAATGGAGTATCAGGTGGAAAAGAGGAAAAAAACCCATGAAGGGAAAAAAATTAACCTATAACCCCTGTATGGTGACTAGCTAAAGCGTAAGTGTTGTACGGAAGAGGGAGGTGCCACATAAAAATACCATGCTTAAGTTAAGGCTGTTGGTTAAAAAAGGTGTGACTCTTCTGATGTTAAATCTTTCAGATTTAGTACCGCGTTGAACCCTGATAGTCCCATTCGTATGAATAGTTGTGATAGTCCAAGGATCACTTTCATACCGACTCTCTGATTTGCGGAGGATACCATCTTTTCTAAGAAGTACTTGATCACCAACTTTATAATCCCAATCACGGCGTGAGCGATTTTCCCGCATCGTGTTGAGGTCAGTCTGGCGCTGCCTATGTTCTCCTATTCTGTTCCAGTCAGCAAGGAAGGGCACGTCGAACAACATGTCCCGACCAAAGATAGCTGCACCTGGGGAGGCTTTAAGTACTGTATGGTAAGTTGAGCGAATGGCCCATGCTGCGTTTGTTAGGAACGCATCTATGTCACTGGCTACTACTGTGTCGGCCATGTCTAGTGCAGTAGTGCGGAGCATTGAAGTGATTACTTGATGCACCCGCTCCAGTATTGCATTCGCTTGTGGGTTCTTGACACTGGTTGGCTTACGCTTGATCCCATATGATTCACAAAGGGCTTGAAGTGAAGTTTAAATTCGCTTCCATTGTCATAGATAATGTATTGACAACGTGGATAACGGCTAAACCAGGTCTTGTTAACTAAATTACTGATCATTGCAGATGACTTGTCAAAGTATGGTAATTTAGGTGTATTATGAGTCTTATTGCCCTGTTGCCCCTTGTTATCCGTGGGAGTAACCGCATCTGTGGTTACCGGCAGTTCTACTACTTCAAACCAACTGGAAGCTGGATCGATCATAGTAAGACACATAAAGTCAATTTCTGTCCCATCTTTACCTTTGAGGGTATATGGTCCAATAAGGTCCACACATAATGCCTCCCAAGGGTTTGTGATGACTAGCTTAGTAGGGAGTTTCCCATACTTATGCTTGCGTCGTTTGTTGACTTGACATATACGACAGTTTTGACATGTGATCGGATGGTACTTCGCATACCTTTCCAATACATCGCTGCATGTAACGTCTCTTCAAGACGTGTGTGTCCAGGATGCTGCAAGTAGTGGTGGTACCAGCTAACTGCTCGACTTTGAAGGGATGTGGGAATGACCATCTTGCCATCCTTACACAACAAATGTGTATCCTCTACTAATTGAGTGGTATACTTGTCATGTCTACTAAGCCTTTCTAAAGTTGCATCTGTCGCCTGGGCTTGTGCAATTTCCTTCACTGTTAATGGGTAAATTGCATCTTCGTCGCTGCGATTTGCAAACACCAGATTGATACTATCTTGGTGAGTAGAAGTGCTATTAGCACTTGAAGCATGCTCAGTGTAATGACACCAGCATTTCGTGAACGTCATCCAATTGGCGTTGTCATCCTTGATCGGACCGAGTCTAACCTGGAGATGGCGTCAGCAACAGTGTTATGGATGCCTTTTATGTGCACGATTTCGGGACCATACTCCTCTAGGAGTAACCTCCATCGGTATACTCGGTCTGAGGTTAATCCAAGGGCATCTTGGATTAGGTTTTTATGATCTGTAAAGACCTTTATTTGTTGTCCCCACAGTATACCTTTGAACTCTTTCAGTGTCTCCACTATGGCCAGTAGTTCAATTTCGGTCACACTGTATCTTTGTTGCGTCTCAGACAACTTCCTACTGAAGAACGCAAGAGGCCTATTACCTTGAGTTATCACTGAACCAAGTTGTTTAGACGAGGCATCAGTAAATATTTCAAATGGCTTTGAAAAATCAGGGTAGGCTAAAACTACATCTTTAGCGATAGCAGCTTTTACGTTATCAAATGCTATTTGATGTACCTCATCCCAATACCAAGGTCGCTTTTTAGTCTTTTTGGCTTTGGTGACTTTGGTATGACCACACTCCCCTACAAGTGAGGTGAGTGGGGCAAGCATTTCACTACGTCTTGCCCAAAGATCTCGATAGTACTGGACCATGCCCAGGAACCTACGGAGGTCTTTGACTTGTTTTGGTGGCGTAATTGCGAGTATCGCTTGTACTTTGTTTGGTTGTGGCTTGATGCCAGTCCTTGTTAAGATATACCCTAGGTATTCTGTTTCTATAGCACAAAACTTCGATTTTGGGGCATTGACTCTCAAGCCCGCATCTCGCAGTCTGGTAAGAACCCTCCTTAAATGATCTAGGTGGTCGTCCAAACTTGCCCTGGTGATGCAAAGCAAATCATCCAGATAAGTCCTTACGAACTCTAAGGCTACCATTAGCTCTGACATCTTTGCCTGAAAAATGTCTGGAGAACCTGCTATACCCATCGGTAATCTAAGATAAGAATACTTTCCCCAAGGGAAGATGATGGTGCAGATCTTGGATGCATCAGGATCCAATCTTATGGTGTAGTAACCCATGTTTAAATCAAGGGCTGTAGCAAAGGTAAATCCTTCTAACTCTTGCAACACTGTACTGATTTTAGGTAATGGAAACGGTTTCCTAACTAGTCGTTTATTTACCTCTCTAAAATCTGAGATAAAGCGTACAGTGTTATCTTTTTTGGTATTATAAATGTGGGTGACGCCCATTCTGATGCAGGCTGAAACTCCAATACCCCCAGTTCACAGAGCCTATTTAATTCTTTGATTATGGTCTCTTTGTGCATTCTTGGCACTGGGAATGGTCGACCATGATATGGCGTTACGCCTTCCTTTAATTGCAGGGAGACAGGGTCTGTTTTCCAATCACCTAGTGTTCCATCAAAAGTTCCTCAAATTCTGTGAGTAACTCTAGTAACTTGTTTTGGTCTTGGAGACTAAGGTGAGTACAGTTGGTGCTAACAACTGATTGGAGGTCTGCTTTTTCATATTTAGCGTCTAGGATATGTACCACTCGCTGAGTCGCATCTTGCGTACTGCTGGGTTCATGAGCCATGCTGTTGTTAACAGCCCAGGCTTTGTCCATTGTTGACTTAGTCAGACTATTGATGTCCCTCATTGGCAAAATGACGTCATCAATTGTTATTTCTTTTGTTCAAAAATCTAGAACAATTCCTAACTCTTTCATGGTATTACAACCAAGAATGAGGTCATACATTGGCTTGGCCATCTTCTTCTTATCATATTCCACAACGTCTGGCTTCACCAGATACTCCTTGCTGTTGGAATAATCAAAAAATTGAAGATTAACTTCACTCCTTCCTTTGGTTAGGAAGTCCCCATTCGACGTGTGCCAAGAATTTGGCACCTGCCTAGCCAAGTAGGGGAAATGCATGGATGCTCCCTTTTCATGGAACATCAAGTCACCATCAGATCCACTGTCAAGTAGAACTTTAAGGACTTTGTTACTAGTGCAACTCTTCCTCGAGTGTTCGTGTCTCTGTGGAAGTTGATTTTCAGTTGCTAAGGTGTGCCATGCTTTGGCCACTACAGCTGTGACTCTTCCTTCAGTTTGACTTTTGAAAGAAGTGTTCACACTATTGAGAAAGGCACCCGACAGTTCGGGGTCCGACAATTCGGCAGTTATCTCACTCTGTGTGCTGTTTTTGACTTTTGCTGCAAGACTTTTTGATCTTGCTTTGTCGTAGTATTGTAAACAATTTGATTATTTGAAATTGAATGTTCGGTATCTTACTAAGATTTTTAAATCTTTTATAAAGTCTTTATTCGAATTAATATTTGAATTTGAGTTAACGGTAGTTTTACTCTGACTGGGGTAAGTATCACTTGGTTGTTTATTACTTTTTAGTTTCTTACAACATTTAGTTAATTCCCCTGTACTACCCCACCCATCCTTTCAGGACGAGTCGGAGTCATCGCTGTCACTTTCGTGACGGTTAGGGTTAGGGTTAGGGTTAGGGTTTCTTGTTAGATTTCTCAAGTTTTTCGATCTTCGCAGACAATTGCGCATAGGCACTATTGGTGCGAGGAGAAGCCTCAATAGAATGCGAAGGTCCACGGGGCTTTCTTCCTGTGAAATCCTTTTGAAGGAACCATCCTTCGCATACTTGCGGCAGTCTTGCGTATTATGGGTCGTGTGCGCGCCCCATGTTTCTTGCAAAGATACAGTGCTTCGCATTTGTGGTACGCTTACGTGGGATACGATCCTTAAAGCGTAACCATCTTCTGCTTGGAGGAGTCACCAGACTTCGCAGAGCTCTTAGGCCCATCCCGATCCTTGTCGGTTGGATAAGCCTTTTCGATACGTTCGAGTGCTTCTAGAAGCTTCCGAACGCTCTGGGGTACCGATGCCCCACTGAGTTTGTATTGGTCTTGCCAATTCCTTGGGACCATGCGTAATATGTGACTAGCTAGGTCCGGGTCATCGAACGGCTTTACCACAGCGGTGAGCTTGGTGGCACGGTTGGAGTAGTAAAGACAGGGCAATAAGTCCAAGTAGCCATTCAGCTGCTGGATGCGGCTGATGAACTGGCGAATCAGAACCCTGTTGGGCTTCTTCAACCCGTTACTTAT
>JABMIG010000150.1:94336-105478 GCA_013187285.1 Cyclotella cryptica
AAGATACAGTGCTTCGCACTTGTGGTACGCTTACGTGGGATACGATCCTTAAACGTAACCATCTTCTGCTTGGAGGAGTCACCAGACTTCGCAGAGCTCTTAGGCCCATCCCGATCCTTGTCGGTTGGATAAGCCTTTTCGATACGTTCGAGTGCTTCTAGAAGCTTCCGAACGCTCTGGGGTACCGATGCCCCACTGAGTTTGTATTGGTCTTGCCAATTCCTTGGGACCATGCGTAATATGTGACTAGCTAGGTCCGGGTCATCGAACGGCTTCACCACAGCGGTGAGCTTGGTGGCACGGTTGGAGTAGTAAAGACAGGGCAATAAGTCCAAGTAGCCATTCAGCTGCTGGATGCGGCTGATGAACTGGCGAATCAGAACCCTGTTGGGCTTCTTCAACCCGTTACTTATGTAGAAGCGCTGGGTCTCAGCAGCGTCATTACGGAACACGGTCAACAAATGGAAGCTGACACATTCCATGAATGACCCCCAAGACTGCTCACGCTTCTCGGAATGTTCTTCCCCCTAGATATCCGTCCATGGAGAACAGTCAATTTGTTCACTCACGATCTTCTTCCAGGGGCGCCTTGCTTCCTCCGTGAGTAGGTTGGAGTAGAGGCTGAACACTTGATTGATGACGGACGTAACAGCCTCGTCAGCCTTCTTTGCGGCTTCTAGGGCCTTTTCATAAGCCTTTTCTTCGGGAGGATTCGCATCCGATCCCGAGTAACTTTTAAAGGCTTCTTCGGCCTTTGTTGCCTTCTTGATGCAATCCTTCTGGTCCTTGCAGACTTTATCATATGCCGTATCAAGGCCCTTCTGCCTCACGGCATCCAGGGCTGCTTGGACATGCATCAGGAATTGCTCAGGGGTACCGTTTGACCATACAGATACCCTCAGCTCTACCTTACCCGGTAGGGTGAGCTTCATCGTGCTGGCGGTAGTATCTACTGCCAAAGCATCTTGAACTACATCCCTTTCGGGTATGTATGGAACGGGCGGCTTATTCCGTCCCAGGTTCCTCTCACACTCTTGGCTTTTAAGTCCATCAGGGACTGCCCTTGAGGTGCTCATTCTCTTAAGTGCGCCACCTAAGCGTGTACTGATGAATAGGGCCTTAAAAAAGCTCCTAGGGGTACCGCTGACGGCGCGAATTCTCGTGGCTGACGCGACGTAGTTGCGCTTTTGCACACTCTCGTATGACGTAGCTGACGACGGGTCTCGCTTGCGCAACGGAGCACGAGTGACGGAGTGGAGGGAAAAAACTTTTCGTTGGCTTTCACGCGAGAAGGTCGCGGAAACGGCTATCTATAGATAGTGACCTAAGCCGTTTGGGAGATAAAAAATACTAAATACCTATTAGCGTAGTTAGGGTAATAGAGATTGTTGTTGTTGGTAAATTGTGAGCTTATCATTTAGGTTTTACAAGTGAGACATGCATCATGTTCGAATGAGACATAAATGATCATTAAGAGATTGGCAGTGATAGGTGGCAGTTGCATGACTGCCCCATATCCAACTGTCTTGAAGGAACCGTCCCATGGGAAGGTTCCTGAGAAGGAAAGCTGCCAGTGGATATTCAACCTAAGAAAACACCTACAATATGTATGGTGGATTCTTAGGAAGGAAAGTCTTGATTGGCTATGGTTTCTGAGAAACTCATATCCTATGACTGTTGAGTCCTTCCTTTGTATCAATCAATGTGAAGGAGACCTATGGAGTTCCACTTGGAAGCTCCAGATTCTTGGCCTATGTCAGCTAGAAAGCCATTCCCCTTACCCAAAATCAGTACAGTTCTGCAAGAGCTAGAAGGATTTACCTATGCTACAACCCTAGATTTAAACATGGGTTATTACACCATTAGATTGGATCCGGATTCATCCAAAATATGTACCCTCATTTTCCCATGGGGCAAATATTCTTACCTCCAATTGCCTATGGGCATCACAGGTTCGCTAGACATCTTTCAAGCAAACATGTCAGCACTAATGGGAGCCTTTGATTTCGTAAGAGCTTACCTTGATGATTTGTTATGCATCACAAAGGCAAACCTGGAAGACCACCTTGACAAATTAAAAACGGTGCTTACCAGGCTATGCAAGACAGGCTTGCAAATCAACACCCGAAAAAAGTTTTTCTGTGCCATTGAAACAGATACCTAGGTTACACCCTCACACGTACAGAAATCAAACCTCAACAGAAAAAGGTACAGGCAATGCTCGCGATCTCACCGCCAAAAAATTTCAAAGATCTCCTTAAGTTCCTGGGCATGGTCCAGTACAATAGAGATCTTTGGGCAAGGCGCATCAAAGTGCTTGCCTCACTCACCTCACTGGTAGGAGAGTGTGGTCACACCAAGGTCATCAGAGCCAATAAGACAAAGAAACATCCATGGTACTGAGACACATTGCATCAAAAAGCATTTGATGAGGTGAAGACTTCAATTGCCAAGGATGTATTCTTAGCCTACCCAAGTATTTAATGGAACTTGAGATATCCACTGATGCCTCATCTAAACAACTTGGATCAGTTATCACCCAGGGTAATAGGCCAATTGCATTTTTTAGCAGGGCAGGAAACTGTTGACGGCACAACAGAAATACAGCGTGACTGAACTTGAACTTCTGGCCATAGGGGAAACACTAGAGGTCAAAGGCATGTTGTGGGGACAAAGAAATCCTATGCAAGGATGGAAAAATGGTCATTCCAAAAGATCTTCAACACTGTGCAGTTAATTGGTGCAACCACTATATACAGCACCCTGGACACACTAGACTCCAAGAAACCCTTCATGCTGCAATGTACTGGAAAGATATGCAAAATACCGTCCCTAAATATCCGAAAACTGCCATGCATGCCAAGTCAACATGAGGTATAAGCATCAGTACGGGAAACTCCCTACTAAATTCGCCATTACAAACCCTTGGGACGTACTATGTGTGGACCTTATAGGCCCGTACATGATGAAAGGTAAAGATGGGAGAGTAATTGATTTCATGTGTCTGACTATGATTGACCCAGCTTCCAGCTGGTTTGACATAGTTGAAATGCCAAGAATCAATGAGGCAAATATTCCCCTGGATACAAACGGGCGGAAGGGCACAAAGACCCATGAGGAACCTAAGTTAGCATACTTTGATTAATCATCGGCAATGATCAGCAACTTAGTGAACAAGACCTGCTTTAGTAGGTATCCACGTTGTCAACACATTATTTATGACAATGGAAGCAAATTCAAACTTCACTCCAAAGCCCTATGTGAATCATTTGGGATCAAGAGTAACCCACCAGTGTCAAGAATCCACAAGCGAGTGCTATTCTAGAACAATTGCATCAGGTGATATCATTGATGCTCCGCACAGATGAAATAGACATGGCCCCTTCAGTAGAGCCAAGCAATATAGATACGTTTGTGACAAACGTGGCTTGGGCCATTCACTCAACTTACCACACAGTACTAAACGCCTCCCCAGGTGAAGCCATTTTTGGTCAGGACATGTTGTTCGGCGTTCCCCTCCTGGCTGACTGGAATAAAATTGGAGAATATAGGCAACACCAAACAGACCAAAACACAGAGCAGGAAAATCGCTCACGTCGTGATTGGGACTACAAACTTGGTGATCAAGTACTTCTTAGAAAAGATGGTATACTCCGCAAAGGTGAAAGTAGATATGAAAGTGATCCTTGGACTATCACATCAGCTCATACAAATGACACCATCAGGATTCAACATGGGACAATATCAGAAAGCTTCATTATACAAAGAGTTACACCTTTTTTAACAACCAAAGTTAAAACAGTAATAATGTCAGTTTTCAAACATCTAAAGCAGCCTCTCCCTCTTTGATCAACACTTACTCGTTGTATATGTTTAATAAACTCTTTAGTATGTTATGTTACTCTCATGAGAATGCATTTTTTTCACCTAAAAACATTTAGGTTTTTTTTCCATTTTTACCTGATACTCCATTCGTGGGGACAAGTGACATATGGCAAGAATCTGCCTTTTTTGTACACCAAGGTACTAAAATTAATAGGATCATTCTCAGGACTCACCAGAAAGAGAGTCCACTGCCCCTGATCCAAAAGGCATGGACTCCCCAACACAGGAGTCCACTGCCCTACTCCCAACGGCATTTACTCCCCAACACAGAAGTCCGTCACCCCAAACAAGGGAACACCCTTGAGAAGGGTAAGTAATCATACCAATTTTGTGTAGGTTCTATACAATGTTCGTTTGCATGACCTGAGCCGATTCGCCGTAAAAAAATATCACGCAAAAATTATAGGTAGTTTTGACAGGTGTCGAAGATTTGATTTTATGAGCTATATTTGTGATTATTGTGAGGATGGAAGGGCAGTGGACCTGCAATTCCAATCCAAATGATGCAAACGAACATTGTGTAGATCCTACACAAAATTGGTATGTTTATACCCTTCTCAAGGGTGTGCTCTCGTTCAGGGCTATGGACTTCTGTGTTGGGGAGTCCTTGCCATCGGGAACCGGGCAGTGGACTCCTGTCATGGGGAGTCCATGTCTTTTGTATCAGGGGCAGTGGACTTTCCTCCTGGGGAGTCCTGAGAATGATCCTATAAATTTTAGTACCTTGGGGTACTATAAATGGCAGATTCTTATCCTATGTCACTCGCCCCCACTAATGGAGTATCAGGTAAAAAATGGAACAAAAAAACCAAAGTGTTTTTAGGTGAAAAAAATGGGTTCTCATGAGAGTAACTCTAACGATCTAAAGAGTTTGTTAATCATGTGTAACAAGTAAGTGTTGGTTGAAGAGGGAGAGTCCGTATTTCGTCGTTTTTGAAACTGACACTGTAATACGGTTTAAGTTTGGTTGTTAAAAAAGGTGTAACTCTTTGTATAATGAAGCTTTCTGATTTGGTTCCACGTTGAATCCTGATGGTGCCATTTGTATGAACTGATGTGATAGTCCAAGGATCACTTTCATATCTTCTATTACCTTTGCGGAGTATACATCTTTTCTAAGAAGTACTTGATCACCAATTTTATAGTCCCAATCACGACATGAGCTATTTTCGTGCTCTGTGTTTTGGTCTGTTTGGTGTTGCCTATATTCTCCAATTTTATTCCAGTTGGCTAGGAAGGGGAAGTCGAACAACATGTCCCATCCAAAAATGGCTGCACCTGGGGAGGCGTTTAGTACTGTGTGGTATGTTGAGTGAATGGCCCAAGCCACGTTCGTCACGAACTTGTCTATATCGCTTGTCTCTACTGAAGGGGCCATGTCTAGTTCATCTGTGCGGAGCATCAATGATATCACCTGATGCAATTGTTCTAGAATAGCACTCGCTTGTGGATTCTTGACACTGGTGGGTTACTCGTGATCCCAAATGATTCACATAGGGCTTTGAAGTGAAGTTTGAATTTGCTTCCATTGTCATAAATTATATATTGACAATGTGGATACCTACTAAACCAGGTCTTGTTCACTAAGTTGCTGATCATTGCTGATGACTTATAAAAGTATGCTAACTTAGGTTCCTCATGGGTCCTTTTACCCTTCCGCCCGTTTGTATCCAGGGGTATAATCGCCTCAGTGATTACCGGTAGTTCAACTATGTCAAACCATCTAGAAGCTGGGTCAATCATAGTCAGACACATGAAATCAATTACTCTCCCATCTTTACCTTTGATTGTATAAGGGCCTATAAGGTCCACACATAGTACGTCCCAAGGGTTTGTGATGGCGAATTTAGTAGGGAGTTTCCCGTACTTATGCTTATGCCTTTTGTTGACTTGGCACGCATGACAGTTTTTGAATATTTAGGGACGGTATTTTGCATATCTTTCCAGTACATTGCAGCATGAAGGGTTTCTTGGAGTCTAGTGTGTCCAGGGTGCTGTAGATAGCGGTGATACCAACTAACTGCACGGTGTTGAAGATCTTTTGGAATGACCATCTTTCCGTCCTTACATAGGAGTTGTGTACTTTCGACCAATTGTGTTGAGTACTGGTCTTTCAGTGTCTTCAAGCTGGCATCAAGCTTTTGTGCTTCGGCAATCTCTCGTACTGTTAACAGGTAGATTACATCTTCTTTGCTGTGGTTTGCAAATACCAGATTCATTTCCTCTTGGTATGCAGAGGTGTCTATCGCACTCTCTTCTAGCATTGTGTAATGACACCAGCATTTGGTGAACGTCATCCAGTTCTCGTGCTCACTCGGCATTGGTCCGATGTCTAAGCGAGAGATGGTTTCGGCAACAGTGTTGTGTATGCCTTTAATATAATCAATTTTGGGGCCAAATTCCTTGAGGAGCAATCTCCATCGGTAGACACGGTCAGAGGTTAATCCAAGGGCGTCTTGGATTAGATTTTTATGGTCTGTGTAGACTTTTAATCTTTGTCCCCACAACATGCCTTTGAACTCCTTGAGTGTTACCACTATGGCCAGTAGTTCTAGTTTGGTCCCGCTGTACTTCTGTTGTGTCGTCAACAGATTCCTACTGAAGAACACAAGGGGCCTGTTACCCTGGGTGATAACTGATCCAAGTTGTTTAGATGAGGCATCAGTGTATATCTCAAATTCCATTGAATAATTGGGATAGGCTAAGACTACATCCTTGGCAATTGAAGTCTTAACGTCATCGAATGCTTTTTGATGCACCGTGTCCCAGTACCATGGGCGTTACTTTTTCTTATTGGCTCTGATGACCTTGGTGTGACCACACTCTCCTACCAGTGAGGTGGGTGGGGCAAGCACTTCGCTGCGTCTTGCCCAAAGATCTCTATTGTACTGGACCATGCCCAGGAACTTATGGAGGTCTTAGCCATTTTTTGGCAATGAGATCGCAAGAATCGCCTGTACCTTTTTCTGTTGAGGTTTGATTTCTGTACGTGTGAGGGTATAACCTAGATATTCTGTTTCAAAGGTGCAGAATGACGACTTTCGGGTGTTGATTTGCAAGTCCGCCTTGCGTATCCTGGTAAGCACCATTTTCAATTTGTCAAGGTGGTCTTCCAGGTTTGCCTTTGTGATGCATAACAAATCATCAAGGTAAGCTCTTATGAAATCTAAGGCTCCCATTAGTGCTGACATGTTTGCTTGAAAGATGTCTGGCAAACCTGCGATGCCCATGGGCAATCGGAGGTAGGAATATTTGCCCCTTGGGAAAATGAGGGTACATATTTTGGATGAATCCGGATCCAAACTAATGGTATAATAACCCATGTTTAAATCTAGGGTTGTAGCATAGGTAAATCCTTCTAGCTCTTGCAGGACTGTACTGATTTTGGGTAAGGGAAATGGCTTTCAAACTAGTCGTTTATTAACTTCTCTAAAATCAGTGAGAAAGCATACAGTTCTGTCTTGTTTCCCAGTGATGAATGATGGTGACGCCCATTCCGACTCGGGCTGAAACTCTAACACTCCCAGTCCGCATAATCTATTCAGTTCTTTGATAGTTGTTTCTTTGCAAGATTTGGGTAATGGGTATGCCTTTCCATGATGTGGCTTTGCGCCCTCCTTAAGTTCGAAGGACACAGGCTCTGTGTTCCAATCACCTAGTGTTCCATCAAAAAGTTCCTCATATTCTGTGAGTAACTCCAGTAACAAGTTTTGGTCTTGGAGACTAAGATAAGTACAATTGGTGCTAACAATGGATTGGAGGTCTGTCTCTTTATAATTTGCATCTAGGATTTTAACTACCCCTTGTGTTGCATCCTGCATACTTTGTGGTTCATGCGCCATGCTGTTGTTAACAGCCCAGGCTTTGTCCAAATTTGATGGGGTCAGACTATTGATGTCTCTCATTGGCAAAATGATGTGATCATTGGAAATTTCTTTTGTTCGAAAATCTAGAACAATTACAAGCTCTTTCATGGTTTGACATCCAAGAATGAGGTCGAACGCTGGCTTTGTCATCTTTTTCTTATCGTACTCTACTACATCTGGAGTCACTGTGTACTCCTTACTGTTCAAATACTCAAAGAACTTTAAGTTGACTTCATTCCTTCCTTTGGGTAGGAAGCTCCCATTTGACGTGTGCCAAGACTTTGGCACCTGCCTATTCAAGTAGGGAAAGTGTTTCTCCGTTCCTTTTGCATGGAACAGGAGATCACCATCAGATCCACTGTCTAGTAGGATCCTGATGACTGTGTTACTGGTACGACACCCTGTAGAGTGTTTGAATTTCTTATGGGCTGGATTTTCAGTCACTTTGTAGCGCGCTTTGGTTACTACAGTAGTGACCTGCCCTTCTTTACTTGTCAAAGGGGGGTTCACACTATTGAAAAGGTCACCTGACAGTTTGGGGTCCAACAATTTGGTTATTGTTTCACGCTGTGTAAGGTTGGCTGGAAGATTTCCTAGTTCTTATGCCGGATTCGAACATGTATTGTTTGAATCAGAAAATGTTATGTTGGCACGTGGGGAAGTTTTAATCGGACTAAGATAAGTGTTCATCATTTCATTACAATCGATTTTACTACATAATTTCTTAGTACTCCCCAACCCGTCATCTCAAGATGAGTCTGAATCATCACTGTCGCTCATGTCGTGATGCTTACGCTTCTTTTTTCCGATAGCGCATTTCATTTTCTTGTTGGACTTCGTAAGTTTGTCAATTTTAGCAGATAGCTGTGCATAGCTACTTCCTCCTCGAGCAGGTCTCTCTAGTCCACAAGAGTTTACATTTGGTTTTCTCCCCTTGAAGCTTGACTTAGGGGTCCCATTGGAGTCATACTTCCGGCAATCCGGAGTATTGTGGGTGGTATGTGCACCCCCATGTTTCTTGCAGAGAGAACAGTACTTCTCTGTGCGACGTTTCTTCGGAATCCGGTCACTAAAAGAGACCATCTTCTTCCTAGATGAGTCGTTAGACTTTGCTACAGTCTTGGGTCCTTCTCCAACCTTCTTGGTGGGTAAGGCCTTCTCAATGTGTTCAAGGACTTCAAGAAGTTCCCTGACACTCTGTGGTACCAAGGCTCCACTGAGCTCATATTGGTCCTGCCAGTTCCTAGGAACCATCCTGAGGATGTGGCTTGCCAAGTCGGCATCATCAAATGGCCCGCATACTTTCGTAGACTTTGCAGCCTTGGAAGAGTAAAACAGGCACGGCAAGAATTCTACATACCCGTTAAGGCATTGGATCTTCTGCACAAAGTCCCTGATGGGTACCCTGTTTGGTATCTTCGGCCCATTGCTGATGTAGAAACGTTCCTGCTCCGCTGCATCAGTCCAAAAGACGGTCTGCAGATGCAACTGGACACACTCCTGAAAGGAGGTCCAAGATGCCGGGCGTTTTGTGGGATGCTCAGTCCCATACACATCTGTCCAGGGTTTGCAGCTGATTTGCTCCCCGACGATGGTGGTCCAAGGACGACAAGCAGTCTCTGACAGTTGAGTGGAGTACTGCAGGAAGATCGCTTGACCAGAGGACTATATGGCCTCGCTGGTGTGGAGTTTAGCAGCAGTTGCTTTTTTCCACGACTGGAGGATGGGGGAATTTTTATCCGTCCCTTTGTACTTGGCTTTGGCCGCAGTGGCCACAGTGGCCGCAGTCAGTTTTGCCTCAGCCTTTTTATCTGCCTTGCAGGCTTCCTTGTAGTCCGTGTCTAAGCCTCTCTGGGAAATTATTTCCATTGAGGTCTGGACATGGTTGAGGAACTGTTTAGGACTTCCCTTGTAGAAGACGGTGACAGACAAGGTCATTTTGTTGGAGACCTTGATTTTGTTGATCACCTTCGGGGTGTCCATGGCAGTGGGAATGTAGGAAATGGGTGGCTTGGACCTCCCTGAACTCCGTTGACACTCCTGCAGCTTGAGTCCTTGCGGGCTTGACTTGCTTGACGACATCCTCTCAATTGCCTCTCCAAGGGGCGTATTGTAAAACAAGGCCTTGAAAAAGGTCTTGGGTGCCGTGTTAAGAATTTTTTTATTTTTTTATTTTTAAATTTTTCTTCTTTGACTTTTAGTTCTTGAAAGTCTTGCTTCCAACTATTTCGCGAGAATTCTCGATCACGAAAAGTAATCCGACTCATAGGAATCCCCAATCGCAGAAGTCGATCACTCGAAGTTTATTGCCTAACTCGCTGATCGCAGGAGAATTTTTGGAGAGCTCGTCGATTGCAAAACCGGCGGAATTCGTCGATCGCGTAGCTGATTTTGGAGAGATTGTCGATTGCGCAAAAAACGTATCTCTGACGCAAAAAGTTAAAAATTGCCACTTGCGATAAAAAAAATGTTAGTGTACCTCGTGTCGGAAGGGTTGGATGTCGATGGCTTTGGTGCGTGAAGGTTGCACCACGGCTATCTATAGATAGTGACCTGAGCTGATTCGTTGTAAAAAAATATCACGTGAAAATAATAGGTAGTTTTGACAGGTGTTGAAGATTTGATTTTATGAGCTATAATTGTGATTATTGTGAGGATGGAAGGGCAGTGGACCTGCAATTCCAATCCAAATGATGCAAACGAACATTATGTAGATCCTACACAAAATTGGTATGTTTACCCTTCTCAAGGGTGTGCTCTCGTTCAGGGAAATGGACTTCTGTGTTGGGGAGTCCTTGCCGTCGGGAGCAGGGCAGTGGACTCCTGTCATGGGGAGTACATGTCTTTTGTATCAGGGGCAGTGGACTTTCCTCCTGGGGAGTCCTAAGAATGATCCTATAAATTTTAGTACCTTAGGGTACTATAAATGGCAGATTCTTAGCCTATGTACGATTCCAGTAAAATCGCGACGAACTGTTCACCGTAGCTTAGTACGTACCAGTGTTCTACATACGTGGATACCCTGAGGTGTCAGTCTAAAAACTGAGCTGAACGAAGACTAAAAAATTGAATTCATATAAACAAGTCTTAAAATAATTCACTACTCTAACATAAAAAACATTCATTTCTTCCTCTTTGCTATCCCCAATTCCTTGAACAAGCCAGTGCTATATAACTTGTTGTGACAAGTTCTCCAGGAAAGCTCTCCTGCTCTGCCCTTGTGGAGCTTTCCACATCACCTTTCTTTGACTTGGTCAATAAATACAGTTTAATATCATCCTAGATTTCCGTCCACAGCCCCGTAACCGTACTGCCATTCCAAAACGGCAAACCCTGCACATCCCAGGCTTCCCCAATCCATGTGGCACTACTAAGAACTTCACATCATCCT
>JABMIG010000150.1:105488-290488 GCA_013187285.1 Cyclotella cryptica
AGCCAATATAGAGCATCGCCAAATCAAAATGTGCCCCCAAAATAGGCAATAGTGGGTCTCAAAGTTTTTCTGAGACCGAGACCGAGACCGCTTCTTTTTGTGTATATTGACTAAAATAGACAGTCAATTTACTTAACCCCTACTTTGTCATTTCGGTCTCATCCTATCTCATCTCAGATGAAACTTTGAGACCCCCTGAGACGAGGACCCATTGTTTGTAATACCTTTTCCGATCGAAATCCCCGCCTTATCACGCCTTCGCTTCACTTCGCTCCCCACCACAAGCAGCCAACCACCATCGCACCAACTCTACCAAATAATATTGCACATCAGATCATGTCGAGTGAGACTAACACCGCGATCACAACAATATCATCTATTGAGTTGTCGTGTAAGAGATCTTGGTTGTGTTGTTTTTGTGTTGTTGTGTTGCACAAGGGAAGAGATTGCCGGGCAAATCATTTCATCTGTTTTTTGTTGGAAGATCTTTGGATTTTTATCTTTCTGGTCTCAGAGGTTGCCGTCTCGGTCTTGGGCTCGGGGGCCTGAGACTGAGACGGCAAGTTTTTCATGGTACTCCGATTACCAAATTTAGGGGATAATGCCAGATGACGTCGGCAAAGTGACCTGAGACGAGCAGTGAAGTTTGGATTTATTGTGTTAAATAATTTTAATTCCTATGTATTCGAGCCTGTAGAGTTTGGTCGGAGTTTATCTTAGCGGTCTCGGTCTCGGTCTCAGAAAAACTTTGAGACCCCCTAATAAATAGGATTGATAGAAGGGGCCTGAGATAGCTCCCATTCGGGCCCTCAAAATTGGCGAACAGAAAAGATCTCGTGCTGGGTAAAAATGGTAGCTAAAAATGAAAAGATACCGAAAAGAAGATCGTCGTAATTCTATACAACACCAATATCATAATAAAACAAGTAGCGATAGCTAGGTGATGTGATGTACATTGCACGAAAATAGAGACGCAATAATCGTCGTTACATTTCGTCGTGCGGGGCAAAATTTACCACAGGTTTCACCGTAATTTTGGAAGATGTCATTGCATTGTGAGGATTGGAATTGCAGTTTCAATGCCCTTCCATTCTCACAATTGTAGCAAAATAAGCTCATAAAATCAATTCTTCAACACCTGTCAAAACTACCTATGATTTTTTCACTTAATATTTTTTGCAACGACTGGCTCAGGTCACTGAAATAAAAACTAAGTAAGGTCATGATATGTGCCACAATAGATATTACTTATCAACAATCCAGCATGGTAGAAAAACACAAAAAGAAGTGAACCTTAATTGTATTGCAGCTTGTAAGAGGTCAAGAAGGCAGGAACTTGGAATCGTGATAGGCAATGTTTTAGGTGTCATTATGAGGGAGGTTAAATATTCATTTGGGGGAACCACAAGTGAATATAGATGGGTGTGTATGAGAGTGCTGCATACAATGACAAAGATGATCACATTGTGTGTTTTGTGCCTTGGTGTGCCATTGATGGGTAAGTGGGGTGCACTGTATCACTCAAAGTCACATTATTATGGGTCACTTGGAATGCCTTTGCATCACAATGAATGTGTTTGTTTAGATTTTTTTGCACATAATATACAAAGTAAAGGCAAATTAGAGGTAGTGTGAAAGTAGAACTTTGATGACTATTGATTGAAGTCACTCATTAGTACCATATTACACACAAACTGATACTACTCTAGATATTTCCTCCACCATTCTTTGTGCAACCACAGACTCTGTAAGTAAAGTATATAAAAACACAAAGGTCCGCTTCAACTCAATTTTGTCAATAATTTTAATGTCTGTGCTTGAATTCCCCTTAAAAATCCAGCTTGTTCCCAGTCTTTCACTTGCCAAGAGTAACAGTTTTTGACGAATATAGCACTTTGGAAAGCATGATCTCTGACAATGCTGCCATGTTCTGTCTTACTACGGTGTCTTATTCCTCTTGCACACTCACCCTCTCCTCACATTTTTAAGCAAACACAAGTCATAGTGATTCTAGTGCTGAAAAGTCTGCATTCTAATGATGTGAGTGGTTCAGTAGTTTTTATTATAAGCATTGAAACTTAATTAATTCTTCAATTCTTTCCCACTCCTTGTGAATTGAACTTTATCACGGATCACCATTTGTAGGCAGTAGGAAATTGTGGAAGACTCTTGCAGAAGTCACTAATACATTTATCTGCATTTAGAGCTGTGCACCACATGCACCAAACACCGAACGAACAAGAATCACAGCTCTGAAAATACAGTCCTAACAAGCAAGACATGTGAGAGTTCCATTTGTTCTTGATTGCAGTATGTATCCTTACAAATTCATTCATGTATTTACCAACAATCAACAACAAGCAATTCAAACAAACCCATGAGAAGACCGAGGAGATAAGAGCAAAAGAAACATCTTAACAATTATTGTCAGAGGGTCAAGACTCGCAACTTTTTCTGCTTGCAACAAATCAACAACACACACAATCAAGATATCATGCTTGTTTACAAGAATAAAACTTTGACTCACTACATACAGGACCTTCAATCAGACAAAATTGGATGAAATTCTGTCTCTTTTGTGTTAAGCACCACAAAAAGATAACAAATCACAAAACAGATTTATAGTGTGGGCAATTCAATGAAAAATGTAACAAGCTTACCTGTTTCCTTGGATTGGGGAGGTTTTGTGGTCTCTGTAGTACTGTAGAATCAGAGTGGGAGAGTTCATTTAGGTAAGAAGGAGAGAGAAGAGACAGAACACAAAAAATAACAAATAAAATAAGCCGAAAAACAATTACGGGTAACAATTAATCATATCTCAAAATTCTAGAGAACAACCCAAACACACTTCAAGTTGACAGAAGGTCTTGGCATCAATATACTCACAGTAGGGCAAACACTCCTCATGTCAATTTGATGCATAACAAGAGAGTTTATTATACAACTGCATACTAACACATGAACAAGAACTCAATATTGCTAACAGTAGCCTTTGAATTTTAATCAATGCAGTGGGATGAATGTTCTGTGGTGCGGTTGGCTATCACTATCAACCAATCAATAAAGAAGGGAGCAACAATAAATCCATAATGTGTTTTTGGGGGAGATGGAGGGAGTGGCAATCAACACATAGTAATATGTGTGATGAACAAAAATAATAGTGGAAGACATCAGTGCTATTTTTGGAAATGCCTCCAAAATTTCACTACACCCCTCCTCTTCATAATTGTTCGCACTATGGGCCGACTCCTATCATGAACCATGACCCCAAATCCCTTCCAAAACATGTTCTTGGAATCCAGTAGCTGGACACACCCCTAACATATCACAACTACCGGAACTTTTCACGTTGAAGTGCCTAGATCTGAAGACATTTTGTCTGACATGGCTATTTCACAGTTTCATGTTCCTTTGCTTATGTTCATCTACACTGTTGGCAAGCCCTTGGATGAAACAAAAAACACCATGATTTGGTCCATGAGCAGACCATTGAATTAAAACAAACCATCCGGATGAGTCCCCCCTTGATTACTTCATGTTTTGTTGAAACTTCCTCTGTCCCTCATTGACAAAACTATGTATGTGATGTGCTAACAAATCCACCATTTTTCCAAAATTTGTTTGTCATGGCTTTGTAAGTACATATGAATAGTGCAAGATTATGGATGCAATTGTTGAACTCATTAACAAGAGATATAGCTCTATATATATGGGTGTAACTATAGCACCCATTAAAGTAGTTGATGTATGGAATGGATTGCTCAGCTAAGTAAAACTGGGAATCAATAGCAGTGTTTAGTCTAGATTTTTTGTGATTATTAAAATAGTTAACAAATGACAGTCACATCAATCAAAATACATCATAAAATAAGAGACAATGTTAGTATTACTTTTTACTAGTAAAATCCTCAGGTTTATAGTGGCTGAAGGAGGACACACCCTTTCTTATACATACTAATACAATCATGTAGAATTTTGGGGAATTTCATCTCAGAAAATAAACAAGACATTGGATTTCTGTTTTGACATTAGATTTACCACAATCCTGATGATCTGGGTTATTTTGACATCGTTGATGGTGCCAAATCCTGTTAACAACTTGATGGATCCATGGCACTTTTTGGCACCATCCAAAATCCTGATGAATTTTAGATTGTGCTGTCTCACAAAAACCTGACACCGCAAATTACTCCACAAACAGTGGGTGGAAGAAACAATGCTGCTGCACTTTTCTACTGCATTAACTCGGACAACTTAATTATTGTGCTAGTTAGTTGCTGGAGAGAGAATATGCTGTGAGAATGGTAAGAAACAAGCTCAAAAGCATTATGCTAATGGAAAGGATTCCAACACTCAAGCTTGCTATCTTTCCTGAGTACTTGGGTCAATCTTTTTACTAAGTTAATATGCTTCATAATTATGCACACAAATTTATAGAAAGTCTTTCAAATGGATTGGATCAGATGTATTGCATTGCAAATTTGTTCTTCAATCCTGAGCAGTTGCTCTTACACACAAATCACTTGGAACTTGGTTTGAACTGAAATTCATATGCAGAGCAAGAAGCAAGCAATTTGATAGTACTGTTACATGAAAAATCTGCATAGCTGCACAAACTTACCTGTCGTGTAGTGTACAGTCAACTGCAAGTGTGTAAACATTGTCTTGTTCAAAACCGCCAAAGAGCCAATCCTATCTTCCATGTTCAAGAGCAGCATTTTTTTGTGAAACCTGTGTCAATATCTTGGAGGTGTTGCAAGTATCCAACTTTCCATGGTCAAACAATCACCAACTCTATGCAATAGAATTTAAGCAGATTGATAGTCATCAAAGCTTTCACGACTTGAAAGTTTGGGATTCTTTTTTGATATCATGGAGAATCCAGGCCACTGGAGAGGTACAATGAGGATGTGGACAAACAATGGTTTAGTCATACAATGGCTACAGACATATGTGTAATAGATCTATCATGCAGGAGTGAATCCAAACATTGAAAGAAAATAACAAACAAGATTGCCAGTATGTATCATTTCTACATTTTTGAACAAACATCGAGGGACTTCATAACACACAAAATTCATGCAATGAGTAAAGACAGAAGTGTAAAGGACTCTGCACAAAATAATCTTTTAAAGACAACATTTTTGTTGCTTTTAACCTCAATCTATCATTCAATAATGAGTCCAAAGATTGAATGAAAATAACAAAGGAGATTGCGAGGAAGTATCACTTCTACTTCTTTGAAGGAATATCAAGAGCCTTCATAATACACAAAATCCCAATGGAACCTGCACTGTCTTTTCAACATATGTAAGCTACCGTAAAACCCGGATTATAAGTGCTGCCGGTGTATAAGTGCACACAGAGCTAATGTCATGTACATTTGCTGTTTTTATGTGTTACACCCTAGCTAAGTTCATGGAAAACACATAAAACTCTGTCTCATGAGCAACACGCCCATATGTGGAGCACCCAGTAACTCCGGCTGGTTGCTGAGTTACGTCCAAAACCTGAAAAACTCACGTACTTCATCACTACAAAAAAACACAACACATCTCCTCCCAATGAATCACATTGTTCTTGTTGGTTTCTTGCCCTGCAACAATGGGCGTAGTTGCGAGCTACACCCATTTGGATGCGGCAACTCCCTAGTCCTCAATAGAGAGGACAATGGAGTTGGCATGCGCCTGCGCTTGTGGATGACAGCGTCACACGAGTTGGTGTGTTACACCATAAATGGTGATGGCACGGATGGTTGCCGTATCTGTTTTGTGGCCAGGGAGGTCTCGGCTGGCGGGAATGCTGCACGGTTGAACGGCGCAGTCTTTTGTGTAGTGGACGTGTTTATGTCTGACCACGAAAACTGTGCTGTTCAGGATCTTTTCCATCACAATCCCGTGTACGTGTATGGGCAGATTGTGATGGATGATTTGTTTCATAGTTCATTTTCAAACTAACGGATTAATTATTTAACCATTTTATTGAACACATAGAACTCATACAGTTAGAACCATTCAAATCCGCTTTTCATCCATGCATTTTGTACTGTTTGTGCAGGGAGGTTCTTGTAAATGTCAACCACCCACTCTGCCACCAACTGCCTCATCGGCTCCTTCGCAACGCCATTTATGATGCCATCTCCAGCTACCATCCAATTTTCCCACTATGCCAATGTCAACGGTCTGGCACAAATACCTGCAGCCAAAGGTATGTGAACTACCTCGATTCCAAGCGATTGAATCCGGTTCACAATGTTTCCCATCATGTGAACTCGGTACGTATCGAGAATCAGAATTGGGATAACATCGGGTCCCTTCTCATTTCACCAAGGGATCAGTACGCCGTCTATCCATTTGGACATCATTTCCTTGTCCATCCATGCTTTTTTCTGACATGCATAGTGACATTGGGGTACGTTGCGAACTCACGTGCGATGCGTCCGTGTGCGGTGCCTTTGAAAATGAGCATTGGCGGCAGCATCCGGCCGCTCACATCAACCGCGGTAGCGAGCGTGACTCTCTTCGTGTCTGAGGTTGAAGCACGTACGTGGATCATTTTTGTACCCTTCTTCTTGAGAGTCTTGGCGGCATGAAAGGAAAACTGGATTGACACCTGATCCATGTTGATGATCAGCATGGGATCCTTGTCCGCCACTTTGTCCCTCATCATCTCGATGAAGTGGCGAGACTCTTCCATGGTCTTGTGGTAGTCTTTTTGGGCGGTGTGTGTTGAGGCTCGATGACTGAGGCCCATTTGCTTTTTGAAATGAAGAGCTGCCTTCTCACGAGCATTTATGCTCTTCAAGATGTACTGTGCATTCTTGACGCAGAGACAACTTGCATCAAGTTGTCGCGGACAGAGGCGAGAATACTCAGCCGACCGGGGTGTATCATCCTTGCGGTACTGTTGACCTTGTAGCGGATGAAAAGTTCATTTTTTTAGGTTGTCCGCCATTTGTACCACTTTTTTGAAGCGGTAATAGTACTGGTGGGGCAACCAAGGCAGAGGACACGCTTGGCGAATAGAAACGCGGTTAGACTCAAGCGTGCAAATGGCTTGTACTAACTCACATTTTTCCTTGATCGTATAGGAATGCCCCGACACGGAGACAGCACGAGAGTGAGATTGTTGCACGCCGGCGTGGCCATCAACAAAATCAGCGGTAGGTTCCTTGCCATCTTTGACTGGATGTACCATTTTTGAAATGAAATTATGAGACAAGTAAAACAATAATTTAGCATCATAATACATGTAATCATAATTGTTCTAGCATGTTCTTTATTTTCTCTACAATTTCTGCAGCGAAAGTACTACAAAACAGAAGGTACATGTGTTTATTTATTCCTTTATTCAGCATTCAAACACAGCAAAAGCTCTGCAATGATGACTGTCATTGCAGAGATAGGAATTGAAGTTGGATGGACATGGTGGTGGAATCAGAGAAGGAGATTGTATTATGGGATGGCGCGATTTGGAGGAGATATAAAAGTGGGCTGTGAGTGAGCACACTCACAAAACTTGGAATGCAGCCCACTAAAAGGCTCCATTTAGCCCCCAATAGAAAGTCACATCTGACGGGAAACCGTGTACAATAAAGTAAAAATAATAAGGTGTTACGGATACCCACCGTGTTAAACACACTAACTTGCGCCGGATTATAAGTTCCGCCAAATTGTATCTTTTGTACATTTGCGTGCACTTATAATCCGGGTTTTAGAGTGTGATAGTGTATGTGCAGTTAAAGCTGAAAGACTTGCATTTGCACTGCACAACAGGTACTTTGTGAATTTGTAGGCAATCCGTTGGTTTGATAGATAGTTTTTTAATTGATAGTGGTCGATAGCTTGTTGACCAGCTAGAGTCAATCTTTTGCCCTTCTATCAATTTTTTTGGTTGACATCTGTCAGTATTAATGACTTTTGTTTTTCTATTTGTCAATATGTTGACCACAAAATTGATAACATTGTCAAGTGATAAACGGTTGATAGTTGGTCAACTTTTGGTATGGAACCATATTTAACATTTAAAGTGCCACACTTTTTTGTCCATTTCTGTAGCTGCCAAAGATTAATATTTTTGCACAAGTTGGTCACAGAAACAGATTAAGTCTTTCCAAAAACAGAAGGGCCTAACTCTTTTTAGAATAAAAACCATCTGTTAGCTGGTGCAAATGAATGCTTGGTCAATAGTTGGTTGAGACCAGTGTTCATAATATCATCTCACACTGTCAACAATATCAATGAAAAGGGCAACATTTTGCCCTACTACATAATATAGTTGGGTGCTAATCTGTGAGGAAAATTTGTTTGATCATATTAGTGAGAAACATCAAAAAATCAGGGATAGAAATAATAAAAAATCACTATAACATGGTGATACCTGTGAGTTCTCATTCATGCCAAGATTATTCCAGATGTTCTGATGATGGAACAAGAATAGCAAATTCTTTTACTTATCACTCTGGATCTTCTTTTGCATCAAATGAAAAGCAAGGTGTGTCTAAGATAGGGACACACATAGACATAGCAAAATCATTGCATCTCACATCTTTCCAAAACAATTTATGTGATACAGCAGATCCTGTCTCATAATTTTACAGACAGCCAACTTGAAACCAACCGCACCTCCTCTAAGCAAATTATTATGTCATCTGGGATAAATCCTGCTTCTACCTTTGATGTGCAAATATTTTGTGTTACTGTTAGTGAGACCATACCATAATTTTGAATTGATTTGCACAACAAGAGCAAAATGAGAGGCAATTTTGATACCAACAGATACCACTTCTTTGACATTAAGTAAGTCCTCCACAGATGATTCTTTGTGAGCAATGATTATGTTTTTGTTGAGAATATTTGAGAGATTAGTTGGGTAGCTAAAGTCTAGTAGCTAAAGTTAACGTAAAGTTTAGGATATACTTAAATATGTGTTTGATTGTGAGGGAATTTAATAAGCCCAAAAGTTAGAGAAAAGAGGGTGTACAGTGAATACACTTTTAAATTACTCCTCTTTAGAGAGGAGGGACCTTAGGGCCTGTCAGAAGTTTTCAATAGTTGACTTTTATCTGATGAAATAATAGTGCTATCTCTTAAAAATATTATGTGCAGTTATGATAGTTTTTCTTATCACTCACTTTGCTCAATTAGATTCCGTCAATAGTTTGTCTGAAATTCTGCTGTTTTGTCCTCAAAGTATTTTTAGACTGCTATTGCTGCCTCTACAGCCCCCATTGACACATTCTGAAGTAAAGCATTGTCCAGAATGACACTATCCAGTACCTAAATTGATTTGATGGAATTGGGCTGGAGTGTCATCATAATATGTCATACTGAAAAATCACTGCTAGATTTTTAGCAAGTACATTTCAACAGAGACTGGGTTGGTTGAGAATAATAATTGCTGTAGGTTGCATTTTATTTGATACAGCTCACTAGGCCTTTGGCAGAGGTCGAAAAATAAAAGGGCAATTAAGAATAAAGAGAAGTTGCAGCGCATGAGTCTGACCTGGTTTATATGATAACAGTCAAAACGAGCACGAGGTCTGCATTTGGAACTCATTCAACAGAAATCCCCAAAGAGTTCGGGGACGTTATGTTCGCTTCACCATTAGTTTTGTGCGGAGAGTATTCTTTCAGTAGTGCTTACTGTAGCAACGCTATCGATGAGCCAAAGAAAATAGCAGATTTGAACACTCCTGTTTCTTCGTGACGTGGGCGAATGTGCTCGTGCTGAAATTATGTGTTTCGTTTGACATTTCACCTCGAACCCCACGGCAATGCAGGATGTTCTTACTTTATTAATCGCTCAACAAACAGTCGAAAGTATCTTAAACAGCTAATGCGCCTCGAAGCCTGGCTTTCTCAACATTTTTTGAGCTTCTCTTCATAGCAACCTTTGCCAACAACTGGACAGTGTCGAGAGCCCTGACATTCTTCTCCGCTCTCAGTTGTTCCTGTGCATTTAAGACCAAAACCGAATGAGCTCGGCGTTCATAGACGACCTTAACAGCGACTTTTCCACTAACAAGATGTTCTATACCAATTAGCTCTTCCCGAGAAAGCAACTCAAGTCCGATGAGTTTGTGGATGGCAGCTCCTGATTGGACATCTAGTGACGTTACGAGCTGATGAATACGAATTCCCTCTCGCGCAGCTTCAACTTGAAATCGTTTTAAGTCAGAAGATGAATAGGACTTATTCTTTCGATATGTTGGATCGTTATAATATGATCGAACGTGAGAATATTCCGAGAAGGTAATACGAGTTCTCGGTTTCGTGATGTTTGCATCTGATCCATTTCGTTGAGGCCAATCTACAAGAAGGTCACTCCCATAGCTTTCTGATGTGCTTCTGCCTTCATTCATCATGTTTTCAATCACTGGGATTGGCTGATTGCAGATTAGGAAGCGCTGCGGAACAGAAACAATAATTACATTATTAAAAAATACAAGAAAAACACGTTTTACATCTTTGTACATGGCCTATGGTATTGTATTGTACTGTACAGCATCTCATGGTTTGGAACGACTCTGTATGGTATTGTGCAATACACAAGACACAAGATAAAAGCTAGACGTAACTCGCTATGCCGACTCCACCACGGGCACGTACCATGTTGTAATCTCAATACGTATTGTACACAGAATTGCTGGAATCAAGGTGTAGTGGTTAACTTGACTGCGGGTACGTACATTCAGCGCATACAACGTCACACACAACTTCTCTTCGAACTTACCTCTGTCGAGAGAGGGACACAAATCACGATGACGTGAACAGCACTATACCACGTCATCATCTAAATATTACTTGAATGATTGTTTTCCGAATACGAGACGAACTACTCCTGCAGCTGCAAAAAGCACAGAAGTCGTAGGGATGCGTGACTCGGTGAAACGGTACGGTAGCAAACAAGGCCATTCGCACATGTGCTCTACACTCTCTCAAGTTGAAAGACATTGTGTCCTTTGACATTCTCATTCACATTATCAAGATTTTTTCAAAATCTTAGTTGTGTTGGAAACTGATTCTTCTCCTCCTCCTTCTTCTTCTTCTTCTTCAGTGAGACAGCTTTTTTGCTTTTTGCCAAAACAGGTACTCACCATAATGTTGATGTGAACTTACCTGTAAATAATTAATTTTTCGCTTGGACTTACATGGGTAGTTATATTGTTCTAAGTAATTGCCTACCTTTAAAATTATATCTTGTGAATAGGTTGAAAGAACAACGTTATAACATACAACATCTTTTACAAGAATGCTTTTGTCAACTTGAAGGGATCATTGTGGTGTCACAAAAAAATTACACGAATGGTTTTGTGAACTTGAAGGGAATGTTATACTGTCACAAAAGATGGTATAACAAGGAACTTTACCAAGCTATATTTCCTACTTTTAAAATGGGGCGAGCGTGAGCGCTGCGCGCGCGAAGCGCGCTAGGCGCTCACGCCCAGCAACTGCGATTTCATTAAAAATTAAGCGCAGACAAGCCACGTTATTTTCAAAGTACGTCTTCGTCTGTCTCTACGAATCGCATTCTCTCTAACTCGCTACAAAAAATCTTGCAGCGGCTGCTGGTAATATATTTTATTGTATGCTGCCGTTGGTGTGCCCACCCTTTTGTTCCAGTGCAAATACTGCGCCGTATGGCATTGTACCTACCGTAATTCTCATATTATAAGGACACCGTATTATAAGGTCAAGACTCCGACCGTTAGAAAAAATGTCATTTTCACGCACTTGACTCGCGCGTCAGAGCCACTATGTAATCATTACGAAGTGATGGGGTTCAGAAAATGCCGGGAAAATTGATTATTACCTAAAAGATATCCACACTTTTTGGTAACGTCCGAATGTTGTCTTGTAGGTATTTTAATAGTCAAATTACCAGCAGCCACTGCAAGATATTTTGGCAGTTCATGATATTTTTGCTAGAGGCTGTCTGTTAATAGATTTATTTGGAACGTACTGACATATTTTGCATTAGATCGTGAAGGCAATACAACATATATCTGTGTGTAACTGCGTTACGATTATGACACATCTTCTTGTGAACTTTGTGCAGTTATTTATTCACGCTTACTAATTTATCATCGCACGTCGCCGGTCAAACTCCCAAGTAGTTTTAAACAGTATTTTTGTGTTTCAGGAACGGTTTGCAAGAAGATGCACTAACTGACAACACTTTCGGCAGCACAATAGTATGTGAGTTGTTGTTTTTGTGTTGGGTTCATTGCTTTGGGTTCGTCCCTTTGGTTCATCCCTTTTTAGTTGTGTCGTCGTTGGTTTGTGTTGGCATCGTGGATTCATTGCTGCTTTGTGGCTATTAGGTTGTGCTTTTGTTTTGTGTCTGGTTGTCGTTACTTCTTCGTGGAGATTGTTGCCATGGCTTCGTCATGCATCAGGTCATCATGCGTGTCGTTGTGGCCCAGTGGTGGCTTTTGTGGTTAAAGCCTTAACAATTATTTCTAGCAATTTCAATTCAAATGTTGTTTGCTTTGTTTTTATATCAAAAACGCTACAGGTTGACTGAGAGTCGTTCAGGTATGTTCGTTGGATGTTGTGTCCCGAGTGGCTTCTTCTCTGTACAGTTGCTATGGTTTTGGAGAGGCTGTCTGTTGGCTTTGTAGTGGTTTGGCAGTGGCATCATTGTTGGATTGCTATGCTTTGTGCCTTTGTGTTGTGTTTGCGCACAGCTTCATTTTGGTGGCAATTTGTCGTTGTGGCTTCATTGTTTTGGTGTAGCTTTTTCAATTCTAATGTCATTTGTCATGTTTTATTTGACAAACTTCACAGTTGAACCAGAAGACACCCAGGTATGCACTTTTGTGTAATAGGCGTTCGTGAGTGGCTGTCTGTTGGCTTTGTAGTGGTTTGGCAGTGGTGTAATTGTGGGACTGCTGCGGTTCGCGCGTTTGTGTTTGTGTTTGCTTGTGGGTTCTTTTTGGTGGCAATTTGTTGCTGTGGTTTTTTTGTTTTGGTGTAGCTGTTTCAATTCTAACATCATTTGTGTTGTTTTTATTCGAACAACTTTACAGTTGAACTAAAAGACATTGGGGTGTGTAGTTTGGTGTAATTGGCATTATTCGTTGTTCTCTTTTTGAGGTTTATTGCATTTGGTTCATTTTTTAATAAAATGAACAATTTGAACAATACACAATCAGTTGGTCGAATTGGTGGCAACATTGTTGGTCCCTGTGATTTAAGGGGTGGCTGTCTGTTGGGTTGGTAGTGCATTTGTTGCAGCATCTTGTTTCTGGTTGTGGCATCGTCTCGGTGGTGATTGTTGCCGTGGCTGCTTGACTGTTGGGTTTCTGTGGTGTCAGGGTGGCTGTCTGTTGGTGTAGTATTGTTTCGGCAGTGGTGTCATGGTGGCAACTTTTCAAGGTGAAGGGTGGAGGGCATTTTGTTCTGTTTTTGACAGGCACCACAATACGAGCAATATACAGCATAGATTTTAGTTTTCATATCAGTTGTATTTTGAAGGCTAACATTTGTCGTGTTTCAATTCTGACTGTTTCACATTTCAGTTTTGAACATCAGATAGACAAGAGATAGGTAAGCTTGTTTCTCTCATAAGTGCTGAATGTTAATGTTTTATGTAATATTCTCAAGTAAAGACAGCTTTTGTTTTGTCTCCAGTTCTGTGATAATTTGAACAAAAAAGTCAAGGTGAGCAGAGGAGGATTTCTCTTTTTTGTCCATGTGCGTTTTTACATGCATATTGCAAGGCAACACAATAATAATCACTATGGGTGTATGTTTTGAGGGCAGCTGGGAACAATGTAACAGAAAAGTGCAAGTGAATTGAACTCTTGTCTGTTGTTTGCTTGTATGAACGTAATTTTTTGGTATGGGTGTTCGTGGTATCTTCTTTTTGGAATTTTATGTTATTTGTTCAGTCAGGCTGGTTTCCATGATGTTGGCCACTGCATACACAACAAATTTGGTGGCTGGTTTCCATGATGTTGGCCACACCATACACAACAATTTAACCAAATCAACAATATGCAAATATCTGCCAGCTTCGACGAATTGGTCGTTCGAGTGGACAACTTTGGCAAAAGTGATTGCTGGAGGCTTGTGTTAATCTGTTCTGTGTTTTTTATGTTTCATTGTTAAATGTATTCGCGTGATTGTTGTTTTGTGTTGTTGGGTTGTATTTTTGCTTCCTAATTGTTGGAATTGTTTTGATATTTCTTTCTATGTGAACTAACAACATAGTTTTCTTGTTTTTCACTATTCTGCAGCAGTATTAATGAAGATTCTGAGGTCGTAGCTCACAAAGATGGTGACGAGCTTAAGAATGATGTCGCTGAGTCATCCACTGCTCCTGTTCTACTGGAATGTAATGTAAGTGATGTGTATATTCAAGTGAGTTTGCAACTGTTTTGTCTTTGTTAATAACACTCAATAATGTATAGTCACCACGTTTGCAAGATACAAATGATGTTAGCAATGCTCCGACGGATGCAGAGTTGGTCGTGAGTTCGTTCAGTGCAGTTTTCTTGTTTCTATGATTCATCTGACAACATTTTTCTTTTTAGGCATTCAGGCACGTCATTAATTTTATGCACAGAGGAGGTGTTCTCAGCAATCTACAAAAGGATTCTTCTGCCCTTGTTACGTTTGATTCCACGCTTTCACAGAACCTTTCAACAATGAATCAGAGCTGGACAAATGTCATTCAGAGCTTGGTTGAATCCCAAACACGACAACAGGAAGTGATTCAAAGAGGATTTGAATGCCACAATCAACTGGTTCAGAGGGGATTTGACAGATTGATTGAATGCTTGTTGAATTCTCCTAACATGATGCATTCAGAATCGGTATCTGGAGTTGTTGACCTTGCAGAAGACTTTGATTCGAAAGAGGAGCACAAGCGGCATGATGGCTCTATTGGTTTAGTTATGAAGTGTCCTGATGGAGTGACTTGCAGGATCCACCTTCAACTGTATTCTGACATTTTCCAAAGTTTGGGAGGCGAATCATGAAAGACAGAGGAGAAGAATCCACCTTTTGATCTCGTGCCGCTGCTGGCTGCTGTGGCTTGGACTGCCTTTGCTGATGAAAAAAATAAGACAATTCTGCCTTTCGTGTTAGATTGGTCGTCAAAAGGTGATGGAGTCGACTATGTGAAGAACTGGTTGGCTGAGTTGAAGTGTTGGTATGGGACAAATGTATTCAAAAAGTTTGCAGCAGCAATTGTGATGGTTGAGGGCAAGCTTTGTCTCGCTGTTTTTTACAATTTGATCAGAACCCGTCAAGTGCTGGTGCTGGGAAGAAGGCAAAACAGAACAAGCTGCATTCAAGTAAGTCCAAAAAGCAAACTGGACCAGCAATGAATTGGAAGCCCTGCAAGACAGGCAACTTTGGACTTTGGCGATAAGTATCGCCAGATGGAGTCATCCAATGTCGTCCGATGTCGTCAGTTGACGTCACTTAAAAATATATGGTCATTTCATGCCTTCACTACGGGTCGTTAAAATGTCGCCAGGTGTCGCCACTTGGGTCGTCATTGAGTCGTCCGTGTTGTCACTTGGTCGTCAGAAGGACTTCACATTCGTCACTTGGGTCGTCAGTTTGTCTTCAGTTTTTTTACTTAGGGTCGCCAGTCGTCTTTGTCGTCACTTTGTTCGTCACTATCGCCAGTAGGCAGTAGAATATATACCACGTAGGGGTCGCCAGTGTCGCCAGGAAGTTCGTCAGTGTCGCCACAAAGGGTCGTTAAAATGTCGTTAACTGCCTTCAGTTTGGTCGTCACTTTGTCTTCAGTGCCGTCACTTGGGTCGTCATTTTGTCTTCAGTGTCGTCACTTAGCGTCGTCATTTTGTCTTCAGTGTCGTCACATGGTGCCTTCTTTTGTCGTCACTTAGTCAGTCACATTAACGAGATAATGTAAAAGACGTCAGTTGTCTTCAGTTGTCGTCAGTTGACGTCAGTTAATCGCACAAAAATCATCCACGTGGCAAACTTGCCTGTCTTGCTGACAATCTTAAATGTTGAAAAGGTCTCTTTGCCTTGTCAAAGAAGTATTGTGAAGATAGAGGACTTGAGCTCGATGGTGAGAGGGTCCTTTTCTAATGTTCTAAATTAAACAATCCGTTATTGACACATCTGTTTTCTTTTCTCTGTAGTGCTTCAGACTTGCTTGTTCATCGGGATGTATTATCCCAGAGATGACAAGAAGCTTAACGCGTTTTTTGCTAGGGATCTGAAACGCATTAGTATTTGTGAGAAGAATTATCCATCTTGCTATGTACTTACAGCAGTCTCTGGGACAAATGAACCATTTTATCCCAAAGTGGAGCTGTGTCAGCAAGACAGGCACATCATCTATTCATTGGGACCTCGTGGGAAGAATGTACTTATGGTCCTACCAAAGTGACGTCACTACAATGATACCACATTATATCAAGTAAGTTTTTGCCTATGCAAGCTTTTGCTTTTAGAATCTTTCTCACAAATAGAATGTCAGGTCTGTTTTGATCCATACAAAGTTAACGAACACTGCAAGTTGAAGTATGATGAAGTGAAGATGCTCATTGTTGACAATTTTGTTTCCATGGTTAAAGCTGGAAAATTTAGAATGGGCAAAATGTCAGATTACTTGAGTGTTGAGGACGCAATTCATGTTAGTAATAAAGCATGATTTGATGTGTGCACAAATTTGTCAGACTCAGCGAGCATTTATTTGCCATGGAATGTAACTGTTGCCGTGACTGTCACTTGGAATCTGAGAACTCTGTCAAAATATTTTGCAATTTACCCTGTGACTGCCGACCAAATGGGAAACAATATTCTTTACAACATTTCATGGTTGTTGTGCCAGGAGGAAGCGTGTTTTGATCTCACATTTGATAGATTGTCATTAACCAAAGTGAGGAATGAGGCATCAGCAAATGAGCTGGTAGATAGATATGGTGTTCACAAAGAGAATTTGCAGTTGCTTGACTCTGTATATGGATTGGGCAATATTGATTACATTTGCCTCAAAGTTCTGGGCTGCCAGCATCCTCAGTATCATGACCATGATAAGAAGACATTTGGGTTGAATGTTGGAGGTTATTTTCTGCCGTATGTGAGTAGTGATGCTGAGGAATCTTTTTTTCAGTTTGAGCCAGAAAGTGAGACTCTAGATAGTGAGACAACATCAGAAGATGACTTTGCTGCCAGAAAGGTTGTTAAGAAACGGGTTCAAAGTGAGTCATAGGTTATGTTTTCACTTTTGTCACAGATTGATAGCAATCATTTAATTTCTTTGATAGGAAATGCAGTTAAAACTGACACAGAAGTAACGTCAAGTGATGGGACTCATAATGAATCAGATGACAACTCTCATGCTGATGACAGTGATCAAGACATTTATTCTGTCGGAGATAGGTCTGAGGGAGAAGATGATGATGATGATCTTGATGATGCACTTAATGATGAATCTAATGACGACTCTGATTCGGAGGATGGTGATCAAGACATTTATACTGTCAAAGATAGTTCTGAGAAAGGAGACGAAGATTATGATAGTGATGATGGTGATGACAATAATGATAACAGGGAAGCAGAAGTTCCAGGTGACTATGAAAGCAACAGTGAAAATGACATTACTGATGATATTGGTAACCAAGACGAAAGTACTTCTGATTGTGATTCATATAGCATAATCCCTGTTCGACATCCTGTTGGAAGATTTAATCAAGCATTGGATGAGGAATTGGAAATCATGGAGAGAGTCAGTCCTGAACCTGGTATGTACTTGTGGATTTAAAATGAACATGACTTCAATTCTTGAATTCAATCAATACTTGCTTTGTAGATTGAATTTTACGTCAAAGTCAGTATTTTCAGTATTTTGACCCTACAAATCTGAATTCAGAGGAATCACGGCTGAGAATGTATTTGAGTAGTCTGAGAAATAGTGATCGATTTTCACTACTTGATGTGAGGAATGAATCAATGATGCCAAGCAGAATATGTTTGAAGATTGAGAAGCTTCAACAAGCATACATGAAGATGCCGCACGAATTCAGAAAGAAATGGGCAACTATTGATGACGTTCTTGATGTCAAGTTGAGAGATGACGAAATTGAGGGAGAACACAATGAAGACAAGTTGGTGCTGTCGTTGCAACAATTGTCATGTTGGACTTTGGAGTTGCAATGTTGGAATAGTGAAAACTGAGGATAAGGACATTTTGGAAAAAGTTATGCAGGACTTAGATGAGACTTTAATACCCATGGTGTCGGATGACAAAGAAAACCTCGTGAGGAGAATTTCATGCAGCAAATACCTTGATGATATTGTGATTTACAATCCATGCTACTCTATTTTGAATGAATCCTTGACATCACATCAGCCAAAAAGAAGATCAGAAGGGGTTGTGAAGCGATCTCTACATGTATTTACTGGTCTTAATGGAGAGGGACATGGCAAAAAAATTGTTACACTTCCAAATTACACATCTTATGGTCGCCACCAAGACAATTGGCATGGAAGGCCAATGAAGTATTCTACATTTCTCTCAAGTCTTATTTGTTGGAGAGCATGTTGGAACTATCTGACTGAAGTTTGTAGGAAGAGTCCTCCAACACATTGCCAAATATTATTCTATTATGGAGCATTGAAGTCAAAGATGGGTTACCACAGAGACAATTTCAATGTCCAATTCATAAAAAACGTTCTTGCTGGAAAAGATGTTACATTGGATGGCCATCCTTCTGGTGGAGGCGAGAATTCTCAGATCGTAGGTTCAAATGTACTGGTTTTGACAATGGGAAGCAGGCCTATGAAATTTGCATTCAGGTTTCCATCAAGAGGAAATGTCCAAGATACTAAGAAGACTTACATAACTTCTCCTAAGCATCATTTCACTTGTGGACATTTAACAATATCAGTTCTTGATCCTATCGATGATGTTATGACGACACATGGAGCAAGCTTTGTTTACAGCACCAAAGCAAACAAGAATCAATGGTATAGAGTGGGTTACTGCTTCAGGTGGCTTCAATCTTTCAGAGACTTTTATGAGGACAGTTGTACATTGTGGTTGGATTCATCTGCTATTCATAGAAAGAGGTGTGCAAAGAAACCTGACCGTGATATCTATACTTAGCATAATAATGTACTGAACTATAATGATCTCATCATTAAATAAATTTAAAAGCTAGAATGGAATTGAAGAGTCAATCCTGCCATCAGAAGGTGAATATTAGGGATTGCATCACATACAACACCTGTGGTTGGACATAAGTCCAGTGTCCTGGGAGTAGCGAACCAGAATGGGGATTGCCTGCTATAACATCAGGATTATCGTCCTTTCATTGCCAATATGTACAAACCAAGAACTCCAAATCCTTATGTTGTCCGAACCCCATCAATGAAGCAAATTTCTTTTTTGGAACAGCTTTGGACAATCTGAAATTTGTATTCATTGTGGATCCAGAAAGCATAAAAATAGAATATTTGTGAACATGGAAATCCATAATGATCTCTGGCACTGAAACATTGTCACTCTGTTGATTTATGTCCACCCATGTGAAAGCTCTCTCCACTTTCTTGTGTAGAAAGGAATTTTTCAGCCACCAAGTACTGTAATGTTCATGATACGTTGTTCGTCCTTGTTCTTCTGTTATTAAGAAAATTGTACTGTGACATTCAAAACTTCTGTCATCTAGATGCATGTGAGAATGTATGGTATAATAGAAAAATTATGACAAATGAAACATCAAACAAATGAGGCAGTCATTACAATCATTGAACTGTGATTATATCTACCAAAAATTCTGACAGATCTTTGAGAACGTTTGTAGTTTTCAACGTCAAATGTCAGTATCATATGATCTAATATTTTTCTGTTCAGATTATTTGCCTGATCAGTATTATGCCTAGCAATTTTCAAATTTTAATGTGTAAATGGACTGATAAAATTTATAGAAGTATCCATGATGCAAAAGATACTTTTCCGTTCAACGCACATGGAAATTGTTTTCGGCAAAATTAGTCATGAAATCAGAAATCATGTTTCTCTTTGTCACAAAAAAATGAGAAAAGAGAGTTCTTACTTCTGTCCTTGTGAATTTTTGTATTTTTGGAGAAGACGTTTTAGCACAAGACGTTGGTTAGATTCTTGATCACCAAAACTTCCAAATCATTTATCAATATTTTTGCTCAAGTGAATGCTCATAATTTTAGTTTTGAATAATCTATTGCTCCATTTACCAACAAGAGAAACCATGGCAAATACAGGAAGCAAAACCACTGCACCTTCTACGCCTCCAAAGGGGAAACCTCCAGCTAAAGCAGCGAGTCCTCCCAGAAACCCTGCTATCGACCGCAGTCCACTGAAAACAGCCAAGTCATCTAAAGACCAGATTGTCCGATACAAGGAAGTTGGAATTGAAGGAGTCTGTCTGGCTTTTTGCTACAAGCCAGATGGGATTAATCCTTCTTATATTGCTCCTATCATTCGCTATTTGGATGATTCTGAGGGTGAAAAAGCTGCAGCCCATATCATGTTCCTTGCCCAGTTGCGTGATCCGACTGGGACAAACATTCCTCTGCAAACACCATCAGCAACTGGGAAGTTGTACTCCACTGATGTGATTGTCATGTCTATTGATGACCCAAAGTATACCTACTTTTCAGCTATTTGTGATGTGGTCAATGTGCTTAATGATGCCGCCCGTAACTCCGTAGTAAGACCTCAATGGCAGTATCAAGTCCCTACATTTGTCAACAGAGGCAGGGCAACACCACCAACAGTTGTTCCATTGAGCACCTACCTACTAAATGAAGACTGCATCAGTTTCATCAAGAGATTCTGGGAAAACTGTGACAGCAAAGATGCATTGAACAATAATGAGCACAGAGATGTTATTCTAAAGGAGGTCTTTGGATCTGCTGATGAAGGATGGCAGGCACTCGAGAACATCTCTGATGAAGCGTATGAACTTTTGTGAAGTGTTTTTCTTTTGATTCATTGAAACGAGAAATATCAGAATATGTATTATGAGTACCAAGGAACATGTATGTTTGTATTGATTGTGATTTGAAATGTGTCATAGAAGATTCGGATAGGAACATGCTTGGATG
Source organism: Cyclotella cryptica (assembly GCA_013187285.1). NCBI lineage: Eukaryota > Bacillariophyta > Thalassiosirophyceae > Thalassiosirales > Thalassiosiraceae > Cyclotella > Cyclotella cryptica. The sequence goes on from JABMIG010000150.1 coordinate 126,572, forward strand.
CAGTTTTTGTGATGAAAAGTGGTAGTGAATAATGTTACATCGTTCTAACTAAGTTTTTATGTTTTTGCTTTATCGGGAACTTTTGCTAACATTCTATGTTGAAATGCAATCAATGCTGGTGGAAGTTTAAATGCATCTGGTTTGAACAGAAGAGGTTTGTTCAGAAACAAACCTACTCTTGTTCTCACTCTCGATAAAACAGTGTACACCGATCCATGGCTGTAATTCCAATTATGAACAATAAGTTCTTTCTTTGTGAGGCCTTGTAATTTGTGAGCAGTTGTGGCTTCGTTCAAATTGATAGGTAATTGTATCATGATAACTTTTTGTTTGTGCTCTCCTCTTTTTGACACTTTTGACTGTCTGATACCTTTGTCAGGTGGATCAATATCACTTCTATAGAATGTACAATAGTCCCTTTTTGGTGTCAGTATGAATCTTCTTGAGGAAACAATTTTTCTTAATCTGGTCTGAAACCCATGCAGCTGTGCTTCTTTGTCTTCATTCATCAGGATCATTCTGAAGGTCATTTTCTAATAATGAGATCTGTTCTTCAATCTTGATCTGGTCCAACGAAGTGTTCAAACTCAACATAATCCACATCAGTAACATTGATAGTATATACTTTTTTCCATCGTAATTTTTCCAATTCAAAGGGGTGTCTGTTTTTCTTTTCACTCCAATGACTCTGCACAATGTACCATTCCCTCTACCTCTTGATATATCATCATTGTCGATTATCATGCAATGTGCACCAACATAAAGTTTCAATGCAGGGTCAATGTTTTTTGTTGGTCTTTCATGTCACTATCACCACACTTTGCATAGATTTTGTTTCTCAATTCAGTTGTCACTCTAGCTGGTAAAGGTGTTTCTTCAGAAAAAGCTTTCTTGGATTTACGTCTTTTTGGGGCTTTTCTTATATCTGCTTGAATAACAACAGTATGCTCAGGTGGAGGATCCGAACTGTCTATTGATGGGAAATCTTTTATGTGATTTTGGAAAATTGATGCATGTATTGATACTCTTTCTGAGTTTTTCCAACAAGCATACGCAATATCAGCATCATGTTGGATTTCAGGTAATTGAAGTTGCTGACCAATGAGATGTTCATTAATGGCATTGCAGTCTTCTTTTGTGAATAATCCATCCCACATTCTTTTCAGAATTCTTCCATATTCAGGATCATCCTTGAAACGATGGCTATTGTTAAGGATGATAGCAACATTGATTGAGTTCTCCCACAATGATGAATTAGAGTACAGAAGTTGACTCTCTCTTGCTTTCACAGGTGGTATCTGACGGAAATCACCACAAAATATTATTGAGTACCCTCCAAATATCATGTTCGGCAACAATCCCTTCCCACTGGCACACAATCTACAACATATCATATTTAGACGGGATTTCAGTTTTTTCATTTGGTCACATGTGGAAAATGAGATTTCATCTACAATCGTCATTCGAACTTGTTCTCAGTTGTGAAGCATCTCAGGAGAAACATTTTTTGACTTTGAATTCAGGTAAGCTGCACTGTGCAATGTAACACCTCCAAACAAAGCAGCAGCACATCCAGTGATGGCTGTAAACAAAAAGGTTTTGTCACCCCAAAGAATATCCATGGATTTACAAAATTGGAAGCAAAACTGTTGTGCAACTTCAATTGCTGTACTTTTCCCAGCTCCTGCAGGTCCTGTGAGAAACATCAGCAATTGTTCCTTGGCACCAAGATCTTTTAATTTCTGTTCCACTTTCTGTTTTATGGAAGTTGTTCTTTCATCTCTGAGGTCTTCATCACTATCTACAAATCCTGATGCGATAGATGACTGTGATTTGGAACTCTCACGGACAAGATTAAGAAGAAATGAACTGCATATGATTTCATATGCAATATACTGGATTCTGTCCAATGTAATATGCTTTTCTCTTGAAATACGATTAGCAACTCCTTGCATTGTTGGAATTGAACCTCTGTTGAAATTAGAAGAAAATCCTAGTTCTAACCATTCCCGTTCTTCAAGGATACAATCTTCTGACGATTCACTATCAGTGGTCTCCTCTTCTATAAAATCAGATTCTTGTATATCTTCTTGTAGGTTATTCCTGATTGTAGCACCACTGACAAAAGCAAGAAGCATTTTGTATTTATTTGCCCCAGGACCAAAAGCAATGTTGTCTGACTGTGCACTTGTAGAAAATCTTGCATTTCCTGATGATTCATTACTGGTGGCAGATGAGGTATTTCCAGGAAGAAAAATTGACTTTGTCTCAAATGACCTAGAGTTAATTGTTTTGTTGCTTGACAGAGATTCACCCTTTTTGAGATCATTCAATGATCTCTCAATGCAACCTTCATCTTGACAGAGATCATTTTCAAACTCATTTTCATTATAAGAATCTACTGAGAGGGCATCATCAAACTCGGAGTAATCACTGTCACAAGGGTCAACTCCATCATGACCGTCCATGTTATCACTTTCTCTTGATTTTGAAGTTGCTTTGATGTTATCCGTTGGAACTTTGCATTCTCTACATTGCACATTGTCTTGTATGTTTTGGAGAATCTTCTTGCCTTGTTTCCAGAATTTACTTGAATCAACATTTTCATCCATGACATGCTTAAGTTTATCCCACAAACAAGAATCATCATCATTGAGAAAAATGGATTCATCCCGAAACGGGTAGAAAAGGATCAATGCAATTTTTGCATAATTCTCCCTTGATTCAAGGGCACCTTTGCTTGGTTCATTTTCAGTCAGCTCTAAATCTTCGAGGTCACATAGCATTCCTTTGGGCATTGCCAATTTTGGGATTCTCATCTTTTTGGATTCTCTTAGGTAGCAGTATCTTCTTCTGGATGGTCTTCTTGGAATGCAAATTCACCTTCTTGTAGCATTGGCATTCCATCCTCATCTATTATGCTCATTCTGTTGAATGAAAATGGTATCCTTTTGTACCTCCTCAATGCAAATTCATAGAAACTCAAATCTTCCAAACATTCTGGTCTGAACAAATAGTCATTGACAGAGTAATCGGCCCACATGACCGTTTCTCCGTTTTCTCCTCTATTCTTCCTGCGTAGTACAAAGTCACCTGGAGCTTCACCTTTTAGCTTATTAAGCATCTGTCCAACAAGCAGATCTTGAAACTCACAAGAAAAAGTAAATCTGGAGCCATTCTCACACAATAAGAGATGAGCTATTGTTGCACTAACAACATCTTGACTCAAGTGAATGCTCATCCCAATAAGGAAACAGCACAATGCCTCACGAAAACAGGCATCTTGCTCCAGATTTGTTGTATGCTGCATCCCTTTAGCTACCAACTTTTCTTCTTCTTTCTGAATCTGACGGATCACTTGTTTCCCTACTCTATCAAAATCTACTCATCTATCTTCTTTTTGAGTAGACTTTGTGGAGTAATGAACAACATAAAACACACACCTGGGACTTCCAATTTGGATATTGCTATTGCAGCCAAGTGTCTTGGTAATATACTTGCAGTGTGTATTCAAAAACTGTGCTCCCATAGATCTCTTGCTTTCCACAGTATAAGGGTAAGTGGTAATGTCACCTTTTTCCAAAGATCTCCAAACAGTTGCTTTGGTTTCGTCATCATTGTCTTCTTGAAATGTCGTGTTCTCAATAGCAGGTCTTGGAAATGGAAATCAACATTCTTTGCTATATTTGAAGCAAGATGTCCTATGCTTCCAGTCATGCTCATTCATTCTTCTTGTCGCAACCAAATGCCTGAATTCACTGTCAAAAAGAAATCCTGATCCTTGTGTGGCTCCATCAATGGGTTATCGATATGTCATTAAATCTGATCTTTCTCAAGACAGGGGAAACTCAACACTAACTGGCTCAGGGCATCTAGCATTTTTCATTGACTCCATAGCCATGTTTGTAAGAGTGACAGTTGACATTTCACCTGATAATCCTTTTTCAATGCAATATTTGCATTCAATCACATGGCCTTTCAATTCCATCCTATGAGACTCTGATCTGCAATCTCTAAGTGTCTGTGCATCTTTTCTTGGAACATATCTGAAATGCAGCCCTCCTGTTGACATTCCTTGTGAAGCACTTCAAGTTCAGGCGAATATTCATAATCAGAACAGAAATGTCTGTCAACAAATCCTTCAAGCTCCTTTCTTGCATTTTGGCGGATCACTGGGTCATGATCAAACAAAGAGTCTCTCAATACATCAAATCCTTCCAACCAAACAAGACAGTGACCATGCAATGATCCCCTTCCTTGTTCTTCACTTCCTCTAACAAAAGCCTTGCATTTGCCATACATTCCTACACCCTTGCTGCAATTTTTCTTGAAATCCCATCCTAACAGTTCACACACCACTTGCATTGCAGCTTGATAGTCAAGAGAACAAGCACCTGGATATTTTGTTCTCTTTTTTTGCCTCAGTTCAAAATCTGAAATGCAACCAGCTTCATTACAATCAACTGTAGGAATGATAATGTCCTTGCCTTGGTTAGCATACATTCGAACTCTGAAATTACACTCATCATCTGGAGTTACAGTGAAAAAGATGCTGTGAGGACCAAAGTAGTCACTGAGTGCATACACCTTCTTTCTCGCCTCCTTAGCAGCTTCTGCTGTGTGCCCAAGAATTTTGCATGATGTTGTGACAGATTTCAGAAATGATGCTGCTGGAGTGTTTACATCAAGTGGTTCATTGTTGAGATCCTTTTGTTTGAGCTCTTTTGCAGCTTTGTGCACATCACCCACAGACAACTTTGAAATCCGTTCTCCCAATGCCTGTCCTTGATAGTCTGATCTGCATTTTATTAGTCCCGTTGTATAAGATGCACTTCTACACATCAGATGGTAACAAACCAAAATAAAGTCTGGTCTCATGAACTGGTTCAATGAAAGTCTCATGTAATGCTTTAGACATGCTTCATTGGAAACTTCCACCATTCTCTTCTTGCACAAATTTGGACCTCCAGAACCAAATGGGAATTGAATGGGAAAAGCATCTTCCAAATTGATTTCATGTCCTATCAAATAAGTACCACCATACATTAACATATAGTTGGTGCAGTTGACTCCAGCATAGCTTGGACAAAATCCTCAGTACTGTCAAAAACAGAATTGTCTGTGGTTGGATTCTGGGACTCACTTGAAAAGTAATATGTCTTGCCTTGAATGTGACATTCTAATTCTGGAGCCACAGGTTCAGAAGTATTATTCTCGTTGTCATCATCTTGCAGTATAATCACAGGCTTTGGACATTCATCTGGAGGCACCACATCACTGTATCCCTTATGACCTGATTCCTTGATGAACCATGTTAACAGATCCATAAAAAGGTCTGTGTCCAATTCAGCTTGCCTCCTTACAACATTTTTCTGAGCTGGGGTCATTCTGCCACACAATACTACATAAATGTTTTCCCCCCAGTTGAGCTCCTGTACTTATGCAGTGCTCCTCCTACATGAGATTGATCAACGCTGAACATTGAAAAATGCCCTTTCAAAGATTTTTGACTTCCACCAGTATAGGCATGAACATATCCAAATGGCCTCACTGGGCTGATTGATGCACAAAGGAGGTCATCCAAATCAATTTCGGCATTAATGCTTCGATTTTTGGTATTGCCACTTTTGTCTTGAAAATTGATGACATCAGGAATATGACCTATTGCAAATCCATTGGCTATTGCAAATTTGGGTGGTTTGTCTTGATCCTTATTTCTTGAACATTTTAGGCTCCCATAGCAAGTCTCACAACATTCATACCCTTTCTGATCTACTCGTGCCCTGGGAGAAAGCAACAAATGCTTCAAATCACAATCGTCAACTTGGTACTGTTTCACCAATTCTGGATGCATGGGAACACCATCATAGTATTCTTCATAAGTTGAGACAGCTAATTTTGATGAGCTCTCCAACAACGTTTCTTTCTTGATGAATTTGACTTCTTCCAGTCCAATAATAAGGCGATCACAAATGACACAAACATGTGCACGGAGCCTATTTATATCATCATCCACCACAGTTGAAAGGCATATCTTCTCTCTGATCTTCTGAACCATTTTTTCCATCTCTGACTCATTCAATTCTCTTGGCAGATAATTTTGGTTGTGTGCTGTGTTCTCTTGATTGTTTGTAGGAGTCGATGAATTTTCACTCTCAGAACAAGAAAAGGAACATTCCTGTCCAGATGTAGATGCTTTGCTGCAAAAGTAATATTTCATTTGTTTCTCACAAATTCTGTTTGCATTGGCTTCGTAGTGACTCTTCCTTTTATTGCAAATATGAACATTGTTGATTTCATAATGAGCCTTTCTCTTCTCACAAATGGACTCTGCATGGATATCATATTGAATCTTTCTTTTCTGGAGTATGGAATCGGCATTGGTTTTGTAGTACATCTTTTTCTGCGAGCAAATGGAATCTGCATTCATTTTATACCTTGCCCTGTTCATGTCTTTTGTTGCATTTCTGTTGCTCTTGTAGCAAATATTATTTTTCTGACTGCCCTGAAGCTTCTCTTCTTTTGGCTTTTGCCTGTATCTTTCATTTCTTCTTTTCTTGTCATTTTTCATTTTCATAATCTTCGCTTCCATACTAAGCTGTTTTGCATGTTCATAGATACCTGGACAGAGACATACAGTATACACAAGTTTTAAATGGCTTGGAAAGCAAATATGTCATATGTGCTCACAATCAGTGAATTTCATAAGTGATGCTTCTGAAGAGATGTGTTGTGATATTTTAAACATCGATAACAAAAAATGGATGACTTTCAAATTTCAAGTGTGAAGGTGTCAAATTTGTTACTTTATGAGAATTCAAAAATTGTTATGAATGATGAACTTTTTTTGGTGATGCATGAATGTAGAATGTGTAAGTGGTGTGTTAGCGTGTAAATAATTATTTTTGCTGATGCGTTGGTGTAGAAGTGTATTTTGGTAATGCATACATAATGAGTTAACGTTTCACGTTGAATACATCATGTTTGACGATGCATCATTGAAACCATTTTTGGTGACGAGTTACACGTTGTGTTTCTTGGTGGTGTGTTAATGTAGAATTTTTTCTGGTGACGCTTAAATAATGCGTCGCTGAAACCAATTTTTTGGTGACGAGTTACACCTTGTGTTTCTTGGTGGTGCTTTAATGTAGAACTTTTCTGGTGACGCTTAAATAATGTGTTAACGTTTAACGCTCAACACATTTTTGACGATGCATTGAAGTAACACGTTTACGTTGAAACCAGTTTTTGGTGATGAGTTACACATTGTAACGTAACTAGTGCATCTACATTGAAACCATTTTTTGGTAGAGAACGTTGTGTTTCTATTTTGTGTTTTTCTGGTGACGCTTAAATAATGCGTTAACGTTTAATGCTTAACACATTTTTCACAATGCATCGAAGAAACACGTTTACGTTGAAACCATTTTTTGGTGACGAGTTACACGTTGTAACGTAACTAGTGCGTTTATGTTGAAACCATTTTTTGGTGATGAGTTACAAGTTGTAACTAGCATGCATTTTGACGATGCATTGAAGTGGTGCGTTTACGCTGAAACCTTTTTTTGGTGACGAGTTACACATTGTAACTAGTGCGTTTACGTTGAAACCATTTTTTGGTGATGAGTTACATGTTGTAACTGGCGTGCATTTTGACGATGCATTGAAGTGGTGTGTTTAATTGAAACCATTTTTTGGTGATGAGTTACACGTTGTAACTAGTGTCCACAAGAATTTTTGGCCATGCGTTATATTAAGTTTAGATATTTTCTTAAAGGTAACGTCTGACTAAAACAATGTGACTACCCATGCATGTCAAACGCAAAATGAGCATTTTTACAGGTAATGTGGATGTAAAAAATTAGATGTTACCAATAATTGCCAAAAGTGAAAAAAGTGTCCCATGTGGAGAAGAAGAAGAACAATTCTCGCTCAGTGATAAACTAAGGAAAAAATCTTGATATCAAATAATATATAATGAAGTATATTATGCCAATAGACAACAATAAGATGACAATTCTTACAATCCCATATAGTTAGCTTAAACTTATTACTCTTTGTATGACACAGTTGCTAGAGGCTCTCCATTTTGGATGCAAAGTTGAGTCATGACAGCCATTGCACAAAAAACACTTTCATGGTGTGTCAAATTATGTCGAAATTCTTGCCTAAGAATGGCCCACTGTTTCATCCGTCTGTTGCAGTGTTCATGCCAAGCACGGACTCTTTTTTCCATTGCTTGATTTTGTGGTTTAGAAAAAATTGTACCCGGTGCTCTGACTTTCAAAGGGGCTTCAGCTCCACAAATCCCATCTTCAATAACTTTTTCTCCGCTGCCCAACTCTTTTTTCAAACCCATCCGAAAAATCATCAAATCAGTAAATTGCCCACATTTGAAGGAACCAAATATCCAGCAGATATCTCCTTTTTGAATCAAAAGGCCCACCTCATACCTCAAACCACTGCCCTTGAACTTGTGCAAGTAATATTTCCGGCCATGATTTGGGATTCTGAAATCCGCACCATCAACACTAAGAAGGCAGTTACTGTCGTTATCATTTTTGAATCTGTTCTTAAATAAAATCTGAGACAAAAAGAGAATATTAGAAGTATGAACAAGAATAAAGTACAGTGAAGGCAAAAAATACTTACAACCTTATACTGCAGTTCTGCGAGGGCCTCGATGAAAGGCCATACCCACTTCCTGAAGGTTTTAGGGTCAATGGCTCCACAGGAGCCGCCAGCATTTGCACACATTTCAGGTTCAGTGCCAAAGAGCTTCATGAACATGAGTGCCCAGAGTAAGTGGAAGAACCACCCTCCTTTTGGCAACAAGGCATGGTAAATCAACTTATGCCATGCATCTAAAACAGCAATAACAGGCGCTCCATAAAAAGCACTAAATCTCACGTCTTCGGGCAAATTTTTACCTAGCTTACCAAGCTTATGAACCCCTCTAGTCATGAAGAGTTTTCCAAGCTTGTGGACTCCGTTCACTGTCATGGGATTTGCGTAGGCAGAGTTGTTCCTTGGGTCAGGTGACATTCTCTGCAGCTGACTGGCACAACTGATGATGGACGGCTGGCGCTGGAGGTATTAGATGTGCACGTCCATCCGCGAAAAAAAGAGGACGATGATTGATGGTGTGTTGCTCGTGTGTTTTTCTTTGCGATGAGGCATGGGCTTTATGGATGATGTGTGCGTGTGTGGTATCATATGGTAGCTACAGCGTGTTGTGTTGTGCACAGCCACACACGATCACATTGGCGATGCTTACTTGCTCGCTAGTCAGCTAAAATGGAAAGAATTGTATCTAATAGAACTCTAAAAAACTAAGATAAGATTGTTAGTACGAAACTAGATTCTAAGCAAAGCTTTCTAGAAAGCAAAATTAGATAGAAGAAAATATATAGAACTATGGAGGACTACTTAGAAAATGTGTTTGGGCTATAAAAGATTAAGAGAACTAACTAGTCAAATGTTAATCTAGGATAGATAATCTAGTTCTATCGAACATTCTAAAATATTTTTTTTACACTAGATAGTGTTCTAGGCAACGATACATTTAGTTCTAGATACGTGAAAACCTTCTCACGAGAAAATCTACAATTGTCCATTCGGCCTATATATTAGCACTACCTTTTTATGTCGGCAAAAATTGGGGATTTGTTTTCTTTTAGAGAATTAGTTTTCTTTTGGCTTTACCTATTGACTGTACTATTCCTACGTTAAATTGAAAGGAAGACCGGTTTTCTTTTGGAGGATTAGTTACTTTTTATGAGATTGGCTTTTCACATGACAATTAAAGGTAATACAAAGCAGTCCCGGCTCGACACACACTCACTCCTTATCCCACCCCTGCCATCACCGCCGCCACCTCCGTCAGCGCCGCCGCCGCCGCTTTCACGGGTCTGCTCCAGTACGGACTGAAAACACTCTCATAAAAAAATGGCACCACAAATCGAAGTCGACTGCTGGGATAACGACGCCAACATCATCTTCAACGAGCGCGTCGAGTCCGGTGATATTTACTACACTAAGGACAGTCAGGCGCTCGACAACTTCAATCGAGAGTTTTTTGGTCGTTACTGGTGGATTGTAATTGTTGGTTTGGCTATTGGGGGAGAATTGGAGCTGTTGGAACCCCTAACGACATCTTTTGGTGAAAAATGGCGGATCTGGTGGAGAAATAAAAAATCGAGAGCGGCTTGAAAAAAGTCAAGAGGCGCACCTCCGTGCACGACATAATACCAACTGACTGACAGACAATGGTTCGTGGCAGAACCCAGGCACCTGTTTTAACAAGTTATCTAGGTAAAGCTAGTGACTGACTGACAGCCTCGATTGGGCTTTCAGTACCCAGGTACCTGGTAATTACACATAATTAGTCATGCAACCTCACCCCCGGGAGGGGGGACATCGGTAACTAAGCCACTAGCTTTTACCCAGGGGGGAAAATGACCGCCGGGACCCTTGAAAAATTTACCTAGGTGAGAAAAGGCCCAAAACCGTCTGCCGGGGTCCAATATAGGGTTCATCCCTGGGTTGTTTTACTCCGGTCAAGGGAATTTACCCTGGGTAGGTTTTCTCCGGTCAATTTCGGTCAAGGTGTTTTTAGTACTAAAAAAGTTGCTAACAAGTACTGGCCTTGAATAGGTTGTTGTCACCCTACAATATTGGACAGTAGTATTCACTCAAATATTGCTATCAAGTACCAGTGTAATGGTGAATGAATACGTTCTTGTCTCCCCAGAATCTTAGAAATCTACCAAACTCCCCATCACATCCACTATATCTTTCATTGAACATACCCTATAAATACTACGTGGTCCAAAGTCACTATCCTTTTCCAACTTTACCTCTTCATAACTTCTCCCTCTTGCACGCATCATTATCACTAGGAACCTCACTTTGGTGCAATCTTTGATCCAAGGAAATTTTGATTGATCAACACACACATACCATTTATTGTAAAATTTTGTAAATGGACAAATCACCCTGTAATTCTCAACCGTGACACTATCACCTTGAGTGCATTGCAACAAAATTAAGCTGTCCCTCTCCATAAAAATGGAATCATCAACACTTGAATTGACGGGGATATCTTTTTGCTGTCTTTTCTTGACACTCATCCACCTCTGCTGAAATGACTTTCGCTTGGTATCAAAAAGTAATAAACCCTTCTCAAGCCGACCCAAATCCAGGTACTCCATCAGTTTAAGACTTGCTATCTGAATGTTATCATAATTATCACTCTGCAATAGCTCTTTCAGTGCAATAAATATTTCGTCTGCATTGCCATCAGTTGTTTTGAAGAAATGAGTCAGTTTGAGCTCATCCAAAGACACTGTGGATGTTGCAATCCTTGTGTCACATTGTCATCAGCGGCAGAAACTTCTGCAACCGTGTCTGACTGGTCTTCCTCATTCACAGTCTCAACAAACAACCTAAAGGCTGTTAGAACAGCATCACCATCAGCAAATTCAGGTTCCACTCAGACTTCATCATCATCCACCAGCTGCTCATTATTTTCTGAAGATAACATGTTTTGAGAATCACGATTATCTTTTGCAGGAGCTTTAAAGAATTCAACTACAAAATCTTTGAGATCTTTTGGAGTGTTGTAGTTTCCCGACACCAACGGACACAACCCATTTCCTTCTTGAATTCCAAACTTTTCCAAAAACCGCTTTTATCCATGCATTACACACATTTATCACACCATTAACTTAATCCCAAAGCTGGTCCACTGCTGGGAAGTTATCATCTACATCAATGGGACCCGTAGAAGGTGGACTCTTTGCTGATTTCTTCAGTGTTTCCACAAACTCACGAAAAGTTTCCAAATAACCTTTCCATGTGCAATTACTCCGTGCTGTCACAAGACCACTTCCAAAAATTGCATCAAATCTGATTTTTGTCTTGTCAACAATCCCAATCAATTGATTAACAGTAAAATCATTTAGAATCACCCTCCAACATCCGTACGTGTGTTCATTTGATTCAGAGGTGCACCTACGAGGCTGTGATATGTCAGATCGGGTCACAAGAAACAAGACCGAAATAGTCTCCATCAACATGTTTCTTTTGTTTGGTAGCATAGTGTGGGGATTGCTTTTGTTTGCAGATGTGTGAAAGGATAGAAACCAAACTGTAGAAATGTAGCTCATCACTGCATGAGTACGCCAAGAAACATTTCTTGAGTTCACTGTGAACACCCTCATGCGCATCATCAGCAAGGTTACAATAGTAACTGCAGAGTTTCCAGTATCGAGCAAATTGTAAGCAATGAGCTTTTTCACTGTTGAATGAGAACACAAACGGAGAACTACCGCATCAGATGCATAGTTCTGGGGCCGAAATAATTCCTTGGTGACTCCATACAAAAGGAGCAGCACCGGATCAACAACATAATGACCAACACAGGCAGCACATGAGCCCCCCATTTGTTGGTAGCGAACATTCTTGACATTGTGATTAGGATCTGGTAGAGCGCATGTATTTGATTTCCCTTCCAAGTAATCAAAGATAGTCTGTTTGTTCCAATCCACCTCGCAAGACACCCCATCAGTGCTATGATTCAACACGAATGCATTCCCAGAGCTCCTGGCTGCATGAGTACAAAGCTCAACCATCCTTTTTCCGAAATCATTGTTTTCATTTGTTGTCTGGGCATTTCCTGCAAGAACCAAGTAAGGACACATCCCAGGGGGTGTATCTTGGAATGAAACAACTGCAACTTTGACCTCATTGGCCATCAGGCCATATTTTCCATCAATACAGTCTTTCAATGTAGCATTTATTTCCTTGCTTGACCTCCCGCTTACATCAATGCACTGATTGGGATAAACACCACCAACAATTCCACCAAGCTGAGGAGAATACTAAAACGCTTTCACCAAAACAGTTGCATCAATGCCAACAGAAAATGAAACTGTCTTCTCTTTCTCTCCGAACTGATCACTTATTGCAGCAATACGATTATCTATCAAAGCGATTACCTCTTCGTCACTTAGATTGATAAATGGAGAAGCCCTCTGCTTGGCAATACACCTTTTTGAGTGTCTATGTGTCATACACATTCCAAGATTACCAGAAACAAACTCGTATGCTTGCTTGTTTCCAGAAGCTGCAAGAGCAATGATGAAATTACAAACCTTGTCGTCATATTGAGCATTCCTTCTTCCATTCATTTTTACAACAAGGGCTTCCTGTAGCAGTGTGACAAGATTGGATCGGATGTCACCTTTGTTTTCTGTGTACATCTTAACGAAGTGATGCAGGAACTTGTCTCATGTCCCTTGAAATAAACATATCAAAGTAACAAGCAAGAGCTTCTTGACCTGATAAGTCAAGCTTTATAAGCTCACTTGGATACTTTGTAGTCCTTGTTGTCATGATGAATTCAACAAAAGAAACGTCGCCTTCAGGTTGATCAAAAATTGGCTCACAGAAATACGCTATTAGTTCACCAAAAGCAGGGTGCAGCAACTCAGCAAGTTTTAGGGCTGTTGCAGTGGTTCCAGGCAAGTTATTTCAAGCTGTTAGAATATGGATTCGATCTGTAGTGTTAGATTTGCCCTCATGACTTACAATGGATGTCTTCAGGCTGATCAAAAATGGCTCACAGAAATGAATTAATAATTATTTCATTAATTTTCCAAAGGCAGGGTGCGATAACCACAAAAGTTGTAGGGCTGTTGTAATGGTTCCAAGCAAGTTATTTCAAGCTGTTAGAAAATGGATTTGGTCTGTGGTGTTATATTTGCACACATGACTCACAATGGATGTCTTCGGGCTGATCAAAAGTTGGCCCACTGAAATGAGCTAATAATTCACCAAAAGCAGGGTTCTATAACTCCGCAAGTTTTAGGGCTGTTGTGATGGTTCCAAGCAAGTTATTTCAAGCTGTTAGAATATGGATTCGATCTGTAGTGTTAGATTCGCACTCATGCCTTAAAACGCTCTTACAATGGACGCTTTTGGGCTGATCAAAAATTGGCTCTGTGAAATGAACAATTAATTATCCAAAAGCAGGGTGCTATAACTCCGTGCGTTTTAGGGCTGTTTTGATGGTTCCAAGCAAGGGATTTCAAGCTGTTAGAATATGGATTCGATCTGTAGCAATAGATTTGCGCTCATGACTTACAATGGACGTCTTTGGGGTGATCAAAAATTGGCTCTCTGAAACGAGCTATTAATTATCCAAAAGTAGGGTTCTATAACTCCGTGCGTTTTAGGGCTGTTTTGATGGTTCCAAGCAAGGGATTTCAAGCTGTTAGAATATGGATTCGATCTGTAGCGTTAGATTTGCGCTCACGCCTTACAGTGGATGTCTTCGGGCTGATCAAAAATTGGCTCTCTGAAACGAGCTATTAATTCACCAAAAGCAGGGTTCTATAACTCCGCGAGTTTTAGGGCTGTTGTGATGGTTCCAAGCAAGGGATTTCAAGCTGTTAGAATATGGATTCAATCTGTAGTGTTAGATTTGCGCTCATGCCTTACAATGGATGCTTTTGGGCTGATCAAAAATCGGCTCACAGAGAGGATTGAACAGGCTTAGAGAGCTCTATCTTTTAGAGTATAAGTGCAAAGATTATGGAACAAGAGAGCTGTTGTATAGCTGATGCATCAATTGATGGATTTAGGTGGTTTGTTGATGGCTGGCAAGGATGTGGAGGTGGTGTTGGAAGAAGAAGCTTGTGGCTAATATTGCTTCAAAGCCAGCTTTTTTATCAGTTTTATCCTATGTACATATGTACTTTACTGTATTACTTTGTACTGGTACGTATTTAAGGTGATACTACCCAGGTAAGATTGTCCAGCCACCGTAATCAAATACTAATTCTCCCCTAGGTAGGTCATTTTTCGGTCTATCTAGTAGAAGCTAGTGACCGTCCGCCGGAGAAAACTGAAAAAACCTACCCAGGGTAACAGAGCTCTGGTTAACCCCAGTTGGAAATAATTATGGTGACACTGGACACCGTAATTTTGAAAATGGAAAAAATATGGGGAGGTGTCCAAATTGCCCGGCAAAGTTGTCAGACATTGAGTTCAGAAGTGTTTCTAATGGGGGGTAATAATGGTTTACTCTCAAATAACGATTATGGCTCCTTCACGATTCCCCAAAGAACACCTTCGTTTTGGTCCGAAAAATCGCTTTTTCATGTATTCGTTGGTCTTAAAAAAACGGTGACAAAACTATGCGTTAATATTTTTTCCACACAAATTACTAGTTGTTTAACACATAACTACGTATGCATAAATTTGTATGAGCAATTAACTAGCGTTTTTGGCCAATTCTTGGTGTTCTCTCTTAATTTAACAAAAAACTATGAACTTGCATCCTTACTACTTGCTTTCCTCTTCTTAGACGAACATGTGTTCACTTCTGTTGGACTACTGCCATCTGGTGTCCCTTTCAGCTTGGATAAGTCACTGATTTGGTGGAAAATCTCAAAGCATGATGCCCTTCTGTGCCTTTTCTTCTTGAGGCACAAGTTTACTAGGCATGTAGAACAGTATATCGTTGTTTGAGTTATCTTGAACTCCTTGTCCTTTGGATCAGCAATAGCACAGCACACAACGCATTTAGGAGGACATTTACGAACCTTCTTCATAACAGGTTCCGGAGAGTTATCACTCTCCTTTGACTGCTCCTGCTCGTGATGAACCTTCTCTTTTGCTCTTGTACCGCTTCTGGTTGCTCTTCCAGTTTTTGAATCAATGTAACTTCCTTAGATTTAGGGATGTGGAAAAGTGTCCTGTCCAATCAAATCTTGTTGAGAGTGTCATCATCAATGAATTTCTTTAATTTGTAATGGCTCTCTGGAGTAATCCTTTCTTTGACATACTTTGTTGCATTTTTCTGCCAATCTGAATTAGAACTCTCAATTTCTTTGTCAATGGCAAGAAATGCCGCACTTACACTGGACGTTCCTATGGAAGGAGAACCACACGCAGCAGTAATACCTAACGTGCCAATGGAAGGAGAACCCGGCAACAGACTTTGGATTGGATTCATTATTCTATACCCCGTGGTTAGTTCAAACAAGACATCTTTCATCGTCACTTTCATTTGTTTTATATGATACTGAACTGACGCATAACCCTTGCCCATGGGAGGAGGTCTTGGAGAGAAGAAGTGCAAAATGAAACTTACATTGACTGCCATCTTCTTTTATTTTCTCATTACTAGCTGCTGCTTTGGTGTACCCCTTGGAAATGGAAAGGTCATCCCATCTAGGTAGCAAGTCATTTCATCAACTCTGCCTTTGGATCTGTTCCACCTGGCCACTATTTCTGGGATGAGTTTGTGAGCCTTTGGCAAGGGCAGCTTTGTTGTCTGCACCATGCTCATTAGTTTCCTCCAGATGATCCAGTAGAACAACACATTTTCCTTCGTGATGGGGTACGACTTGGAAGAAACGACATCCTCGCAAAAATCTGGTATACATGACATGAGATCACTAGGAGTTCCTGAAGTTTTGTATGCCCACTTCAAACTCCTTGTATAAATACATGATAATAGACCTTTCATGACTCCAATCTTATTGTCAGGAAATCTTATCAATACTGCGTAGAGAACTTTGGTTGCCCCTGCAACAACAAAGAGGACGCCTTCAAATTAGCAACCAAGGCATGATGAAAGACTTGGACACGATATTCTGGCTTGTATACTAATTGTCTGAAAGCGTCACTGCCAAATTCACAATGAGAGAATGTCCTGAACTTTTCAATACCCTGTCGTACTTGCTGCTGCAAAATCTTCTTGCTGGAAGGAGTTTTAATCTCCAATCCACAATTGTAGTTCTTCTGTTCCATAAGTGTTCCCTCATCTTCCGAGTCCCCTGAACTACGTGACAACTCATCGTCCGAAAGATGATACTTTATGACCAACCATCGGTCCAAGGATGTTGCTAGGTACTCCTTCCATTTGTTACGTAAAAGACCGCATTCAAACATGTCAACAAGTTCCCACGCCAGGTGTGAAACAATGGCTTGAATTGCCGATCGCACCCTCTCTTCATTAAGTGATCCAAATCTGTGAGCCGAGCGATCATCCTGTGGCAAAGGCTGGAGGAATGAATACTTCAATATTTTCTCTAGCTCCGTGATGCTTTGACTTGTAACTGGCCCCTCTTTCACAGTTGACACTAATTCATCCTTCTTTTTGTTTGAGAATGTACGACCATAAGACTTGCATATTTGCTTTAGCTGATCATTCGACAACTGTTTCAGTTCAGCTTCGCTCTTATTTTTCCAAGAAATATCCAGCTCCACATCCTCTGCTGATCTGACAGTGAGGCCCAAATCGTCTTTCAAGAGACTATATTCTCGGTCAGACAGACCCTGGTCTGACCTGGGGAGTATCGCATGACATGATGTTGAGGTAAATGTGAATGCTCTCATGACCCTCCATTCATCGCCACCTTCCTTACATGCA
Source organism: Cyclotella cryptica (assembly GCA_013187285.1). Taxonomy (NCBI): domain Eukaryota; phylum Bacillariophyta; class Thalassiosirophyceae; order Thalassiosirales; family Thalassiosiraceae; genus Cyclotella; species Cyclotella cryptica. The sequence goes on from JABMIG010000150.1 coordinate 144,018, forward strand.
GCGTAGACACGATGCTTCTCGTAGATCTCCCTGATGGCGGTTTCATGTTCGGAAATGTACTCTTCTGGGTCATAATCTTCATCAGTGTGTTTCTCCTTCTGCAAAATCTTAGAGAATCGCCGTGCGTAGTCAATATCCTTCTGGTCCGTGATGTAGTCGAAACATCAGTAAGTCAGTGAAGGGATCGTACTTTGAAGGAAGGTTACTCGGCCAGTACCTTTCCTATACGCAACAAATGACATGTTGCATTCCCCACTGAGCGTACCGCACCTAAGGACAGCATCAGACCACTCTCCGATATCTCACATTGGTCACGAGTAGTGTTGTACCTGGTTGCTCTGAACTTGAAGGCCACGGAAGGTCCTCTCTTTGTTGTATTAAGAAAGCCCATCTCTGCACTCTCAATCAGTTCAAAACATTCATCGTCGTTGTATCCTCTATCTCCATGGATGGTTGTCGTAGGAAACGAAACATTGTTGGGGTTGTTTGTTCCTTTAATGATCATCAATCCAGAGGTTAGGATCTCTTTTGATGATTCGCCATGATGATTCATATGGCAGGATAGGGAGATTCCTGTGGAGATGGCGTTGATGCAGTTTCCAACAGGTCCAAATGACTTTGGACTTTTGTGTCGGGAGAGGGAACTGTGATTTGCTTTGGACGAACGCATGCGAAGCTTCTCATCATCGATGATCAGATTCGTATAACCATCAACAAAGCAGATGTCTGCTGTACGACCTCCAACGTCTCTAAACAGTTTCTCGAGTTCTCTATCAACTCCGTAGACAGGTCTCCAAAACACACCACTGTCGGTATCGCCAGCATCGGACTTAGCATTTGACTCAGGAGATTGGCCCTCAAGACTGCGCAGGAGATCGTTCATTCTCTTAATCTTGTCGTGAAGCGACGGAGTGCATCTTTTTAGCTTCTTCAAATTGTCAAGGAGGATGGGATAGGCAACTGGATGTTTGGAAACATCTGATAGGCTGCATGTGTAGAAGCATAAACCGAAGAAGCATTGCAGGAAGGTCTCGTATTCCTTCACGTCCATTGGTTTCTTTTTTCTTTCCACCTAAGACTTGTTTTGAAACCCAAGTACACTAAAAAGAAACTCTGAGTTGTAAAGAGCATTCATGACTTGACTTGCATCAAGATGAGTTGTTCGCTTGACATCGCCAGATGAGAGTGTATTGAATTCTCTGAGAACTCTCTTCTTGATCTCCTTAACTTCCTCGTTGTATCCATACTCCAGGTCAGAATCAACCTTGTTGAATCCAATGGTGAAGTCAGCAAATCTAATTGGTACCTCCTGCCAGACAGATGCTTTGTCATCTAAGTCTATGTCTTCATCAGATTCCTCTCCATCAATGGATGGTGTCCATGTTATGTCGGACCCATCAGAAGCATCATCACACAATTCAGGATCTACAACTTCATCAGTTGATGCTGATGATTTCTGAGATGGGCTTCGTTAGGATGAAGGTGACAGAGGAACGCCACTGTTTAGGTTGCGCAGGACGTCGTCATCTGATGGAGAGTAGTTTTCGTCACTGGATTCAGACCTTCTCGATTCCAACCTTCTCCTTCTAGGAGAGACTCTGCGCTTGTACCCTACCTGCTTTGGTGGACGTGACTTCACGGGCCTTGGCATCTTGGGATAAATTGATGAATTGATACAAATCGAAGCAGCGCGAAAGATGCTTCAGGACAATGAGCGCGTTGGGTAACAGAGATAGATGAGAGTTTTTGCGACCTGAGGCTGCTCAAAGAAGAGTTCGAAAAGCTCGTAACATCTGAGTGCTGAGGGCGATGAGTACACTGCGATGAGAACGGCGGAGGGCAGTATTCGATTGTGGAGGAGACGCAGCAGGTGCAAATTATTGATGTCGTAGAAACGTAGCGATGACAATGTTACAACCACAGCCAATGCAAAATCTCGGGATTGTCATGACAATATGGATGACAGACATGAACCTGGCCTCACTGCGATTCGCAATCGTGAAAGGAAGCACGGGATCACACGTTACAAGAAGATGTACCGCACAGTCTTGAAAGCAGGGCAATAAAGCAATCGTGGTAAAACGAGAGCACCAAGTGAAAGTGTTGAGAGTTATGAACAGCGTGAATCCAAGGAATTCTGCATCAAGTGGCAGAGAAGAAGTGTGGAGGAGCACTTCCCCATACAAGTCTCACTGATAGTATGAGGAGACCGCGCTTTGTCCAACATGAAATGCATAAGATGGCAGAGTGATGGCATGTATCGGTGTTTCAGAAAGGCCATCACAATTTTGGCACAAACAATGAATATTTCGGTACGGCTTATATTATGTAGGAACTAGTGCAAGATCGCCTAAAATTTGGTAATTTCTCATTTGACTATTTTCACTCAACAGCCTGTATAATGGGCAATACTAAAAACTGGATAGCCCCAATTGAGAGCAACATTCCTGAGATGTATTAGAACAACTCTTAAGCCTAAAAATCGAACTTTCAGACACTTTTCTGTAACAAACATCCGCGCCAATATAGGCCATTTCATGATCTAACACCAACTAAGCTATGTTTTATGAGTCAAATGGGTAATGAGCCAAAATAGCTATTTCTTACATTTGTTGGTGTTAGGTCAACCGGGGTTAAGGGGATGTCCCCCGTCATCTCACCCCCCCTGGTACGATACAACATTATTTCTAGCTAATTATTTCTCATTTTCCACACCCAAACGAACTAACAACCATGGGCGAACGCAAAGTGCTAAACAAATACATCCCCGCGGACTTCGATCCCCAACTGGTCCCGCGCGGCAAAAAGCCCAAAGATGACCTCATCCCCGTGCGCATGATGCTCCCCTTCTCCATCCAATGTTCCTCCTGCTCGTCCTTTCTTTACAGGGGACGCAAATTCAATAGTAAGAAGGAGCCGGTGAAAGGAGTCGATGGGAAGTATTTGGGGATTCAGCGTTTTCGATTTTATATCAAGTGTAGTGAGTGTTCGAGGCCTATCACGTTTCTTACGGATCCCAAGAATGCGGATTATGAAATGGAGAGCGGGGGGACGCGGAATTATGAAGTCTGGCACGATGAACGAAAGACGAATGAGCAATTCGAGAAGGATGTCGAAGAGGATGAAAAGATGGATTCAATGAAGGCCTTGGAGAATAGAGTGCTTGAGAGTCAGAGAGAGATGGCGGAGCTGGATGCGTTGGAGGAAATTCGAGCGATGAATGCGCGGCACATTAATCTAATGCGGGGAAAGAGGGGTGGAGGTGAGTTATATGCTGCCCAGGCAGTATTAGATGCGAGAGAGGCAAACTTGGGTTTGGGTCATGCCGAGGAAGAGGAGGAGTTGAACGAGAATGGGCTGACTCATGATGAAGAGGAGCTGGTCAAGAGTATTAAATTCGGTGTTGGGAACGGCTTGGATGGGACTACGGCAATAATTCATAGACTTGATGAAGAAGATGAGATTTTGGCAGAAAAAAAGATAAGGGAAGAAGCGGAAGCTTTGATTCTGAAAAAGAGGCAGAACGAGGATGTAAAAAGCAAATCTAATGTGCCAGTGTTCAAAGTGAAAAGAAAGAAACGCAAAGATGCTGAAGACGATGGCGCAAAACGATCCAAGACTGCAGATTCCGGGGGAAAAGAGCCACCTGTAGCAGTACCAGTGGCATCAAACGAAAAAGAAACAAAGAGTAGTAATTCCACTGGAGGACCCTTGAGTGGTTTGTTGGGGTACGGCTCTGATTCTGATTCCAACTAACACATAAATAGTTTCATACAATAACACAGCACATGATATGTCGCTTAGTTTCATCCTAGAATGCTATGCTAGTCTACACTCAACTACTTTTTCGATTTCGCCAAAGTCAGGTTGCATTCTGTACACCAAGGGCAATTGTCATCTCCATTTTCATGACATACACAACAACAGTCCAACTGTATAGGGCTTGACCATCCAGTATTGCTTGCATCTGGGATATAACTCTCATATCCATCTTTTGACGGGTGTTTATTTCTCTTCTCTGAATCATCTGCTCTCGTGGCCTCGGACTTTTCCTTTTCCTTTATAGACATCAAACCCATCGCCAAACTGTTAAGCAAATAGACCTTTGTCTCCACACGAGCGCCCCGCTTAACACACTCTTTGATCCAAGAAGCATCTACGATATCCACATTTCGCTTCAGGGCCTGCCTCACCCTCTGAGTCAAATTATTCACGGCATGCCGCGTAGAAACCAAATAGTGAACTCTTTTGTGTACTTGGGGGGAAATTGCCGCACCATATGTTTTGAGAACGTTGGTTAAGGTCTTGAAGTTGTTGTAAATTTCTGCTGATTCTTCGTTTCCGTCGGCGTTGCTGGCTTCTGTAATGACATCAGTTGTTTTTGTGCTTTCTAGCGTCGAAATGGCAAAAATTAGACCATTGAATATGGCTTTGTCCAGTGGTTTTTGTGATGGAGTCTCGGTAGACGTAGCTAACGCGGGGTGCTTCCTCTTTCTGCGATTGGCATGTTTTCTTTCTGAAGCATTGAGTTGCGTTGAACTGCGTGTCTCGTCACTTTGCTTCTCTGGCATCGAAGGATCTGACAAAGTAGTCCCCGTGTCACTCGTTGTGTGTTCGTTCGTTGCCAAACGCGCAGTCGGCGAGGCTTGTGGCGGACTCTCGGGATCTCCGGACACCTTGCTCCTTTTCGCAGTCTTTCGTTTCTTGTTACTCTTCGTCATAATAACACGTGGATTTCTGAAGATAGTAGCGATGGGTCACTGTAGCCACAGGTTATGGCGAAGGTGCACGGCAATAGACGACAATCTACGACGATGATGCCGTGGCGGTTGAGGTAGGTTGAGGTGGCACTGAGATGCTTAGTGAAGATTAGTGATGATCTGCTCGAGCTCTGCTCGCGTACGATGTCTCACGCATCACGGAAAAGATGACTACCGTGTGTATGTAAGTCCAGCTATTACCTCTAAACTATGTTTTGATTGATTTATTCCATTCATACGATGTTTCAGTGTTAAAGGTAAAAAGGTTATGAGCAACTATTGACACTCTCTCCCACTTGTATCCAAAACCATCAACTCTGTGGTGTATGTCGGCACGTTTTGTGCTAATTGTTGTTTGTAGATCAAGACGGAGTTTTTTCTCAGCATTAGCAGAAACAAACACCATAACAACTCCTATCAATAACCCTCACACCCCTCTCACAACAGCTCTCACAACGATTGAGGGATCGTACCGAACACAATAATACCAGGATCACATCGCGAGGGCTGGTAAGAAAAAAGAGATTGAAGCTAACAGAGCTACCTAGCATGCGTCAGAGCAAGAGTATCTTCCGCCACAAATGTTCCACTATGAGCACCAGCAGCGACAATTCACTGAATCCACTCCAAGTAAATGCCTCCGTGCCGGCTGTACGTCGCTGTTGGCACGTGTCGACTAAAATGTATACAAAGCAGCGGAGATACTTGGCAATGATTCTGTTTGTTTCAACATTGTCAATGCTGTCGCGAACAACATTAGCATTCACCGCATCGCCCTCGACGATGATAACTCTGTTTCGCACAAAACACGCCTGCACGTCCACACACCGGACATCAAACTTTGGCACCGCTGCATCAAGAAACTGGGGCATCCTCACCGCTCAATCATCCGACCAAGACGACGCACCCCAACAAGATGATGGCGACGAAGAAGAGTGGGATTCGCCACCCATCATTGATGGATTCGACTTGGATGACAACGATTCCAGTTATTTATCAGAGCATGTCTTGAATTCCATGACGGTCACACAATTGAAACAACAGCTGCGGCTTCGGGGGAAGAAAGTTACGGGGAATAAGGCAGAACTCGTGAAACGATTGATGGACAGAGGTGTACATAGTCGTATGGTAGATATGGAAGGGTCACCACTGCCTGCCGAGGACGGCGTTTCTTCAAGAAATAAGGCAATGGAAACAAATGGTTCCACAGAGGGAAAGGAATCCAAACGAGTGATCGAGGCCAAAGCCAAGGGTGCAGATATTATAGATGTTACTGAATTCGTAGAAGCAGAGGATGTGGGGAAATCGTTTCGTTCTTCTCACAGAAATGCAAAATCTGAGTACGACGACGCAATTGATGTGGATACTAGTGACAAGGATGGATCGGGCAACGACTCATCATCGTCGGTATCGTCTCCTGAAGTCTGGGGAGAAGATGCTCGCATAGTAGAAGATTATGAGGGACGCTCCGTTGTTGTCGACGGGTTGTCCCGTACAGTTATTGAATACAAAGGATCAAATGATACGATAGTTCAGGCCTACGTCGTTGGATCGCGGGATTCATTGGCCAAATTTTTGAGAGGTGGCCAGCAACAGGACAAGTCACACCAGGATGGAGAGGCGAAATCTTCCGCCACTAAATATTCTTCCATCGAAGAAGAAGTCTATGCTATTCAACGAAAGAGAGAGCTCGAGAATAAGCGAACGCTTCCTAGAGAAGATGAAATCGAAGGGGAAGAGGATGAGGACGATCCGGGGACACCGTACAAAACCATTGAACGCGATCCCGGAGATTGGGGTGTCTTCACTCCCACTGGGGCTCAATTGTCATCATCGGAAGTTCAGGGTGTCTTGCTTCTTTCGGATGTGTATGGTCCCTTTACGGAAAACACTCGAGCTCTTGCAGACAAGATTGCTTTTGAGTGTCAACCCGTCGTGGTGCTTGCACCTGATATGTTCAGAGGAAAGCCATGGACGCAGAACCCTATCACTGGAGAGGACGGTGTCGAACGCAACGAAAATCGAAAAACGTATGAAGAGTGGAGAGCTATGCACCCCGAACGTAGAGTGGACGTTGATATTCGCGCGGCTGCCTCGGTATTGCGCGAGCGGTATGATGTGGCAAGTATTGCCGTGTGGGGGACATGTTTTGGTGGAGGCAGAGCATTGGAGGCAGCATCCGGATGGTATCATGGAGGTCCGGAGAGTTATTACAACGATGCATTTAGTGATCGACCTCCTCCTCCTCATGTTGACCCCGTTGCATGTATAGCTTGGTACCCTACAAGGTATGATGCAAAAAAGTTGTTTGGGAAAGAGAACGAAGGATTTAGAACATTTGAAAATGGAAATGATCGTGATGTAGCAGTGATGGCCGTATTTGCTGAACACGATTCCCTACCCGGGGCAACTATTGAGGATGCAACATTGCTCAAAGCTTGCTTGGATGAAGACCCGAGAGTAAAGGACGCAATGGTCAAGATATTTCCAAATCAGAACCATGGATTCGCTCACAATCTTGCGCACAAAAAGGAAGAAGTAATCGAAGGAAGTGAACCTTACGACCTAGATAGTTTCACCCTCAATGATGGATATGACGGAAGTTGTGATGCTGAAGTTGCCTGTCTCCTTTCTACGGCATGGATGGAGACATACACACGCGTTTTCTTGCCCACAGTGGGCTCCCCAGTACGTTTTGACGAAGACGAGAGCTGGTCAACTGTACAGATGAGTCCATATTCCCAAAAAGAAAAACGTGACATAAGAAAAGAACTCGAGGAGGCGATTGCAAATTATGAAGGTATTGAAATTGATTTTAACCGGATGTCGACGTCAAGTTCTGATTTTCTGGATGATATTCCCGAGCAGTATAAAGAGATAGAGGAGGAACGAGAGAAGATAAAACAAATGCTGATAGAGAAGTATCACATGTCTCCCGATGACGAGGAAGAGGTATTCGAACGAAAACTTCAGCAAGCTATAGACGACGGTGCGCTGAACAGTGTGATGCTGGATGCCTATCTGGATGGGGATGCTTATTGGTAATGTTACTTATTTGAAAGAGATGTATTGATATTTATCTACAGTGATCCTGCAATTTGTGTATATAAGTTTAGTTTAACCTATAGAGACTACAGATCTAACCAAACACACAAGTTGAATGTACCAATTGATGATTGAATCACTGTGAAGTAATTCCGTTGCACCCTAGTATCCTCAGTTCTTGCTTGTCGACATATGACCTTGCAAGAGCAGTCACATCCGGAAACCTCTACACTCAGTAGCACTTCGATTCACTAAAAAGAGGAAACCTCTTCATGTGGTGGAACTTGACGCCAAACGATCAGTGCTTAATAGCTGAAAGTGAACAACAACCCGTTTTGTAGGCCAACGGAGCTCCTCGTCCTGATACCTTGCATCTCTTGAATGCCGAGAGAGAGATGAGTAAAAAGAATGGGACTTCGAAATAAAACCTGTTATGTAATGACAAGAGGACAAAGCAATTTGTTAGGAGATTTTGACAAGTTGGAGGAGAATAAGCAGGTTTACACTCACGAAAAGCTTTTGAAAGCGAGACAATAAACTGGTACTTCTTTGATGGGGATGGTGGTAATGGTATGAAGGTGATTTGGGCGGTGGTGGACTACTAAAGTCTTTTTGCGCTTTTTCCAGTTCCTCATCAACAACATGATGGTGTGTTGATGGAGGTTCTGGAGATTATCGAAAATGAAAATTATGAGGGGAAAATGAATGAAAAGTGATCTTTGAATTTGCGTGCTTTCCACTAGCTTTCTCTTGGTTTGGCAAGGATTCGAGGATGATGATCGAATCCTTGACATCCAAATTCTGTGGAACGGATTTCTTCTGAACAATTAATAGTGATTCCGTTCTGTATTGAAAGATCTAACGCTTAATTTTCGGAGCGTCATGTCATTGGATCCAAAAATATCGATTTTTATCTATAGTGTAATCAGAAAGCAAGTAAATGGTGACAGATGGTCGAAAAGTATCAAAAACGCAAGTGTCAATGAATACTAAGAATTCCCGCATTTTTCTAGGGAAGACTGGTACATAATACTTGCCTGAACAGAGGAATAGTACGTTGTAACAAGTAGAAAAGCAGCCTAAGTGCCAGCTACGTGCCAATGGAAACAATATCATTACTATGATAGTCACCTACTGACAGACATCTCATTGATAGGCCAATCCAAAAGTTTACGGGAACCATGGTGGGAAGAAACAATGACACCAGATGTCCTGAGAATAGGATAATCCGTGTACGCGACACTTCATTCCTAAAACTGATGCGAAAAGCATCCAATGAGACTAATGAACAATTCAACCAGCGATGTGGGCTAGTTTTGAATTTTGTTCTCAAAACCACCAACCTTGTGCATTTGGTGACGAAACAGGCTTACGAAAAGATCAATGAATTTCATAGAAGGACCTTGGTTTTAATATTTTTGGGAACAGAAGCACCTAATGCTATGAAAACATTTGTCATCCGGACTTGTCACGATTGAACATCGTTCAACTTCATCCAGCTGATCGCTGGCTTTTTGAGAATTACAGATCAATGTTCAAGATTGACCCAGCATTGATGTTTCCTGGGTACCGTAGGATTTGTGCACAGGCATCCGCCAAAGTTGTCCAGACCAATGTAGAGAACATTGTTTGTGAAACATTTTTCATGAATGCAACTATAGCCACATTTTTGGATTGTCACCATCTGAAGCGCTCTGGTAATGTGAACATCATTCGTCGGTTGATCTGTGGATGTGAACCTACAACTTTTACATTAGATGCAATGGTTGCCATTGGAGGATACAGATTTGTCCAACGAGACAAATACAAGGCACCAAACAGGCGACTCTCAGACGAGTCACCGTTGGAGAAATTTGTATGGAGACAGAAAAAGATGCTAAGAGAGGGAGCAACAAACACTAAACATCCAATCAGTGAGACTTGGATCAAGAAGAACATGGAGAGGGCTTTTTTCTACCAACTCCTCACTCTCAAATATCAACAGTATGACGAAGTCACCAATCAACCAGACACAGAATCAAAGAAGTGGAACATCGTCCCATTGCAATCAGATGCACGCCCCAACATTGTGATCAATAATGAAATCTTGTACTTCATCGGGGCGTATGCCAATTATTTCAAGAATAAGAACTTAGGCAAGCTAAGAGTATTGTTGAATGGATTGCTCAAATTAAAGACTGTTCAAGATGCTGTGATGAAGTCCTCCGGTTTCCACGAGGTGTTGTGGGATGTTATGTTCCATAGGGACATAAAGACTGCTCTCAAAGCAAATCGTGATATTCCAGATGTTGTGATTCCTTGAGATGTTACCTTCTCGATTGACATTTCCGGAGATGACCTCCCATTGGTGATTGAAGGTACAAATGCGATCGGAATAGTGAAGGTGTTCTATGATCAAGACCCAGGAGTGGTCCATCAACAAAATGGTCCAACGCACCAACATGAATTCCAACATTTAGTACCTGGCGGTAATCCAATTGATGACACAAAGAGAGAAGTTTTTGGGTACTACATGAAGACTGAAGGTGTAGTGGCTCATGTGAATTTTTGGGTTTTGAAGTCTTTGGATGCCATTGACAATAATATGGTGCAGAAGATTGGTCCAAAGTTTGGAAAGGATCTCCATACACGCCAAATCAAAGGTCTTTTGGAACGAGGATATCCAGAAGAGCCTTTGTCGTTGGCTGTGAAAGTTGGCAAAACAAAAGAAGAAGGGAAAGCATGGAGAAATACAAACAAAAAGAAGAAGCGTCTCTATAAAAAGGTGATGATGAAAATTGACAATGCCCAAGGTGAAGTTTATTGTGTTGTCCTTTACTACCATTGTTTTGATGATTCTTGATGGTTATGAAGGCAATTGTTTCAGTCTTGGCCTAGATCCTGGACTCATTGACATTGTACACTTGAGGAATCAAGATGGAAAATTTGAGTTTGTCATCAAGAGCACCGAGTTCCGTGATCAGGCTGGGGGAAATGACGCAAAGAAGAAAACAGACAATTGGAGAGCCAAGGCGAAGCTAGTCGAGGTAGATGCTTGTCATTCCACAAACTATTCAAAAGTTTCAACGTTGCATGGCTATACCAACTTCTTGAAACATGAACATTTCAATCTAGTCAACGAACACATCACTCAAGCAATGAACTCTGTTCAATTCTATGGCACACAAGGGAATTTTGGAGTTTCTCGAAAGGAAATGACAAAACAGAAATATACAGTCAACCGTGCAAGGTCGACTGTAAAGAAAACTAAGTTCTTCTCCAAGAAAATGGATGCTTTGGTCAACAAGCTCATCGACTTAGATGGGTGTGGTTCCTATCCATTGGTGTTTTATGGAGGTGCACAAATTTGTTCATCAATGAAAGGCATCCGAAGTGGAGGGGTGCCGACTGCAACAATGCGAAAACTCTTCGAGGATCACTTTGATTGCGAGGTAACTGACGAGTATTATACCTCTCAGATCTGTTGTGATTGCAAGGCTCAATTGGCGAGGTGTGTAAACAAAGATAGCGAGGAAGTGAGTGGTTTCTGTAAAGAGATTTGAGGAGTCAGGTATTGCAAAAACTGTCCACCAAGGAATCGATTCAAGTCAAGGGATGGTAATGCCGCAAGAAACATTCTTGCCAAAGGTCAATACTTTTTGGAACACGGTGAGAACGATCCCAATTAAGAGAAGCAGAAGGGCAGAATGGCAGACAAGTGGATAAAGCATTATCCTACTGATCTGTATCATCCAAAGATGCAGATCAAAACACGAGAGGGACCTTGTCGTCGTCATCCTCATTGAATCAGGATTGATGCACTTCATATTACATTTTCTATTTTCATTTTCTGTGACGATTACATTGGGGATACTGCACATTGTATTTTGGTTGACTTTCATCGTTTATGTTATCTAAATCCTAGACAATAAACAATTTTATCACAATTTTGGCATTCTAGAATAAACATTTCAATCATTCCAGATCTAGTTGAGTAGGTGCTCACGTAGAATAAATCCATCGTCGCTACTTTGGATTTGGATTCTCTTGTGCTGTTTTGATTTTTGAAGGAAATGGAATACTTGCTTGCAGATGTTGGTCTTATTAAAACAAGGTGCACGGCAGGAGATGGTGATGCATTCTTGACCTTGGAGTTGGAATGTTGGTTTGTCTTGATGAGTCATATGAGCCGTGAATAAATCATGATGTTCTTCGAAGAGACCAAAATGCCATCAGAGACAATGGTAATGTCTTTTGTGGATACATTTAAGTGTGTCGTAACGGACAACGTCTCATTCAAAATGAGCTCTTCCATGTTGGATTCACGGAGATGATTGGTTTTCAATGGTGTTGCGACAGTGGATGGGACGGTCCTTGACTTCTTCCTCGTTGCAACAGGCTGTTTGGTTTTTGGACACTTTTTACAGACCTTTGCTTGCTTTGCATGAGAGGTCTTGGATCTCTCATACAAGGACTCATCGCAATGTATAATGTAATTGTAATGAAAATGAAATGGAATTATTCCGTAGAAGGATAGTCATCGAACACCATCAGACTTACCGAATCAATCACACCAGATTCATCACTGGCCTAGGGCATTGTATTACTAGACACGATGAATAGACAAATTGCAATGACTTTCACGGATAACAAAAGAACAACAACAACGCCAATGAGTGTTGATTCAATGACTGATTTCAAAATGGTCGTCGAGGACGGAGAGAGGTCTCGTCCTGGATAGTTCGTGTTTTTTTAAAGTGTAGTACGGTACAGTATGGTACCATGCAGATGGCATCATCGGTGAAAGGACGTGATGTAATACGGTATCATACGTACCATGTAAAGGATAATGACGAGAATATTTTTTAACCCGTTAAGACATATCAGTAAGTAATATCCATTATTATTTAACCCAGTACTGAATTCTGGGAGACAGTACTATTACTCGTGTAAAGCTGAAATGTATGTAGTTATAATATATAGTTTACGAGAATTCAGGTAGTTATAATAATATGCGGAAGCCAGTTGGCGCAGTTAGCTTCCCAGTTATGTTACGAGAATATATGTATTTATGTAGTTATAGGTAGTTATAGGTAGGTATCTGGCAGCTATAATACATGCGGAAGCCAGTTGGCTGTGATCAGAACATGATCAGAAACCTAATCAAAACTATGTCAACAACAGGATCCATGTCCGACAAGTCTGACTCTACTGTGTCTGTGTTCTCCAAGAGGATGGGCGGGGACGAAGGGGCCTTGGGACTTACTGGCATCCATTTGGGGGTATTTGGTAACCGGCCTGTGTGGCCATTGGCCTTTCACGAGCTTGCCATGGCGACCAACGTGGGTAGGCTTGTGGCTGATCGTGTTAGACGCCTTTGCAGCACTACGTCAGCACAGATTAGTGGGGGTCTGAAAACAGTATTTGGCAAATAAATGATGCAAATTTGGGGGTAGTTATATATTCAAAGAGAGAACTGAATTTTTTTGTTAATTTTAGGGTTTCACGGATATTATCCTGTTCGACATATCTACAGGAAATTGGTGCGCACGGTGACACACCAAGACTTGCCCCCGCACACCCCGCACACTCCAAGACCTCTCCCCGTCCACAGAGAAATCCCGACAACATGAATTGTAAAATCATCGGTGGATCCCTCGTCGGCATTCATTGACCATTTTATAATGATTATGAATAATCAGAAACCACTGTCAAATGATGGCATTAAACGAATGAAGGAGATCTTCAATGATCTTTTGCATAATAACGATATCTCAAAATTTCCCACGAAGTCAGAATGCAAAGAATTGAAAAATGTCTACGGACTAACGTCCAAACAGATCCTCGACAAATTTTGTAAGATGAGTGATGCAGAGGCGGCTTCAAAACGTAGAGCAAAAGCGAAACTAGTTCAAACCAAGACCTGCGTCCCACTCATCCCCAGCGGAGTTGGATATCCTTTTGAGAATTGCCTGATTAAACACACAAACATCGTCGATTCGATGGAAGGGAACAATGTCAAGAGAAGAAGCTCATATGGTACCCACAACACAAGAAAATGCAATTGTTTCTCTCTTGGACAACAGAGTGTGGTCTCGTTTCAGCAACTTTTTGATGAGAGTCAAGACTTTTGTAGGAATGCCAGGTCAATAGTTGACTTCTCTATTCAAACATTGCCAGATTCGGAAATTTCAATCCATGTTAGGGAATGTACGGCGGCAAACTGTGAAAATGAGGGTGACTGCGGCAATAAGTATGTCAACAGACCCACTCATTTATGGAAGTGTGTCATTGCATTACAATTTGAAACAAACAGGCAAACAATTCAGGGTTTGAGGGTGAGAAAAGGATATTCCATCCCGGAATGGGCAGTGATCGGTGAGTACACTGGAAAAGTAACATCAAAGAAAAACAGGAACAAAGACTCTCGCTACATTGTGGAGTTGGGTAATAACACATTTATTGGATTCAGAACAAGAGGGCAACTGTACGAGATACATCAATCATCGATGTCGGAATTTTAACACCGCATTCATCCCCGTGAGAATAGGTTCGATGGATACGGTGTTTGTCCGTTCTATCAAACCAATCAACGAGAATGAGTTTGTGACAATCCATTACGGATCAAACTACCACGAGTTTTTCGATTGTTGTTTATGTGAGGATTGTTGTCCATCCGGATATCTTGGTGTTTGCGATCATGAGTAAATATAATTTTGGGTTTGGTTCATCCTATGCAGCTTTGCTGCCCTTTTTCTCTACTTCTAGAAAGTCTTAGTTTTGTTTTCAAACTCCAATGACAATCGAATAGTCAGCAGAAATCTAAGTGCACCCGCAGTTTTTAGATGCATTTTTGGCATCTTGCACTGTTGAGAATGCATTTTTTAAGTTTTATCAATGATGACATGCGCAAAAAGTTAACAAGCTCTCATTCACTGTTAGTCCAGGGGAAGAAATTGTGGAACTAGGGTCGATTCTGTCAGACCTATTTTTACTCGTTGGAGGCATTGCTGAAATTAAACTACCGCGATTATTCGACAACATAGAACAATCATTGCATCATTCTGGATACAAGCAGTCTCATTTACAGTTGGGGGCAGGCGATTTCATTGGAGAAATCGGCTTTTTCACCGAGTCCCCCCAAATTCATTCCGTGTTGAGTGTCACTGTATGCAAGACATTAACCGTGCCGCACTCAACATATAAGCTGCTAGCACAAGACCACCCAGGTAGCGTTGCCAAGATACTTCAAAATTTACTCGCGATGGTTGAGCGCACATCTATGCAAGCACAGTTGCCAAGATCGTTGGAAGAGCTGAGGGTCGGTTCAAACTTATTTTACATGAGTGGGAGCTATCGAGCTATCAGTCTAATGATCAAGCAGATGAATGCTTTGTAATGTGGTCTAATATTGCCTCGAAGAATGAATCACTGACAGTTGTGAAGGATTTAGTTAAGATGCACATGGATAAAAATCATGATGACGAGACAACCAGACTTCTTTTTGCTGCACTAGAGGAGATACACGTACCATTTCTCTCATGTGTGACCATGGCTTTGATCCAAACATTGATGACTACGATCACAGAGCAGCATTGATGATTGCATCGATCAAAGGCAATGCTGATGTAGTCAAGCTGTTGCTTCAGTACAGCGCAGACCCAAACATAACCGATATGCATGGAAGCAGTGCTTTGTTGGAAGCAACCAAAAATGGCCATGATGACATAGTGAACCTTCTTTTCGAACACGAAGCAAGCTTATGCATGCCCGATAGTCAGGCAGCATCGGTCTTCTGTCAGGCAGCTTTTGATGGTGATATCCTGTTAATCAAGCGATTGTTGAAGGCAGGAATTAACATCAATGCTGCAGACTACAACAAACGTACAGCGTCGCATATAGCTGCAGCAGAAGGGAACGTGGCGGCCATCCGGATTTTAGCCGAGCGCGGTGCTGATTTGTCAGCTGTGGATCAATGGGGAAACACTGTTAGAGATGAAGCAGCAAGGTGCAATTCACACCGGCTGATTGAATTTTTGGATGGTAAGCAAGAATTGCAAACTGTTAGATATTACCAGCAGCCGCTGCAAGATTTTTTAGCAGTAGTAAGAGCCTGCAAACTGGAAGAAGTCTTGTTTCTCTAAATATAAAGATAACAGTGGAAGCCATTTAGAACTTTGCTCACGCAGCATGCACAAGGGCAAAATTCCATATATTTATAAAAGGTACAAACATATGAAAACACAATGATGAGCAATGAGTGTTTAATTACAGGGAAAATTGAGGATTTTGCAGTTGGTTACCAAAAATAGTCAAGAGTTAAAAAATGTGTCTCACGGAGAAGGAGAGGAAGGAGAAGTAGAAGAACAAATCTCTGGGTATCTGACAACCTAAGATTAAAAAATAATCTTGATAGGCCAAGTATCTACGGCCAAGAATTTAAGATAACATCAAATACTTTCTTTCATTACAAAGGAGAAGTACACACGTATCTTAAATCTTGGAGGCTCAAAGATACAAGATCTAAAAATGCCAGAATTCTGTTGGCATGCTCTACATGCTTGTGCTCCAAAAGCAGCACCATTTTCAGTAGTATAAATAATCTCATTTAAATTGTGAGCGCCAGTATGTGAACAAAAGAAGTTGCGAAAAAAGTTGTGTCATGGGGCCAAGCGGCACAAGTAGATGAGCTCACAACTATTAAATGATGGGGCTTATCACCACAAATAGTGGTGAGCTCACAACTATTAACATTTGTGTGAGACGTCTCCCAGTCGTCGGAAAAGATTGTGTCAAAAAACAGTTGGGTCAGAAATCATGGAATTTGTGTAGGACATCGGGAAATGTGTGCAAAACGGAGTTGTGTAGAATGCTAAGACAGCAACTCAAAGGACTACCATGCACATATTTAATATATTTGTAGCGATCCTTGCAACAAAGTGAAGTGCAAATACGAGACCACCAGCTGACACAACTTAACAAGATCACGTTATATCAACCTTAAATAAAATGGTTGAGACTGAATATCATTTGCATAGAATGATATGACTGAAAAATAATACTGAGGCTAAAATTCTGTCGAATATGACAACTTAGAATGTCAAGGGTGTTAAAATAGTAAAACTAAGACAGAAGCTCTCCTTGAGCAGTAGTTGATATCATCTTTTTAGGAGGACAAGCTACTGATGCAATCAAAGCAAAACCATCATTGAAAATCACTGTCAACAAATAAATGGTTGGTTGTTGTATTCTGGGTCAATGTTGTCGAATCCATAACTGATGTACGCCATTGTCACCCTAGCAGAACAATACCATCAATTAAATGGTTGATTGTTGCATAGCACAAACCTTCACAGACAGAGTCTTCTTTTTGTGGAGCATTTGTTGACAGCTGCAACACTGCACCCCCCATTGTCAAATGAACTCCCCAATTCGACCAGCACCGTTTGAGTTAATTCGGGGCTGTGGTCAATTTGGCGGTGGTGGAGGTGACATATGCCCTAGATCTTCTTCAGAAGAAGAGGGGGAGTTATCGCTGGGATCAGGAAAATTTGGCACAAGTGGTGGTGCTGGTAAAATGCTGCCAGGGGCAGTTTTTCAGTTTGATGGGAGGCAGCTGCAGGACGGTGCGATTTGGTGGCAACAGTGGCAATGCAGAGGCCATTGCTCTTCCAAAGAAGAAAAGAAACTATTGAATGGGAAGGATGTGGCACAAGTGGTAGTGCTCTGGTACAATACCTAGTGCTGGTATGGCTGCCCGAGTTTGTTCTGAGGATGAGAGGTTTCATGCAATGAGTCTTTTTTGAATTTGCAACAGCCCGGATAAAATAGAAGAGTTCATTGCAGTGCATAAATTGACAAGACTATCGCAGCCCCTTGAACATGGGAGAGATCGCGGAACAGCCCATCGATAAATGTGGTCTCGATCAGCCTCATCAAGGCTATGTCCATTAAAACAATCGTGGTCGTTTCTCTACATGGAATGAATAGTTATTGGGCGAGTTCAACTACCTATTCCAGCAGTTTGTTTCTCAGGGTGAGGTGGAGTCGCGAGCGAGTAGTCGTTTTTGTTTTCGCATCAGTTTTGATAGTATCAGGGGCCATCCCTTAGCATAAATAGACAAGAATGATCAAGGAGCGGCAAAAAGAAAATGGGAATCTCCCAACAGCCCTTTTGGCCAATATGGTCACGGATTATCCTCATGATCTAAAACCATGTGATCGAGAAAGGCTTAGTCAATGACAATCGAGCCCCTTAATTTTTCGAATGCTGTAGTTTTATTATAGACAGCATTTTTACAGGTAATGTAAAATAAAAAAGAACATTCTACCAATAATGGCCAAAAGTGAAAAAAGTGTCTCATGACGAAATGTTTAGATATTCTTTTAAAGGTAACCTCAGACTTAAAGACAGTGACTACTTAGGCGTTACCATTAATGGCCAAAAGTGAAAAAAGTGTCTCACATGGATAAGAAGACAAAAAATTCTCAATTAATGACAAACAAAGATTTTTTCAAGAAAAAATCTTGATAAAAATGTTATGATATTTTTTCTGCTATCGTATCATCGTAATAATGCACCATACATTACACATGTAAAAGTAAGTAACTACCACGTATCACCGTAGTACCATACAATACGTATGTCTCATAAATAATACCCTAATAATACCATAGAGCATTATATCCCCACCCCCAGTTGCGGTGCACTAGATGCACCGCACACTTTGACCAAATCCTTGAAATCTCTTATGGTGCATCTAGTGCACCATAACTGTGTACTATTCCTACATATGTACAGAAGAAACCAACAACCATTTTTGAGAAAGAGATCATTTCAAATATTAGTTTTAGAACAAAAAATCCCAGTAAGTACACCACACTGAGGGAGTTTTTAGGAGTCCCAGCTGTCTGGTACAACTTTCGAAAGTATTATATATGCCTAACTTTTCCATCTTAATTGGCCAAAAATTAGGCTTACGTATTTCTAGCAAAATATTGATGCCGAGCCCGGATTACCTCTGATTGGCAAATGTGTCTCTTTGAATTTCTACTGAGGCCATGTAGGAATCGTCCTGTTATGGTGCACTAAATGCACCATAAGGATTATGATGGGGAAAGCTAGTTATGGTGCACTAGATGCACCATAAGAAAAGGATGGGGATATCATGAATCCAAAAAGCCAGGACTGTCTAACTTTATTTTCTCTTTTTGATGTAATTTTACAGTATCTAGTGTTTGGGCGATGAGCAATGGTATGATGCCACAGTTCAATGCACATCATAGTTCCCATCTAACTAATATACTGTACCACCAGCCTCATCTACACAATACAAAGGGGTTTTTTGCAGTTCTTATAGATGCAGAGATTGTTGTTACTATGACATACTTCTACACAATGGCGACTACGAGAAAGATATTTTGCCGTGTAGATGTGGCCACAGGCAGCAGACATAGAGGCTGAAACATAGATGAGATCAAAGGATTGGACAAAAAACACCAACATAACACACAGATGAGTTCTACAAAGTCCTCTTAGATAGAGAATCTTGTCGCTATGACAGCAACAGGACCCCTGACAAAACTAGAAATATGGAGCAACCTTTTGGCTGTTGAAGTTGTGAATTCATATCCCAACTGTTTTCAAAAGTGTGAAGTACTTTCTCTTTATGTAGAATAAAGTGTGATTCTACTGCAACAAAACAGAGCAAGTTATTTCAGTCTGCCTCTACATATATCATACTGTGAATATGTGTACCTAATGTACATTATAGGTGACAGGTATCAGTGGATAAGACACTGCAATATAGTTCCAGAAACTAGAGTTTGTTAGCACTATTTGCTGCTAGAAAATGTAGTGAAAGAAATATAGCTGTAATTTTCTAGCATATCAGAAAACAAGGTCACCGTTTTATGACACGAGTGACATGTCGCAAGATGTCACCGAGACATGTCGCGACATTAGGGGTTTACAAGATGGCCCAAAGAAAGTCGCCATGTCGCGACATTTCGAAGATGGCGACATGTCGTCACCTAGTAGTACTTACTAGTAGTAATTGTTAGTAGCAATACTAGGTGGTAGGTGTCTTAACAACATTAATGAATTGCTTTTACAATAACCAACTTGGAAAGTGATCTGAGCACTAATTTTGCACCACAATTAGCTCATGATGCACTAATTCAATAAAGCTAATTATTATAAAATAAAATACAATATCAAAATTAACATTTCAATGTCATACAATTATTTATTTATTAATTCATTTGTTCACAAAAAATGAGAACTGAAAAGTAGGCTACTTTGGAGGACTTTGCACCATTAAGAGTCTTATAGAATTAAGATATCCCAGGTTGGGCAGAGAGGGACGCATGAAGGGGTCAGAGAGAAAAAATGTCGAATCAAAAAAACGACATCGAATCGCACCTTGCCAGTTTGACTGACGGCTCGCTTGGAGTACTGCCTAGTGGTAGCTGGTGGCAGCTCGTCCAAATCCCCACTGTGGGTCAAGATATCCCAGGTCGCGCTGAGGTAGGGCCAGGAGGGACTTAACAATTTAATTGTAAAAAATTAGTGACTGTGCATGCAAGAACTGTGAAAGCATAAAAACAAAAGGTTTTCTCACCTCACAAGTTGGATACTTTGCAGGCTAGCGGGTGATGGAAGCGGCACGGCCTAATTCCCTCTGCCACTTGAGATGAAGATATCCCAGGTCGGGCTGGGAGGCACGTAACTTCTTAATTGAAAAAATGAGTGTATGTGTCAATTGTCATAACAAAAAAACCAAATTGAATCTCACCTTGTGAGTTGGACTGGCGGCTTGCTTTGGTAGCTGCCTAGTGGTCGCTGGTGGCGGCGTGGCCAAATTTCCACTGTGGGTCGAGATATCCCAGGTGGGGCTGGGAGGAAAGTAACTTTTTAATTGGAAAACTGCGTGGATGTGTCAGGGTGAAAAATGTCCATACAAAAAAACAAGTTAAATCTCACCTTGGGTTGTGGACTGGCGGCTTGCTTTGGGTGCTGCCTAGTGGTCGCTGGCGGCGCCGCGGCCAAATTCCCACTGTGGGCTGAGATATCCCAGGGCGGGCTCGGAGGGGCGTAACTTTTCAATTGAAAAATTGCGTGGATGTGTCAGTGCGAAAAATTGTCGAAACAAAAAAACCACATTGATTCTCACCTCGCGAGTTTGTTTTCCAGCAAGCTATGGTTGCTGGCTAGTGGCCGCTGGTGGCAGCGCCTCCGAATTTGAACTGTGGGCTGAGATATCCCAGGGCGGCTCAGAGGGGCGTAACTTTGTAATTGAAAAAATGTTAGTATGTGTGTGTGCGAAAAATTGACAAAACAAAAAACCAAAGGGATTCTCACCTTGCTAGTTGGATGGTCGGCTAGCTGTTGTTGCTAGCTAGTTGGCGCTGAGGTCGGCGCGGCCTAATTCGCACTGTGGGCTGAGATATCCCAGTGCGGGTTGGTGGCACGTAACAATTTAATTAAAAAAATGTTAGTATGTGTGTGTGCGAAAAATTGATGAAACAAAAAAACAGATGGATTCTCACCTTGCCGGTTGGATGGTCGGCTAGCTGTTGTTGCTAGCTAGTTGGCGCTGAGGTCGGCGCGGCCTAATTCGCTCTGTGGGCTGAGATATCCCAGTGCGGGTTGGTGGCAAGTAACAATTTAATTGAAAAAAATGCGTGTGGTGTCAGAGCGAAAAATTGACGAAACAAAAAAACTACATGGATTCTCACCTTGGCGGTTGGATGGTCGGCTAGCTGTTGTTGCTAGCTAGTCGGCGCTGAAGGCGGCGCGGCCTAATTCGCACTGTGGGCTGAGATATCCCAGTGCGGGTTGGGAGGCATGTATCAGTGTAATTGAAACAATTAATTAGTGTAAAACGCGCCATAAGCCAAATCAAATAGTAAAAATAGTGCTCTCACCTCGCGAGTTATACCTGTTGAAAGAGTTCGCTGCGGGCTACGGACTGTTGGCGATGGCACAGTCTAATGCCTTCTATGGCCGGAGATATCTGCGGTCATGGTGAGGAGGATGGAACTATTTAATTGGAAAGCTTGTTGTTCCCCGATTATGAAGTTCAGGCTGTTGTGCTTGTTGTGCCTGTTGTGCATAATAATATAGGAAACAGAACTGGTCTGTATCCTATGTACTTCTCACATAGCGGTGATGTAACAGACAGACTGGAAAAGACATGTGACTCACCCAAATGACACGTGACTGGGTGAGATTAGAGCTAAAAATGTCGCCGACATATAGGATGTCACCCAGATTTGGTGACATTGTCTTGTCACGGTGACATTATGCTGACATGTCCCCGACAAACCCAACATAGCTGTCTATCAAACCCACCTCACAGTCTGTAGATCCCTTCGAGTCAACATAATCTACTGTATTTTACAAAACAACCATTTGTAGACCCCCGGTTATATGACTGACATGGGGGAGGGGGTTATAGACTTTCATGGGAGGAGGGTCTATAGACTTTCATGGGAGGAGGGTCTATAGACTGTTACAGATGGTTATAGACCCCCCATGACCATCTATAGACTGTCATGGGGGGTCTATGGACTGTGGTTAAGGGTCTATAGACCAATACACTCTTCTCTAAATACCTCTAGACTTGCCATATCATGAGATTTGTTAGAAAAGGTGTGAATCATGCACACAATAACAATATTACCAAAGCTTATTCATGACTTGTGTGACTTTTTCTTAATGTAAATATCTATGTCATTTTTTAAATCTAAATTGATGATGTTAAAAAGCTATCACTATCACAAGTATTTTTATCGTCAAATTTTCCAGCCATTTAATTTTTAGCTGAGGGAGTCTATAGACTGTGAGGTGGGGTTTATAGATGGGGGGTCTACAAACCACTAATTGTCAGATGACCAAGACCATATAGCTTTATCTGACACCCCAACCATACAATCAGGATTATGGTGCGTATTGTTGAGATGTGAATGTGGTGAATGTGGATGTCTGCTTTTTCAGAGGCTTGTTTGCACCGCCTTCACATGAAGAGCATCTATATAGTAACTAAGAAATCACATATGAACCTGTCATGTAATTGACAACTATTATCTTCTTCATAGTGGTAATGTAATATTTGCTTGTGTTTGAAATCAACACAAGCTAATGTCATCTTCATAGAAAAAGAGGAATATGATATGCAGCAAGAGAGCAATAATTTCAGAATAAGATACCTTGGAAGATGGTTGCAAGGTGGGCTGAGGGAGGGGAATTTGCTTCAGAATTATTTGAGGATGCATTTGGTGGTGTAGAGTATTTTTTGCTTGTGTGTTCCATGTGCATGGGACTGTTAGGAGGACAGTCTCAAAAATAATAAAGAAGTAACATTAAGATTATTTTTTGGACATCTATTTGTTTGAGCTACATACTACTAGTAGTTTTGTTAGACCTTGTCCAAGTAACGACTTGAGGTGAGGAAATGAACAATAAAGAAAGGTACGCTATCTTAAAAAAATAATTATTACGAGCAAAGTTAGACCTTCTTTGCGATCACAATATACTAGGGAATATACATATGCTCACGCTTTCCATAATAAAGGTAAATCCATCATAAAAACGTTTTATGATATTGTCCGGCGTATATCATCATCTTCCTTCCCAAAAATACATCCAAAGCAAGATGACCACAAAAAATATGTGACAATTTCTTGACCCAACAATGTTACATCCCCGATATCTTCGTCCGCCTGGCAAATAATGGCAACACATTTGTGCCATGTCATACCCAAGATGACTACGGAGCCTTCCAATACCTTCTGTAAAAGTTCTCACCCATGCCAATGAGTATACACCATTTGTTGATATGAATGGCTTCAGTGTCAAGAAAATCAGCACAGCTGGGAAGCTTCGCTTTATCGAAGCACAAGACTGTATTAGTTTGTATCTGGCATGGATGTGCACATGAGGATCTTTGATGGCCTTGCAGTTGCTTTTTACACTGCTGTTAAATACATTCAGTTTGCTCACAGGATTGTCATAAAGGTTTTAAAACAGGACCACATTGCCAAGATAGCAATACCTTCCCATGACAAACTTGACTAATATGGAGAACTCATTGAGAGGCGTCACCCTGCCATTCCTGATGTATGGGGAACCATGGATGGGCTGAAAATCAAGATCGATGAAGCCCCTGGCAAGATTACCCAGTCATGTTTTTGCAATGGCTGGAAACACTATCACTTTGTCACTGCTGTTCTTTGTTTTGCACCAGATGGTACTATTCCAGCATGTTGCTACAACATGCATGGCTATTCTCATGACAGTACTCTCACTGATTGGGGGAATTTGTATGATAAACTAGAGCAAGTGTATGATGATAATGGGCTCAACTTTGTGATTGATTCTGCTTTTTGCACCATGAACATACCTTTCTTGATATTTCAGGATGACTTGGTTGCCCATGACAACCTGTTGACTTTAGATGAACAATTGACAGATATTGCAAAGCGATGGAAAGCAGCATCTATGGGACAATCGGCGGGATGGGGAATGCAAGCAATGCAGTCATCATTCCCATGGATTAACAACACATTGCGGTACAAAGAGTATTGAGAAAGGAAAAGGATTATTTTTATTTTGCTGTTGTTGTTTGACTTCTGTGCAGGTTTGGTGGGGATCAATCAGATTAATCTGGTATACATGTCACACTAGGATGTTGATGCCAATATTGAGCTTGTTTATGTGCAATAAATAATTATTTAATTGTGGTGCAAACAATTTATATGTTATTTGCAAATAGTGACTCCTAATCATTATCACTAAGGCTAATCATCCACTTCTAATCATTATTACATATATCTTTGACACAATCCAGAAACACAAGAGGGCTTTCACCATAAGACAGAATTCCAACAACAGAATTCAGTTATCAACATCTAAGTTGTCCTCTCCATCACTCTCTGCAGTCTTTTCATTTCCAGTCACATTACTTGATGTCATCCCTTGCTGTCCTTGCCCATGATCATAATTGCTATTGAAACCAAATGGAGGAAGCATTGGTGAAGGAGTAGGATCACCCCTGTTACCACCCATCATCGCCTCAACCCTGTTGCCATCAATCATTGCCAATATCATTGTTGCCATGAATTGAGACTGTTGTCTCATGACTTCCTGATGCATTTGTAATTGATCCTCATATCTGGCCCTGCATTCTTCTCTCTCTTTGTTGTGCTGTTGTTGCCTCTGCATCTGGTCTTGATGTTGTTGACTGGTAATCATCAACATAAATTGTGAGAATGATGGTTCATCCTCTTCTTGCATGCCTTGCCTTCAACGTCATCCCCTGGGATTTGTAATGGGAGTGACACTCTAAAAATTGGTGAAGAGAGGTCATAAATCTCAAGAGAATCATCAGCAAACAATCAACAACTCACTAAACCTCCGCGTGAATTGCCAGCCACACTAAAGACATTCGTGGTTCCTATTGACATCAACCTAAGCAGGTGTATCCTCATTTCCATCCCCATAGTATTCAACATCATCTGCATCATCTGCAGCAACAGAACTGACCCTGTGGCTCCCTCAGACTTCTCAGTGATAAGAATTCTTATTGCTTTTGCTTCCTCCATCATGGGGAATGTTTGGTTTCCCAGTGGGAACTTTTGTCCTTGATAGCTTATTGAAATTCTTCTTCAATTGATCACCAGTCCTCTCCAATTCCGGATGGAATCTAGAGTGACGATCATCCACAAGATTCCACTTGGCCCTTGAAATGGGCAAATACTCACAGATTGACTCAAACATGTGCTTGAGCTCCTGTGCACTGTAGTTTGAACTACTGACAGGACGACCTCCCGTGCCTGCTCAAAACCTTCCGGAACCAGTTCCTTGACCCCTTCCTCCCCGACCACCCCTCCCTCCACAACCTCAACCAACATCCCACCCAGCTTGAGGGTTGACTGCTTGTGCATTTTCATGTGGCAGCAGCTGGAGGCATAGCATTTGCGCTGGCAGCCGAATCTGAGGGAATGGAAGGCAGAGCAACAGGAAGAGCATCCCTCACAGGCAGATCATCCCTGACAGGCAGAGCATCCCTGACAGGCGGAGCATCCCTGACAGGCGGAGCATCCCTGACAGGCGGAGCATCTGCAGTTCCTCCTGTACCAGCGGCATCTTGGGCAACTGAGACAGCAGCAGCAACTGCTGTAAGTGTGACACTGCAGGCTGAGCCGCAAGCAGTTCCTCGTGCTTGTTGTGTGATGGACTCAAACGTCTCATCTTCAGAGTCGACTTCCTCATCATCCAATGATGGAACATCAAGGAGGGCGTAGCTTTGATCATTGTCCGCAACCACCATTTATTCTGATGAGAAATTAATAGAGGTGGTGATGGCAAAATAGGGCTTAGGAAGCCCTTCTCTAAATTCGAGAATAATCTTGGGAGCGGGAAGGGCTTTCTAGCCTAACATCAAAAAAGGACCTAGAAAAATAGATTCTAGGGATGCTAAAATATTGGGAAGGCTCCAGTAATGCTGTCCGGACACCATCTCTTTTTTCCTGAGTTAGACCAAAAATGGGGTTGGTCAGTGGATCTGGACCCTGTTTAGACAGTCCAAATATTATTTGGAATCTGGATTTTTAGAGATATCGACCAATTGCTGGTAACCTCCCATTACTGTGATCCTATTTTTACGGGTGCGTGGGCTACTTTTCCACCTTTTTTCGTCCTGTTTCTTTGGCCCTCTGCAAGACTCATGCCGTGCCCCCAACCGACCACCGTGACTCTCGATACACGGGAGTTCAAAATAGTAAACAAATACTAATAATGAATTGCCAATGACCACGACATAATTATTATTTTACTGCAATCCCACTTCATCTTGATGCCCCTCGTTATTATTTGTTGACCCGACCACCACACCGCACTACACGCCCTCCCCTCCCGTTGTGATCCCCCAATAACACATCGAAACACACTACAGCAAGTGCATCACGGCAGTCACACCATGAACCCTTCGCCACCACGCACGACAGTACGACGACAACCATCGCCATCCCTCCCACCATGGCGTCTCCTCCTTCTCCTCCTCCCGCTCCTATCGACATCTGCCGTACATGCCACATCCCACCTACGACGACGAACAACGACGTACTCACCCAACCTACGACACACCACCACCTCGTCGTCGTCGTCCTTGCAACGATGGCTACAAACCGCACACGGGAACGTCACTCTTCCCATTGCCACGGTCAACGAAACAACATCCACTGTCGAATCTTACGATGTCTCCACTGCTAAGGAAACGGCACCACCACAATCGCCCGCTGCCGCCGCCAACGTCAACGAGAATGACGAATCCAACACCCAAGAAACAGCCACCACCACCACGGTCACCTCCCTCGAAACAATTGAATCCGAATTAATCGCCCTGCAAAACACGGACGACGAATCCCTCACCGATGATGAATTGAATGCCAAATTGGAGAAGGAGAATGAGTTGATACAAGAGGAGGTGGAAGTGTTGGAATCCTCGTCGGGAGGGGGGGAGGGGATGGTGGGTGTTTGGGATGATGACGACGATGATGAGGCGGGAGATGATTTATTGGGTGGGGTTATGGATGCCGAAGATTTGCAGGAGGAATTGGAGGAGGTGGAGAAAGAGATTGCTGGTGCGTTTCTTGTGTGTGTGTTTTTGTTTGAGGGGGAGGTTGGTTGGTTGATTTTCATGTGTTGAAATTGTAATGTTGTGGTTTTTGTTGTTGTTGTTGTTGCTACTGCTGAATTTTTCCTCTTTTTGAGTACTTGTTGTTTCATGGTGAAAACATGCGTCGTGGAAAGAGGATGTGTGTATGTTTCGGTCTGGCTTGAGTTATGGCAATGTGATTCAATCCATGCCAACCATGTAAGGGGATCTGCAACGAATGTTTTCTCTCGACATGAACTTACGCATTGATTGTTTGCGAGGAACGCTTCCAACTGAGGGTTGTTTCGTCATTTGATATATCCTAGTCGTTGAATTTGTTTCCGTCTTGACTGACAACTCACTCCTTTATCAAAATTCCCCCCAACGAAAATATTACGGTACGATCAGAATTGGACGAACAAGACGACGATGGAGCGGGCGCAGAGTACAAAGAGGCTTTCAAGGAAGAATTGACAGATATAAAGAATGATCTCGAAGAGGTCATTTACGAGGGAGCGGAGGTAGGCGACGATGATGGGTATGAGGTTTATCGACCCGTAGACAACAGTACGATCAGTATGGCCAAATCTGCCAATATAACTGCGGCGGGGGTGGGCAGTGTCATGTTGGGGGGACAAGACTCTCTTCCTCCCAATATTAACATTGATCCGACGCTGACCATGGATTTGACTCAGTACAATAGTCCTAGTGATAATGCACCCAAGGAGGCGTTTAGTTCCGCGGAGGGTACGAGTAATATGGAGAATGAGGTGGATAGACATGGAGTCAATGGGACTTTGCCTGGTGAGTCCGAGATTGTAAATGAGGATTCGGAAGGGACGGCTAAAGTATCTCCGAGTGCAACTGCTGGCTCTGGGCTGGCAAACGTTGATAATGATGACGCTCCAGTGCAGAGCACTCCAGAGAAAAGTGTGACACAGGAAGTGGCAGGTGCAACTGCCGGCCCTACGGTGGAAAAAGATGTGGATGTTTCTTCGTCGAGTAACCCAGTGACACATGGGACGGAAGAAGCGAACAAAACTGTTTCTTGGACGGAAGAAAGTAAAGACGACGATATTCTTCCACCACCTAGCAAAATCAAACAAAGTGCATCTGAGGAAGAAGTAACTGCCACTGTTTCTGGGAAGGAAGACGATGACGATGATGATTATGTTCCACCGCAGAGCATTTCCGATAGTGTCACCACTAACATGACAACGAGTACCACCCAAGATAATTCGGGAGATGAGATGGATTCAGCATTGAGCTCGGCTGTTCCTATTGCCGGTTCAGAGAGTGCCGCTAACACAACAGTAAGCACTCTCCAAGATATTTCGGGCAGTCCAATCGTCAGTTCAGAAAATATCTCTAACAAAACTGTGAGCAAAGTCAAAGATAGTTCTGCCAATGAGTTGGATGCAAATGTGGGCTCGCCTGCGACAGTTGTGAGCTCAGAGAATATCGCAAACAAAACAGGGAGTACCATCGAAGTTAGTCCCGCAAATGAGTTGGGTGCAGGATTGAACTCCACTCGTCCTGCTGGGGAGGAGACTAGCGCGGTGAAGAAAGACGACGATGGTGATCAAGATGTTGCGCAAGAAAATCCAATTACAGCTGGCAGTGCTGGAGGAAATGATTCGAACGCTACAACAACTTCAGCGCAAGGCGTTGGCATTGGAATGGAATCTAGTGAAAACGACGATGATGAGGCAGTGGATGTCTCCTCGACAGGTGAAGCTCTTGAGGTGAAGAACACCACTGCAATTATTCCAACTGAAAGCGCTGGCCCCAAAGATGATTTTTCAGGAAACAAAATCCCCGTGGATGTGAACGCGACAGCGAAGAACCCAATCAGTGAGCCAACAGAATCAACAATTGCTCCCATCAATACAGGAGTCGCTAAAGTCGAGGGAACAACTGAGAGCACAACCCCAGGTTCGACTACTACAAGTCAAACAACTAGTACTGAAACAACTCCAGCAGCAGCTGTTAAAACGCCAGTGGTTACGCAACCGCCTCACCTCGACGAAAGCTCAACTTCAACCGTAACTACACCGTCACCTACACCTTCTCCGACATATTATCCCACCAAAGATCTAGAGGCTAATGCATCTACCCTTAAACCAACGTACACCTACGTCGAACCCACTGACGACTCGCTTGATCCAGTGGTGAGTGAACAAAATGCAATTGAAAACGAGCCATTTTCCAATGGAGAGGTGTCAACTCCAACTTCCGGCGGGGGAAGGGAGGTTGATGACTTTTTAAGGGAAGAGGAGGAGGAGGTGAAGAAGGTAGGCGGATGGATGGGATTTGCTGCCATCGTTTTGATGATTTATACGGCGTATCAAATGTCAGAAAACCCCGATGGGATTTGTGCGAGGTAAGAAACGATATGTAGTCTTCACTTGCATCTCACTCCTGTTTTGCTTCGGAGGTTAACTTTGTTTTTTTTCATTTTTTTCTGTGCAGCTTATGTCGCCTTGTCATAACCATTTTGGGATGCATTGTAAAGATTATGCTTATACCATTCAAATATATTCTGGGCGGGCGTTCGAGTGGCGGACAATGTAAGTTAGAAATTTTAATGCGACTGACTTCTAATAGATTGTCTCATACATTTGGCGCTAATTTACTTTCATCGTGGTCAACATTTTAGACATGGCTACTCCATCGTATCGAGATACTTATGGTAGCCGGCATATGGAGTTAACGTAGACGCTCTTCTTTCGTGGATCCTACTCGTAGATACGAACATTGCGTGCTCTGAAGTAACAAAATTAACCGTTTTGCCTCATTGTCGAAGTGAAATCTGTGTCGTCTTAGATGTTAGGTTTCTTAATTGTAGTCAAGGAAATGGACTCAATTGTATTTGATCTGAAATACACGCGCCTACATTTCATCGTTTAGTTCTCTCACCTTTAAAGCTAGTCGTAGCCTCTCACAAATAAGAGAGGAACAGGATGGTCTCGAGGCCATTGCTCCAACAACTCGTTCACGTGCTCCAAAGAAGCCCTTTCAACATCTATTGATCCAATAGCTAGCAATATATCACCTTCATGAAGTTGTTTCTTCATAATACCTGCCTCATATTCATCACCCGCCACCATAACGCCTCCCGATTCTTTTCGTTCTTGCAATACAAGCCACAGCGGCCATTCCAGTTCCACGGCAATCACCTCTGTAAACAAGTCCTCGAGTCGGCACTCTTCATCTTGCAACGAATGTACCTTCCTTTCGTTTTTCCAACGTTGAACATGCGACATTATAGACCAAGGCATGGCAGGCGGGAGCTCCGGAGGCGCTGCAGCATTACATCCAGAATTGAGGTAAGGCCCCATAAGTGCCTCAGAGGCACTCATTCGTTGGGCTGGGGAATAACTCATCATATTTGACAACAGCCGTAGAGCTTGGATGCCTTCCATAGAAGACCCAAACAACGAGTCCCACCCATAGGGAAGAGTGTTGTGAAGAACTGCATATTCCTCCCACGCCACAAGATTGTGACCAAAATCTCGAACTGCGAGTCTCCATTGGAACAAGTGTTCCTCGTCACCCAAGCCAAGTAATGGTTTTTGTCGAGTATCATTCTTATTGTCAGGGCCATCTTCTGCCAAAATAGTACGCAACCAAGTAATCGCCGCACAATATATGTCAAACGCATAGGGATGTTCTTCGTCCACAAATTCTTCGGGGGCGCAATAGAGAATGGATCGAGGCCCTTTGTTTTGACCTTGGTATCCAGCTCGTGCTGTCCACGAGGACATGTCGCATGCGCTGCCGAAGTCTATGAGGCGCAGCGTCTTCGTCTCGGGGCTAATGAGAGCATCAAGACGTGGGTTTCGTGATTTCAAAGAGAAATTTCAGATGAAAAGATTGACGAAGCTCTGGCTAACTCACTCGACTAATATGTTTGCAGGCTGTGAATAGAAAATGTAAAGTGCCGTGTTGAGCGTTTCTCGACAACAGCAAATAAATGTAGGCAAAGATGGCTCACCTTAACATCCCTATGAATCACCCCCAACGAATGACAATACGCCAAACCCTCCAGAAGTTGCCTCAATACTTCCCTTGCTAATCTTTGGTGCAACATCTGTCGAGCAATTTCATCAGAATCATCGCGGCCCTTGGTCTCATCTGTACCTTGTTCCAAGTAAAGACCCAAATCTTTGGAAAGCTGAACCCACCCATCCTCCATCTCTATGTAATCTTCCAACGTATATTCTCCCGATGCTTCCCATATCAAGTGCATGGTTCGATTTATTGTAATTTCTCCAAGGTAGGGGGCAACATGTTGCTGATAACTTTGGACAGCAGCATGATTTGTCGACGGAGGACATAACTTAGAATTGATGTAAGATTCGATTTCCAAGTATGATTTCGCATTCTGCTGTGCTCTTTGATCATCGGTTGCGGCTCTTGCTGATTTAGCTACAAGCAGTCGACCTAGATTCGTTCAATTGAAACAGATGTCAATAAAGAACAATGTGAACTAGGGAGTTTGTCAACAAATCCAATAACGCTTTTTTATCGGACACATCACAGTGAAGTACGCGTACCGCTCACAACGTCCTTTGCCCAAAACACTCCACCAAATGTACCATTTCCAATTGGTTCCAGGAGTTTCACGTCTAACGACGATGAAACTTTCCGTCGATTGTGAGAAGGCACAGTGAGGGATGTGAATGCCGAATGTAATACTGCCTTGGAACGTGATGGCGAAGGATGAAGGAGGGATACGAATGCATCTGCCAGTATGGAGTGAGACACCAGGAAGAGAATGCTGCTGTTGATTATTGTTGATAGAATCATGATTTACATCCCTCGATTGCGATAATATCGGAAGAATTTAGGGCCATCATAGCCATCATGATCTCTCTCTAGAGAGATGAGGTGAACACGGTCTAACTTCCTATGTTATCGTACAAGATAGAAAGATGGTATCCATTCCTCTTGGTGCCTTGCTAAGCAGTCGTGTCTAATATTAATTATAATAATATTACCTAAGTAATTACTACTTATAATTACTTTGACAAATATTATTATCTGTTAACTACTACCATACCCTACCACTGTACGTGTGAAGTTGGAGCTTATTAGGCACATAATATTATTATCTTTTAGCGAATAATTGATTTTCTTGGTGCTCCCTGAACCCCGTGATTTCGTGCCTATTTACGCGAGTCGAGTCAAAAATAAATAGGCTGTAACCTATTTATAAATAGGATTGACAGAACGGGTCTTATGAAGGGGTGTCAAGATTATTTTTAGGAAGCCTGGATCAAGATTGGGTACTATTGGGTACTATACCATCCCATACAATAAAATGGGTGACTACCGTAATTCGGCGAGACGCCCAAATGCCCAAAAATCCCAAATATTTGACCTGGTCAAATTGGATGCCCCACCCCACTTTTTGGCTATGGTAGACCCGGTCAAATCGAAAAAAATCAAGGCAAAAAGGAGGGGTGTCCGGACACCCCCACTTTTTGGCTAGATAGCATTTAGGCGAAAAATCGAGCGATGTCTGATGACGACGACTCTGCCAGCTTGGACCTCCGCGTCGTGGCGGGGGCGGCCGCAGGACAATGATCATGACAGATCAGCATGGGCTAGTGCAGTGAAAGCGCCGAGCAGAGGTATTGTTTAACAACGTTTTCACTATATTTTTGCTGTGACGCAGTAGTGTTAGACAATTGTATTTTAGATTAGTTTCTTAACCACAGCAGCAGCAGTAGTATTCCCCTCCACCTTCCTTCTCATCCCCCCCTGACATACCCCATTCTCACCGTCATCTTCACCGACATCACACCGTGTCACACTCGTCCCCTCCACATCCATCTTCGAAAAGAAATGTCGTGGATACAATTTGCACAATCAATAGAGGGAGGCGATGCCGCATTCGAGTGTGGTTTGTATCATGTTAACCCCTCAAAATCATAACCCATGTAAATTCTGCAGTAATGTGGTTTATTGTCAGGTCCTGTAAGTCAATGGTGAAATGTTGCCATGAAAGCCTCATGATCAGCCCACCCAGGTGACCACAAAAGGAACAGCAATGAGGAAAATAGGTCAATGATTTACGTGGTAGTATGGCAGAGGAATCACTTTAAAAATTAACTTACCTTCAATGAAATCCAATCTACCCGGCTTCTGGACATGGAAGGCTGCAGTGGAACAAAATTCACACTGTAAAAACGGTGGGAGTTCTCCAAAAATAAAACAAATCTGACCAAACGAAGCGGCAGGAGGGTCGCGGGTGATATTGCGGTGAGATTGATTGTGACAGACCTTTTGTTGCAAAGGTACTTGTGACGGATGAGGTGATGCGGTGAAGGCGGCGGAAATTGACATGGTGTGGAAAAGTAGTGACACGAGCAGTGAATGCGAGTTGGGCGGCAGAACGTGTCAGAGAAAAGTAGCGAGAATAATAAAAGGAAAATCGGGAAATGAATTGTTTTTTGGTGAGTCACATGAAAATTGAAGTTTGGGCGTCAAAAATAATTACGGTACGACTTTTTAAACACCCTGGCTAAATCTGGTACTTGGCCAAGGCATATTTGGGCGTTTGACCGTAAAAACGAATTACGGTAGTCACCCAATACCTTCAAAATTCTTAAAAAAATCAATTTATCCAGGAAAACACCATTCGTTACAATACAGTACAATTGAAGATATGATTAATAATATGATGAAGGTAATATACGCTGAAGATGACAATGAGCAACTGCACTTTAATGCCTACACTCAGCAGTAAGGACTTAAGGGAAATTTGCATGAAAAACCAGAACAAGCCAATTCTCTAGTATAGTAATATTTTGTAAAATGATTTAGAGGTACCATACTTATTGTACTTTTTTGGGGTGCCAGGTTGATATTTACTTACCTTAAAGGGGCATGTGTAGTGGCATTGTGGGATACAATTCAGGATGATTGCTATCGTTCTTCGTTCAATCCACCTCTCAAGAAATATATGATAAGAAAGGTAAAATGTACCTAAAAGAGTACCAAGTATTTCATCGAGCGTACATTTGAAAGCACATTTCTTGTAGGAAATTTACTGATTCCTAAATAGACATGTACTTTTGAAAGTACTTTGTACTGAGTACTGTTTTGCAGTTTAGTTTACCTTTACTTACAACTTTGTGCATTTCATAAACAGACAACTATCACAATCATATTTTCAATCTTTTGTAGTAATAGAAACTCTTACTTAATTTTTTTATAGCTGAACTGTTACTTAACTTTTATCTTGAGTCTGAAGTCTGAAGGGCCACTTAGACTTGGTGTATATACCCATCAGACATCACAGTGATACATACTATTGTTTCATTGCACTTATTGTTGCAGTAGATCTCAATGGACTATCTCGTTTGATTGTTGTTGTGGAACTTCTCAGTGGAGCATCCCAGTGGATTGCCCCTGTTGATTGTTGCAATATATCATTGTAGGTGGTCATAGCAATTAAGTTTCTCTATCCATCCTAATGGGCCATTTTGGTGGGTTGTTGCAACGGATCATCTAAATGTATTGTCCGAGCGAATCATTGCATTGAATCATTGCAGGTTGTAGCAGTGGACCATCTCAGTGGGTTGTCCCAGAGGGTCATCTTTCTGTATTGTTGCATTGGATCATCACAGTAAATCATTGTGGAGGGCTATTTCAGTGGGTCATCCAAAAATTTGATCCAGCCATCAAACTCACTATCATTAGCTGTGGGTCTATCCTGCTGAAGTTCTCTATGCAAATCCAACCAAGGTTACTTGTCAGACTTTGATTTCGTATTCTGGATAAGAACCTAATTTCATATAGAACAAAATTGATTTTTCCACAGTTTGAATGTCAAACAGTCATTGCTATAAACCTAAAAAATGTTTATGAGGAGCTAGCAGATAATATTTTTAAAAGAGAAAAACTATGATTAGGATGAGAAGGAGGTTCAGGATGGGTTAAACTCTTTGTACACAAACCAGACTTATGCACAGCAGTATTTGGTAGCTTCATTGAAGAGGATGGTGGCTTTGGCATCAATGAGAATGCCGAAAATAGAGAAGGAGGACACAATGATAAAGGACTGTAGGTTTGATTTGTGAATATAGTTGTGGTAACAATAATAGGCTCATACCTTTGTCTTTATTGTGCAGAAACTATCCATCAGATTGCAAAAAAATAACGGACAACAGTAACTGAACTTTAAAGTTCACTTACCAACATGCAACTTAAGTTGCTTTTGGATTTGATAATCAAACTTTAGTTTACCTTTTTCTTTTTGAAACTTTTCAATGAAACATGACTTTTACTTGAAACTTTATCAATTTTAGACTGCCGACTTCAGTTGAACTTGAATTTTGTCCAGTACTTGTTTGGTCGGCTTTACTTAAAGTCAGAACTTTGTTGACATTTTGATAGCACAACTTTATTTGACCTCATATCTTTTGCACTATTTTTGATTGTATCACTTTATTTCAACTTAACCTTTGTCAAAAAATCTGATACACACACACTGAAGGAAATCTTACTTTAGTATGCACAACTTATGTGAAATTCATAACTTTACCTTTAAGTAGAACTTTTTGAACTCTGTATTTCTGTCCGGTTTAACAAATTCACTAATAACACTGTCAACTGTAAAATTGAAATAATTTGCATGACAATGTTCTGCCTCACAATTGAGCCCTCCAAAAGCATACTTATCAGCTGTCTTCAGAATAGACCTTGAATATTTTATCAGTAATTGGTAAGATGTAGTCTCCATATTATATCCATAGGAGTATTGCATGAAGAATCTCAGAGTCAACGCCAGTGATACTCAGTGGGCTTGTTATGGTTATGGCAGATTCTTGGACGAGGATGTAACTGTTCGTCTCGTGTGCTTTGATGACGTTCATATGATATTATAATATCTTTTTTCCAGGTTGAGTGCAATATCAGCAGTCTCATTCTTCCTATTGAAGGTGTATGGAGGGGTGGTGCATTTACTGTTGCAGTTGTACTTACTGTGGAGATTCATTATCAGCTCAATGGTCAAAGTTCCTTCTCAAAACCTTGTTTGATTCTTGTGGGATTTCCAATCTTTTTGTTGGAAGATCAATGAAGAGCTGACCTCCAGGACGAACAAGGGAACCCCACATGGAGATTCCTGACTGGAAATATTTTTCTCCTTTTGGTTGTGGACTCCTTAGCATTGCTTGCGAATCAATCATTTCATCATTCTCTGAACAATTATCAAGATCTTCTCAATGAAATCTCCCCTCTCGTCATTGAGACCACCACCAGAATAGACAACTTTTACTCACTTGTGACCTAGACAGTAAAACGGTGATGAACTGATGAAGTCTTCAGCATTGCATTCATCTGACAAAAGTCATAGCTCATGAATGGGGATAGTGTTGCTCTCCTTCACATTGAAATGTTTATATGGTAGTGAGCAGTGAGCAGTGAGCAGGGCTTCCATAGAATTCAGAAGATCTTGCTTGTAAGGTGTAGGTTCTATTTGAAAGTGTTGGCAATGTGGGTTGCCAAGGTAACATTATCTGCGCAATTACAAAAGTTGTGTTTGAAGAGGATTTGAAGTTTTGAACTTGCACAGTTATCCTATCCTGTGCCTTTCCTTTCGTCCAGGAATGAACTGATTAGATGTGAGGCATGTGCAAACCATGACAACATGACAAGTGATGGTAAGAGTTGATTGCAACTTGAGAGCAACTTGACAAAAACCGTCACATCGCCGGGACTCAACGACAGGTAGGCAATTACGTCTAATAAATGAAGGCATCGCGACAAAATCGCCAATTGAGCCTCCTTTGTGTAATGATGAAGAAGCCTACCAAAAACCATTTCGCCGCACAGCCATAGATGATTGCCT
Organism: Cyclotella cryptica; assembly: GCA_013187285.1. Classification (NCBI taxonomy): domain Eukaryota; phylum Bacillariophyta; class Thalassiosirophyceae; order Thalassiosirales; family Thalassiosiraceae; genus Cyclotella; species Cyclotella cryptica. The sequence continues at coordinate 181,328 of JABMIG010000150.1, forward strand.
GATGATTGCCATGTGTCTGGTCGCGAAGACAACATCATAATGGCCGCCGACGGCACGGAAAGCACTGTTTAACACGAACAAACTTCATCCGTAAAGGAGAAGATCCCAAAAGCAAGACTCTCCAAAACCCTCAAAAGATGTGGTTCTGTCCCCTCGACGGAACCCTCCTCCAAATCCAAACCAACGCCACCACCCACTATTTCGCATGCACCACCTGCCCTTACTCCCAACCCATCACCACGCCCCAAATCCAAAAATCATACCCCACACGTAAAAAAGTCGATGATATCCTCGGTGGAGAGAAGGCATGGGAGAATGTCGATAGGACCATGGCGGTTTGTCCGGCTTGTAGTTTTGGAGAGGCGTATTTTATGCAGATGCAAATTCGTAGTGCGGATGAGCCCATGAGTGTTTTTTATAAGTGCGTCAAGTGTTCACATCAATGGAATGATAAGTGAGGATGGAAGATGATTTGTATGGTATTTATGTCCACAAATGAAGATACACTTGCTACAAAGGAATGTCCAGAACATGATGATTCTGTGCATGCTATTCGCATCTGACTAGGATTCACTTTATGTGTTGAGGCATGGTGATACATTGTTTTTGCAAGTATTACATGAAAGGTTTTCCCATCACGTCAACATAACGTCTGAGACATTGAGTGTAATCATCGTGTCGACTCTCTGAACGCTTCTGAAAGACATTGACTGCGGGTACATCTTCTTCTAATAGCGATAGCTCAAAATTTACTTTCAACGTTCCAATTATGATCGTCTCATGATAACGATGCTGCCTATTACTAAATATTTCTTACACTGTGAGCTCACATCCTACTGCGAAAGCAATCACAGCTACGAGAATACACAACCAATGTGGCATATCTTCGTTCCCTCTCCTTTACATCATTTCTTTCGACTCCTGAACAACTTCCTGCCTTGGATGTCATAAAATCACATCCACTCAAAATCTGCAGGGCCAGTTGTTTGTCAGACATAGATTGCTTATTGTCCTCTCCAAGAATGTTGGACACATGCTCGTCAACTGGTCGTACTTTATCATCATCTATTTCGTACCATTTCTTGTCAATTATGCCGGACGTTTCTTGATGGACAGAGGCTGACGCGTTGATAAAAGTAACGTAGTGGCCTTCCAAAGCTTCTCCATACACTTTCTCTGCTTCATCCTCCAATGGATCCACATGAACAATCGCTCCATTGAGACTATAACGATAACAGCAGTCTTTAAGTTCAACATTGTCAATTGTCTGGCCGGAAGGGTCCAAGCAGCAAGGTTTCAAGTCAAACTCATTTGGAATATGGAGCTCTCCGGCTAGATTATCCACACGACCGAGAGCATTGGAATACTCAAACCGTTTCAGGTGAAAAATAAGATTTTGAGGGAGTGGATGACAAAATCTGGTTTCTTTTCTAGTCACCCATTCTTGTTTGTTGCCGATGCGGTCACTTGGTTCATCCTTTTCGGGTGTAAAGCTTTCAGACAAATTATTACTGAGGTTTTCATCTGAGGACGAAGATTCTTCCTCGGAGGTATCTGAGGAATCTGTCGAAGATGTGTCGGAGGAAGATGTAGATGAATCGTCAGTCGAAGTCGAGGAACCATCAGAATCGACCGTCTCCGATACATTGGATGGTGAAGATCGTGTAGATTGGTTGATGTCTACTGAAGCTATTGGATTGGTCCTGTCTGACAAGTCTTCATGGTCAGAAAGGACAACTGATTTGATGCAGTTCGTTTCGTCATCAAGCATTGGGATTGTTGGTTCTGCAATACCTTTCGTAGCATCGTCTTCCGAAGCGGTAAAAGAACCAAGTGATAACTCGTCGATATCTGAAGGGGTATCAATATCAGACGAATGGGTGGAGGAATCGTGTCCGTCATCATGGTCATTTGAAGAATGCGTATTAACGGAAGATACTTTCGAATTGACCGTAGATTCTTCAACGCTTTCGGTGTCAGATGATAAACGACTCTCGACAGATCCAGAAGAAGATGGTGAAACGTTGACATTTTTGACAATGAGTCCTGGGCCTACTTCCATTGGCGAAATGTTGGTTGTGGCGTTCGAGGCCCCGCCCACTTCAATGCCGGAAAAAGACCCAGTGTCAGGTGACGATGCATACGTATTTCGAGCTGTATTCTTCCGTAAGGAAACTCTGCTGCCACGTCGTTTGGTAGAGCTTGAATTAATGGCGGCCACGGCGGCAGCATACAAGGCATTCTTTTCCACAAAATTGTTGTGTTTTCTCATTGGTGGCTTGGTGTCTCTCGCTGGTGGAGAAGGTGGCGGCGGCTCTTGTTTTATTTTGGCATCATCCGCTGGGTCCATAGTCTCAAGCTCCTTTTGTTTCGATGTGCTTTCTGCATTGCCATTATTACCATGATGATTGTCTTGCCCAATGAAACCTCTCGGGATCAAAATCGCATCTCCCTCCGTCTCACTAAAATCAGTTTGTACTCCAATCGATCGACTGGCCACCGAGGTATTATCATCTTTGCTCTTTCTCATTTCCTGTGCTTCTTGAACAACTGCTAATCCGTCAAGATGTACTTTCTTTTTATTCTTTTCGTTGTTTTGGACGCCTTCCGATCCTTCAGGATGCATATGTTTCTTTTCATGTTTTAATGCACCATCCTCCAAAATTTCCTGTTCCGCTGCACCATCTATATGCTGAACCAACTTCTCCTCCAAAACTTCACCTCGCTTCATCAAACCACGCCAATCATATCCTCGTATCGGATTGGGTTCAATAGTAACACTGTAAAGCGATGAGATTAGGGATGGAAAATACTGCCTCCCGGTCTCAACGCGTTGATTCTCGCTCGGTGGAGAATGTTGTTGAGACAATGAATTTTGTTGAATCACCGGAAGTGGAAACGGGATGGGAATGGGCCTTTCGATGTTACCATTCTTTTTAGTCCTTCGTAAGGTGGTTGTGGTGATTCTTCCCTTGTCGCTGCTTTTCGAAGCCGCCTCTTGCTCCTTGGATTTCCAATCGGCACTCTCATTGATACTACAAGTCCCTACAATTCTTGAAAGCAAAGCCCCCTTCCATTCAACTTTCATTGCCTCTGCAACCTTCTCCAACGCATCCCTCCACCTCTCCAACCGTCGCAGTTGTTTCTCTTCGCTTCCTCCTACTCCTCTCCCATCATTATTCCACTGTTCCACCTCCATCATCTCGCATTGACTCCTTACCCGCTCATACTCCCCATTCACGCTATATTCAAGAGCATGACACAAAGATCGGAACACCGATGATGCATCTCCCACCATCGAGGGATGTATCGGCATAACGATCGGATGGGATTCCGATAGGGAGGACGTGTACGTCGTTAAATGTTGGTAGAATGCCGTGGGATCCACGGCGGAACGAGACAATGAGCCTTTGTCCGGTTTGGATAGGGTCATGGTGTCTCCACCCAACACCTTCCCCAAAACATTGTCGTAGGTGGCACGATTGTACTCTCTCATGGCCGATACGAGTTTTCTCCAATCTTCGTCGCCGTTGTCTCCACGTCCCCGCTGGGACGATTTCATAAAGTCCTGCACGGCACGTTTTTGAGTGGGAGTGAGCGGTTGTTTCATCTGTTTACGAACGAGGATTTTCGGCGAGGAGTAGTTCGAATGGGCGCCGAGGGACTTGTTTCCATCGTGTATTGCGGAAGGATCGTGCGAATCATCGTCATTGTGACGTTGACCCTCCGCGAGCAGCAGAAAGAACCATGACAATTGATAGACCAATTCGGAATCCCATTCGTTATTGTCGTCTTGCTCCGACGTTTGGCCATGTTCTCCTTTGGGGCATTCCTTGGCCTTTCGTCGTTGTTGTCGTCGTCGTTCGCGTGATGCAATCGAGGCCAGTTCTAATAGGGCACGACGTAATAGTGGAAAGCAGTGGTAGAGTAGTTGGAGGGAAGACGAGGTGTGGCAGGCTGTTTGGGAGGTGTTTGTTATCCCTCTCATCATTGTATCTTTGGTTTGTATAGTGCTGGAGCAGTGCTGGTATTGTGTCAGAGGTGTGGCGCTGTGAGGCGCTGTGAGAGCGGTGGAGGCCGCTACTGGCTGTGGTGATGATGATCGAGAACGTCGCTCACAAGCCAAAGCCAACCTTTGATGCAAAAAATGATGCAAATTATGCCGAAAAATAATGCGTAAGTAATTCAAGAGGGTAGTACATAGGAATCTGTAGGGTCCAACGGACCTTCTTCTCCTTAATGATGTCCGCATCCAGTCCACATCCGGTCCACATCAGGTCCGCATCCATCAGCATCCGTAGGGGTCAGAAAGACTGCTATGTGTGTATGTGAAGCAATGCCACACCCATTCAATAGAGTAACTTTTTGACTGGGTGGGTGGAAAGCTGCGGAAAGCTGTGGCAAGGCAACATTATTTACAGTACATTTACGAACGTGGGGAACGAAACGTTTAAGTCAAATAATGCAGGAAACAGGAATGCGAAAATGGGTGGAAAAGTTCATGTATGAGGCGTTGTTCAAGTATGATGGGTTGATTGTCGAGATGCCGCACCACCACCGCAGCATCTGACAGAAACAGGACAAACGGCAGTTATGTTTCGCTTGCATCTATGCCTATCATCTATGCAGACAACTTCCAACTAAGCAAGAGGACAAGAGATGAAGAATACGGCTAGAGAAGAATTCATACTCACAAGTGTACAGCCATGACCAAGACCAAGTCCGAAATGATGATATGATACATTATTTAGGGAGAGTACCCGTGGAAATGATAATTTCAGATGCATCTCATAAACCAAGCAATCATACTGAACTGTGATTCACAATCCTCTCTCGATCGCAATTCAACATCAACGCCGGACATATTTAATACCCAACAATGGCTGAACTGTTGAACTCGACACAGAATTCCTCCACCAACGTCCCGTGTGATGAGAATCCTTCTGTTCTTGGTAACATGGCACAAAACGAGGCCTCTGGCAGAAGAACACCCTCGGGAGCCAGCCGCTTACCTTCCAAGGCAACAACGATATGGGCACTTGTACTGAATGCTATGGCAGTTGTTATTATTGTAACAGGCACGAAAGTAACAGGCACGAAAAGTTTTCGCTCGAACAGCAACACTCACAAGTATAATCGAGAGTTTCCGAGTGATCTCGATGTGGCGTTCCCCCCCCCACGGCGTACGCGTTCTCCCGTGACTTCCTCACCTCCGCGCATACGTAGGAGTAAACCTCCTTCGACAACGCCGGTGAATCGTCCTATTGTGAGCCCTCCTCTCATAATTCCACCACCACTCGTATCAAATCCAAATGTGTTCGGTGATCCTTCCTTCAGCCGCCCCGGAATCATTCAAACACCGTCATTTACAGGATCAACGGCGGATGAGTTCACTAACCCATTCTTTCCTTCCAGCCGCCCCGGAATCATTCAAACACCGTCATTTACAGGATCAACAACGGATGAGTTCATTAACCCATTCTCTCCTTCCTCTGATGATGATGGAGGAGTCTCATCTATGTCGATGAGAATGACAAATGACATCATTTCCGCCCCTGAGGTTGATTACTATGATGATGATGATTTGGGTAGTCGTTGAAAACGCGAAGGCGGTGCCTGATTACAAAAAAGTGATAGAATGTATGCTTTGGCCGGTCCTTTGGAAATAAAGAAATGATCTGTTGACCATTTTTGTTTAACTTGAGACTGCATTTTCAGAATGTTTCGTGGCTTGAAAAATGAATAACAGCATCTAAGTGCAGATGAATTTACTTATGATACAATTTGTTTTACTACTGGTTATTGGCTGTCCTGACACTACATTGTGACCCTTGCCATGAGGGACAATATCCCTCCAACAACAATTCAAATATCAACTAGTAAATCGTGCATTAATCTATTCTTAGGCAAGGCACGGACAAATGTCTTTCTTTTCCGACAAGGCAGAGCAACGGCAGGAGCCATAGAGAACAGGAAACTTCAAGGTTCTCTTCATACCTCAATCGAGGCGCAATCAGCCCTGTGGCAGGCCAAGCTCCAGAGGATCAAGTAGGATCCTCTTCGGTAACACTAGTGATGTTCCCGTGGTCTTTGTGCTCCAGTTCATACAGTGTATGTGCGGAGCCGTATGCGGCCGCCTTGCGAGCAGAGTCAACGGTTGCTATCCAGTACTGTCTATCAGCAGTGGTTCCTTCACCCAGGTGAGTAAAGTCCCGGTCCAACAAGTATCTATGTTGTGGGAGGAGGTCTTCGGGGGACGTAGAAAGTCTATCCAACACGGCTTCCATAATGGAGTCATGCTCCTCCGCCGTTTTGTGTTCGAGAAGCCGGATGTGAACACGAGCGTTGCGAAATGTCCATTGGTCGTGTTTGATAGATAGAACATGATTGATAAAGCTGGTGCTCCATGTTTTAATATGAAGTCGAGATGTATGTCGACAAAGCGTGTCTTGCTGAAGTTCAAAAAGGTGGGACCCTATACGTCCTTCTAGGAAATTGTCCCACCCTAGAACATCGTGCTCTTTTGCCCATTTGTGAAGGTGTGGGTAAGGCCTGGCTATTTCCATCATAGATCCTTCACCGTAGGAAAATAGGTACTGTTCAAGGCACTCGACAAGAGTTATGTCGCTATGCGTGGTTTCCATCCAGTCCAACAGTCTGTCCACTGAGGAGTGAAAAAGATTACGTCGTCCCGGGTTTGGACAGCGTGTGATGTGACTGGAGGATTCAAAGCCATGGCCACAGCAGGGACACTCATGATCCCTATCCGTATCAAACCGAGCTAGCTGCTTGTTTGTCCCGTTAAAGCCGGAGACTTGTTTTGTTACCCATGTGCAGAACATGGATGGATATGTCTCCATTGCCTTATGAACATAGTTCCAAGCAATCGAGTGGAAGTTGTAGGAACTCACTATGTACCGACGCTGGTATAGTTCCACTGCTATCATTGAGCCCCACGATGTATACAGAGCAGAGCGAAACGAGGCGGTGACTTTCTTTCCAAGAATTGTGACACGAACAGGCTCCATAGGGTAAAAGGGTTTATGTGAGATTTTCTGTGATATGTGTTGAAGAAGTGACTGTTTGGCAGCAAAATCCGCCATCACATTGAGTTGGTGAGGGAGTGACAGATCCGAGAAAGATTTAGCGTCATCTAGATGCCCGTATATGTGCTTGTAATCAATAACTACCAACGACAACGACATCATCCTTTTTAAAATTGTAAGGAGATCCGAATGGACTTGATGCTCTGGGAGGTTTTGTGTGTGTTTATTTCCATGTGTAACCACTCCCATGTTATCACAGTAAATAACACAATGTTGAGGGGTAGGTAGGTCAATGTCGCTTATGAGAGTGCAAAGGACAGCCATCGCGATGACTCCTCCCAAGAGCTCCCCTCGGTAGTTCGACGCAGTGTCAGGATCCGAATGTTCGCAGAAGCTAACCACAGCAATCTTACCCGTGGCAGTGCAAGCAAAGACTGTACTCGCCGAGCATCGTGAGAGGTCAAGATCTGGCATAAAGGATCCATCGTGACATATTACAAGGGATTCGTTTTGGAGAGAGTCGACCATCCAAGGACCTTCGCCACTTATCGTTACGCCACGAGCAAAGGTAGCCGTACCAAGGCGGTGTAGTGCACGACGCAAGTTGAATGAATGTTTGCTTCGATGGTTTGGGCGTAAGATTGATTGGGAGTGTACGGTCACAATTGTACTCGAAGTGACAGCAACTGAAGCTATTTCCGTGCATGAGGGAATGGAGGTAACAGAGGAGTCAAGGATGTACTCTTGCCTTCGGCTAGTGGCGTGCCGGATAACCCTAGGAACGAATACTGTGCTAGGTTTGTCGTGCTCATGGCGTATTATGTAGTCACGGGTAGTGTTGGTCATCCATACCACTTTGTCATATGGAACTCGGAGGTAAGCACCCAGTCTTGGAGAGAGTCGAAATGTAGGCGGCGTTATGAGGGCAATCGTCTCCTTCCAAACCACCATATCAGAGTGGGTGGGGCATTCCAACGGGAAAACCATAGTCGTATCTTCTTGGGCAACTGACTGAAGTTTGCAGGGGTTGACTGTGGTGCCGTCACTCAGTACCAGTTGCGAAATGAAGTAAATTTTGAAATACCTTCGCGCACGATTAAAACTTGACCACTGTTGTTTTGGAAGAACCGTTGTAACAACCTCCATTAGAACTTTATCACCATATCGAAGCTGAGGGATGGAAACACCAGTTAGTTCCAAAACTACTCCATAATAGTGCAAGTACTCCCAGAGGACTTTGAACCACGAGTGCGTAGCTAAACAGCCATATTTCCCATAGTCTCTTGTCAGAAAATTGCCAGAGAGTCCAATCTCAAGCTGAGTGAGTTCGTAGACTGATCTCAGTGCCCGCCCTACTGAGCTGGTGCTACCCCAGTGTCTCTGAAGGTACTGCAATGATGTCGAGAGTTTTTCAAGGGACATCTGTGGAAGTCCAAGACCTTGGAATGATGTTGGAAGTGTACGCCATTCCTTGGTGATGTTCCGATTGACGCCCAGGGACGGTAGGAACGTGTAATACCATGCCATGAAGGCATCATCCAATGCCTTCCTTGTTGACATAAGGGTGAGCAAACCATACTTGACCGAAGGTAACGCCTGTAATTTAAAACTATGCCACACCTCAGAGGGCGACAGAGTGCTTGAAGTGACCCGGGAACTCCAGCGTCTACCTTTCTCTAACATAGAATCCAGTTGCATGCGCCCATTGTTTTGTGGACATGACCATACTCCAAGAACCTGAGAGGCTTTGTTTGGACCTTTCAGTTGAATGGGGACTTCGCTTCCATCCGGTTGTGGAATCGTCATTGTGTGGTGACTAATATCCTTACGTGGCTTTAAATAGGCCACCCCATTGCGGAACCTGTAAGAAAGCAGGTACCAGTAACATTTCGCTGGTTTGAGGTTACCGCCTGTCGATTGAAGAAGTTTAGCCCAATACGTTGTGGCAGTTTGCGTGTGTTGGACGAAGGCATCTTCGGAAGTCTCGTCCTCTTTTGACATATGGAGCAGGTCAGTGTCATCAAAGTAATGGAGTGCCGCAATGGTGAGTAGAAGGCAGGACCATCCCGATTTAAAGTATGCTCCGAAGCCCTTTGCTTTGTAGGCTTCAACCATGATAGTGCTTATAGCAGTCCATGCTGCTGGTGCTGCCCCACTACCTTGAGCTAAGCCCATATATGGGCACAGTTCGGTCCCACCATAGCTATCCGAAGCTATGCCAAACCCAGTTTTTAAGTAGAACCGCATCAGCTGGATGCAAATGAGATAACACTTAACAAAATTCAGTGGGACCCTCATCGCTTGGAGCGCAAAGCTGCAAGCTGCATGATTAACTGCATCATAACAGTTAGCAGCATCGTTGCTGGAGATTGCACATGTCTTGTGTAACGTATTCGCTTGGTCAAAAAATAATTGCTTTATCATGGAAGAATCAGCTGCCGTTTTACCTGCAATAGCCCCTTGTTCCATGGGTAGGACACCATTGGTGCTCATTCGGTGGATCATTTTCTTGGCAAAGGTGGCTTTTAGCCACCAGTTGAAGTCCGCCTCAAGGAGGCAAATTGCTCTGAGCTTGTCGATTCTCGTATTCCCTGCTATCTTCTCTAAAAGAACTGTGACTCCTTGACGCCACCGCAAAAGTGGGGACCCTCTACTGGCTGCAATGTTGATGCTCGTCACCTGAAGAGAGGTAAGTAGATCATCAGAACTCATGGCTCGATAATGGCCAAAATGGCGGCCACTTTTGGAGGATGAGGTGTTTTCCTTGCAGGTGGCCCAGAAAGAACGGAAATCTTCCGAAGTAACACTGGTGGATGTCTGTTCTATAGAACCTAATTCAAGCCGAATTCTTGCTGCTGCTTTGAGGAGGTCGACTGTGGCGGGGTCCCAGTCGGTGGAGAAGTCATAAGTGTTGTCCAATATCCTTTGCGCTGCATCTGTGTCGCTTAAGTTCCCAATAACTGATCTGAGATGCAAAGCATCTAGTGGAGCTCGTTTTCCAAGGGAGAAACGCTCACCCAGATGTCGACCACAGGCATCTTCTACTTCCCCTTGTGTCAAGTATCGGTAGTCTGTGCCGTTAATATCTACCGATACACTCAGGACAGATCGACCCTGAGGACTACGGTCCACTCTATTTACATTCCGCTGTCGTAACCGTCTAGCTTCGTTCCTGCTGATCCTGAGTATCTCCTGTGCTGCTTCATCATCTCCTCTATCTCTAGCAAGTGACAGTCTCCATTTGAGATGCTTTCAATGGAGGGCAGGGGCTTGGGACTTGAGTTGAAAAAGCTCTTGAAGGCAGGCTTGTAGTCAAGCTAGTATATCCTCGCGTGTGAGGGTGAGGGGTGACTCGATGTGAGCACGTCTTGCCGCCCTACACATGTTGCGAGAGTCCTGGACCTTGCCATCGTGCCACCGCAAGAGCCACTTGAGTACAGATCTCCTCCGTAGCCACTGTCCGACGGTAGGACTGTACTTGATAGAGCAGTTCCAGAATTTGGTGCATGTTCTTTCAGCGTGGGACATAAATTTGCCCATTTCCTGATCCCACTTATCGTGTAACGCCTGAGATGCAGAAGGTGACAGCACTCCAGATAAGGCTTGGATCCGGGTCAATTTAACTGGCATGTTGTGTTCCCGTACTAATCGCTTTAAAGCTTTACAGTAGTTGGTCCTAACTTGAGTGATCTTGCAAGTGAGTTGTCGTGACAGTGGACGTGCTATCGCTGGGTATTCACCACCAAAAAGGGAGTCAGCAGACAGTTCAAGGAGAAAGACCCTATGGTCTCCTACCCCATACCAATGCGGGTAGCACATGGCATTACCTTCCAAGAGTCCAGGAGTGCCAAAAATTGTGCTTAGTTTCCCAGAACCTCGAAAGTGGGAGTTAGGGACCTGTTCACCTAGTGCCTGATGGATCATACAGCGCATTTGTATCGAATCCTGTCGCAGGGCGATGGCGAGAGGTCCTGTATAGACATCCTGATTGGAATCTATACAGAGTAACACTTCTTCACCAGCTTTACGCCACTCCATGATTTGAGTTGTGAGATCTTCGATAAGTATTGTAGATGGGTAACGAAAGTCACCACATGCCTGAAAGTAACGTGAGTGTTGCTCCCACACGGTCCGACCTCTAGCGTGCTTACCAGGTTTGCAGGGAAGGTAACCACTGATAATTCGTGTAGCCCGCTCACCACTCGCTAACTGAATCCAGGACCACCGGCCGAGTCCAGTAGGGTCACAACCAGAGGTTTTAACCACATCCCCAAGGCGCCCTATAGCCGCAATTGCTGTGCCTCCTGCCTGATCACGATTAATGCGCTCGTTAACATTGTTAGAAGCTATGCCCAATGTAGTGTTACCTGGTGCTAGTAAATGGAGGAATTGCTGGTGGGGCGGTACCAGGCGCCAGTCACATTGAGATTCGCATTCCGCTATTACATCCACCTGAAGGCTGGTAATGAGATGGTTGAGCCGATCCATTTTCCATGTATGCGTGGAGATGCCTAGACTGTTCCAATTTTCGAACATGAGTCGAATCCATCCTCCAGCTTTACGCTCAGGCATGAAACCTACTCCTCCATCCTTGAGAAGATCGATCAGATGTGCCATCTCTCGTTGTTCTGTGCGTAGCGCTGCCTGCGTACGCTCAGCAGTATGGGTGTCTCCCATAGAGTAGTCATAGTGATGATCATCGACCGCACGACCCTGTCGTCGAACTTCCTTTACAACGTCATCGTCTGTTGGGCGACAGCGAGTACTGAATTTGTCGTAACCTGCTAGGAAGGCCCGATATTTGCGTTTCATTGCTGTTGATATTTGATTGTTGAGCCAGGCATCCCTTCTGCGTTGACTCTTTATTTGTCTGGCAGTCCTGTTGCTGCCATTATTTGTAGCCAAGGCTAACTGTTTTCTTACCCCTACCCCTTGTTGGGCATCAGAAGTACTTGATGCCTTGCTACTGCTTGTGGTTACATCATCTCCCGCAGTAAGAGAAACGACGGTCGGACTCGCGATGCCCTCCTGTAGTCTAGTCCGTACCATGGACACAGGGGGTTGAGCACTCAGCAACACACCCCTACCCACCGTGCTCAAGTGGGTGGGGTGTAGCAAGGGAATTATGTTCCCTGCAGAGCCACACCGCCTCCCTCATCCTGGGGGCGAGTGGTTCCGCTTCCACTAAGGTGGGGGGAACCCTGCTGGGGAGAGAGCCCAGCAATTAGTTGAGTAAGGTGTTGCATTTGAGCACGGAGAGTATTAATTTCCGCCGCTTGTTCTGCATTCTTTTCCCGTGTATCTGCTAACTGTTTAGCATACTCGCGTGTTTTTAGGACTCTGTCATCAAGCAAGGACCTATGTATGAGCCGGGTCAAAGCACACCAGAGTATAATTCCAAACTGGTTAATTTTGATTTCATTTGTTTTTGTTGGTGTTTAAATCTTACTATTGACACTAAAAACCACGTATAAGTTTATGCATAGCTCTCGGTAATTCTGGCCGGTTGTCAACTTATGACTGAACAGTGCAAAACTTACCAACAGCATAAAACAATTGTTACATATCATCATTTCCCATCATGAAGATGTGATATGCATCCAGAAAAATGGTGGTAATGACACAGAACAACTACAAGTTCTTGTATGGGATAAGGGCTATGTTAATCCACTTGTTCATCATTTCTCATCCATCCATTCCTTCCTTTAGCAAACCTACTGACTGAACCAATTCTCATATCCTAATACAGATTGTCCCATTGAGTGTGTCATACAGAGGACCAAACCATTTCCTTCTCCATCCCTACCAGTTGTGATGTGCAAACTATAGGTATTTTCTCAAGGAATGTGATGCCTTTACCCTTCCAGTCTTGGTCAACTCATGGTACTTGTGCATAGATTCCAGCCAATGAACCAAATGTGTGAATGACTAATGCTGTTTATGGATTGTGATAAATACCAACAGTTTGACCTAAGCCGTTTGATGTAATTTAATATTATGTAGTAAACGGTAGATACGTTGCGATGAAATAGTTTTTATGAGCTTATCATTTAGTGATTGTAATGAGCAAATGGACTGTGTTACATGGCAAATTTGAGGGTAGCACGACCAAAAATTAATTTTTTTTCTCAACGCACTTCAACCTTATAAGTCTTCCGTCCCTCTTCAAAAATCAGTCATCTCTGCCTCCCACGCCCCACGTGTGCATCTCGAACATCGACCCAACCGGATACGGACCGTCGCAACGATGGCTCTGAAGTGTAGACATCTCAAAAACTTCCTCCTTGGAAAAGTTGGTCGCGAAGTACCCTCATCTGTCGTTCAGTACTCGGCCATTTCTTTTGCGTGGATGAGAAGGTCACTCGTCCTTCTCTCCTATCCTCTCTGCCTACAAACAATAATGCCATCCAAATCCAAAATCCTCTTTCCCGCAACGAAATCCTTCACCCACCACCCTAAAAACCAACACATCCCTCAAATCCAACGCTCCCTGAAATACTCCTCTCCCTCCACCACAGTACACCACGTCGACCTCCCCCCATGTGGACCAGCATGACTCACCGCCGTACTCTTTGCCTCCCGAATGGGAATGTCCATCTTGGTCTTGGGAAGTCTCTCGGGAGGATCCTTGGCCAAGATGGGGGCATTGGACAATTTCCCCTCCTACGTCCATACCCCCCGAGTACGAGGAAGGGAGTGGTTGGAAACCACCATGGATCAAGTGGGAGAATTTGGAGCACGTTTTGCCCTGCCCACGGTTGTGGCCACTGGATTGAAACGGAGGTTGCCCATCTTGTGGACCCGATCATTTAACAATAGCAACTATCCATCGTGTGCATCATACCAAATCAACAATCAACCCAAGCTACACATCAACCAACATTCACTCCCACAACTCCTAACGTTTCCAGTTCTCTTTTATTTTATAGGACTGGATCGAACATAAAGTTGGCCTGAAAAGACCATGTTAACCATGCAGTATTCATCAAAGTGGGGACATGTTCGGTGTGAACCCTCTCATCAAAAACCAAGATCTCTTACACACATTCACTCCTCGTTCATTTCCAGCCCGGTCCGTCGCTATTGATGCTGATCGCAGAGTTTGACTCCTGCTAAAATGTTTGTCACTTTCAGCCCAATCCGGTTGAATAACATGCTGCCTCCCACACTTCCACGCAACTGCCTTGGCTCTATATCCTTTGTCATAAACATTTGTGAATGGTAAGACTTCAAACACACTACTCCCTGCTTCCAGCTCTACCAAGTCACTCTTTGCAAATTCATTCTGACGATTTAAGTACTCCTCTCGTTTATTGTAGTCTGAATCACTCACAGCACCCGGCCACAGATTCGCTGTTCCCAACCATCCGCACATCTGGACAAATACACCACCTTTAAAGCAATTCTGGTTGTAATATTTGCTGTAGGTGAGTCGCTGAAGATTTGAATCGGAAAAGCCATATGCCTCTATATTTGTCATGTCCCACATCACAATCCTTTGGCTTCTTGTGAATTTGTCGCTCCATTTTGGCTTTCTAATTGCAAGATCTTCTTCGTGCGACGCATATGCTGGCCAACGGCTCCTCGCTTTGCTCTCAAGCTCGTATTTATGACTGATGAGCTTTATGATGAATCGACGTTCGGGGCCATAGGATGCTGTTGCATCCCACAATCTAGTAAGTGTCCGTCCCCATTTATACTCAAAATGTAGGAACCATTCCTCAAACCACGTGAGGGATGTATTGCGCTTCGTGACCAGAGTGACATCCCCATTACAAACGATGAAAATATATACAATCATTGTTTGAAGAGATGGAAATCCAGTCCTGCGTTTCACCTCACTATCGGCAATCCGCAAATCAACTGTGGGAGGATCATGTGCAGCTCTTCCGTTGATTCTTGGCATTGGGTTGTATTCTTCTCTCTGTTTTGAAGAATCTACCCCCGCCATTTGATCCATTTGATGACGCCAGCGTTGGATCTGAAACATGCATGTGAAGACCTGACAAGTTCTTGACAATAGGATTCATCCGAACATGCTGATTTGGACAAAATTGTTCAAATGTCAGGTTCAGTGCTAACATTGCCTCTGCAGCGTTGGCTTGCCATTTTTCTGATTCAGTCTTGTATCGATCCCTATCGGCTGCTACTGCACAGAGCTTGGCTGTTACTGTAGTAGGCCTCGCATCTCTCTGGACAACCCAACCTGTCTGTATCATGTTTCGTCCCTTCTGAATAATCTCTTGCACAGGCTCTAGCAATCTCTTTAACTGCCAATTGGTACCCATCCCTGCGGAATATTCAGGTTCATGTTGACTGGATTTCGGACCTAAATCTTTTGGGAGTGTGAGTGTATATGACCATGACTTGCCATCTGAGTCGATGCGAATACAATGTGATTTATGTTCAAACTGATGCCTCTCACACACTATATATTCCAAACGACTGCTTGATGCAATTAGCATACGTCGGAGCATCTCTCGGCAGTGAAAGATTTTTGCCTTCCAGTTTGCAACCGCAGCCTTTTTTGGACACTTGCTTTTAGCTCCTTTGGATAGCATGGGACTCTGTGGAATCCAATGTGCTGGAAGGCTTTGTTCTTATTGTTGACCGGGCATCCAGGCATATGACATTTGACATATTTTTTTCGATTGGAAGATTTCTGATGAGTAATTGTTGGTAGGAGCTTCTCTCCAGGAGAAGAAAGACGAGTACGCTTGGAGACATGATCGTGTTCCGGCGATGGAGTTACCACACCAAGTTGCTTGCTTCGTTGTAGTGTCGATGAACATATGATCAGGTCTGCATTGTTTTTTTCGTGCCAGATTTTGTCTCTGCGAAGCTGTCGAATTTAATGATCTCTGTTTTGACAGAGACCTTAAGGTAGACCAATCCTTTTTCGACCGTGCATCCATTGATTTCTTCTCTCGTAAACTAAACTCCTTATCCTGCACTTCAGCCCGTAAATATAAAAGTTTCATCCCAGCAAAGCCGCAGTCTTCCAGTCCAATACCTGCATCATTCATGAGGCTCCATATCTTCCTATAAGCAGGATTGCAGACATTATAATCGTTCGCATCTTCGCTATTCGGCTCTGCAGAGTTGTCCACCTCATTAATTTCGCACAGATAACCTGATTGGTCTATCGTAGTGTCTCTCTGTATGCTCAAAGATTTAGCATCACGTCGCATTGATGCTTTTCCTTTAGACGCAGTGGACATGAACGTGATTTCTGCAATGGGGCGTAACTCAGAGGGTCTAGGCGGTATTTTTGTGCTTTGCACCCATTCCTTCCTCTTCTGAGTTCCAACTGAAAAGGCTTGCAGAAGCTCAGGTACGCTCTCGAACTCTTCTTCCCTGATGAATTCACCTGCGGCTTCCATTAGCACTAGGACATTTGATTTGATTATTTCAGCATCATTCGTTGACCATATACCCATATTCCAAAGCCATTGTTCATCTTCAACCGCACTAGATGGCATGGTGGACTCCACTGACTTCGACAACACGTGCCGTTAGCTCACAAAGGATATTCTCCGCCAAATGATCATGAAGCAAGAGTGACATCATATATAATCGCACTAGGGTATGAACACAAACAATTTGCTCCTCTCCCTTGGATCCGCACTGGCATGAGCATTTACAACACATGAGGTTGCTTGCAGTGGCTACAATTTCGGTATCATATGTATTTTTCTTCATCGAAGCAGGAATCTTCGATTGAATATGCATGCCAACATCGCCATGGTCGTCCACTATAAGTTTTGCCGAGCATTCTTTCATACCAGGTATTTTGCTGTCAAAGCTATGGCGGACGGTACGCGCAAGCAATCTGAAACCACTGTCGATTCGTGAGTTCTCAGCAAATTTAATAAGTATTTCTGGAATTGACTTGTATATAGACGGATCTTTCACATGATCAGTCCTCTTCTTCGATTCAAATCGAGCAAGCGAACCAAAAAAACAAAGAATTCCGGGAAGGTATTTCGGGTGGAGATCAGGATCATTTATGAAAGAAGCTCCATCAGCTAAATCAACATCCATAAAGTTTTGCCATTGTATTTCACCGTCCAGTTTGTTGGTAGCATACAAAGGGAATGGGACAGTCTCTGACGTCTCATCAATTCGTGCGGTGACAACATCTCTCACTTCATAAAAAAACATCTATCTCCTCGTAGGTAAGATCATCTACACTGTCAAAATTGTAGCGAGTAGCTAGTTCATCTCGCATCTCCATCACGGGCTTATTATGCCTATTATTGTTATCACCTGGAATAGGCACAATGGAATTCTCTGCATAGCACAAGAGGCAGTATACTTCTGTACCAATGGTCTCGTTGCAATAATTGCAAACAATACCCTCACACTTTTTGCATAGGTGATATCCATCAGCTTCCAAGAATTTGTGGCCACAGTCATCAACACCAATACATGATACTATTGTTGGGCCTTCTTTTATAATTGTGTTTTTGGTTACGAATTCTTCCAAGTATTTTGGTAGAACAGACGGCTTTATCCCACCAACATAGGTCCGGTAAGAGCTTCCATGCTTCTTCGCATCATCAGACGGCACTGGATTAGTCGGCTCACACGTCAAAGCCTGTATATATGTTTGAACAACATTGTGATCCATTCTATCGGTCTTACTGTGGAGAAATTTTTTGAGGTAAGAATAGAGTGAAACTTCTCGATTCTCAGGTTTGCGATTCTTGTACTTTTCATACTTAGTTTTCATTACATCCACAGCTAGAGTTTTTGGCCCAACTCCATTCATTCCTCCATACATATCACAACCCAGATATAAACACATCACTGCGCGAAGCTTTCTATCACTGATTCCTTCAAATATGGGATGTCTGGCAGGTACGAATTGAATGCTTTGTTTTGCATCTGCGGATAGATATGATATCAGCTTGTTAATTGTTGCCTCTGACGTACTGACAATCTCTAATTTTCCATCTTGAACAAAGGATTTCAAGGCACAGGAATCGTCGCCGGCAAGGATTACCATGTCCGCATCTGATGTGATCATCATGATACACTTCCTTTCGACAGCTCATCCCACCATCAATGCATCAGCTTGGTACTCTGCAGTGATTACACGATCAACATAACCTCTGGCATTATTTTTGTATGCGCTGAACTTCTCTCCAATTCTTCGATTAGTCGCATTTGCAAATCAGCTTGTATGCAATTATTTGAGACTGACTCTGCCGATTTACACAACTTCTCAAGAGAGTTGATTCGTTCCAGGGTTTGCTGACAAGAGCTTGGATCAGAATACAATTTACTGCGTAACACACGGAGTTCTGTGCGGATGATGGCTGCTTTGATACGGCTCTTCTCGTGCATGGCTTTGCGTTTGTTAGTCGCCTGTTTGCTGATTGGACGGACAGCGCCATCACATATGGGTGAAACACAAACACCAGTCAGTGCGTGTTTCATTAGGAAGCTTGAAAGGGTGGCGACACTCCTGCCGACCTTGAAGCAAACATTGCTACAATCCACATCTATCGTAGGAAACACGCCATATTCTTCTGCCCGAGCTTTGGAAATATCTATTACATCCCCGAGTGTTAGCCCTCTCAGTGAATAGACTACCTGAGATCCATTCGTTACACCCATCCTCTCAATTGATCGATTCTGTTTTTGGTGTATTGGTGTTGAGAGACTTGATGTTCGGGGGGCTGATCTGATCCACAGCTTGATAATTTTTTATGCGCTATGATACGATACTTTTTTAAAAAAATAGCATGCTACCATCAAATATGGAGAAGTAACTCACCCCATGAACATGAGTTGTCACTGCAATCCCAAATGTGTAATGTTTATACCCAGGGAACACTGGTGTTCTGACAGCATGTTCCCTTGTCTTGAAGATCCAAAGATATGGATTTTCAACATATGGATATTTATCCTGTCTTGCCATTATTGGACAATATCCCTCATCTCCTGAGAAATTAAGGGTATCTCTAAGTTTACTCTAGAGTACTAGAGTACTACTGTATAGTAGATAATTGGCCTGTGTCACTCGCCCCCACGATTGGAGAATCAACGTGGCTCGCGGAAAAGTAAAACCTCTGTGAGGAAAAAAACCGATTACAAGCCAGACTTGCAGAAAAAACCTCCTGATTGAGGTTAAAAATGTGCAAGCTGCCTGTGACGTTTTTACCTACATAGTATTGTATGTACTATATGAAGTGTAAGTTCTTGTGGAGAGGGAGATTTTGGAATGGCTTGTAATAATGCTGTCTTTGTACTCTCCTAAGCCAAATGTATATGACTTACTTCCGCGTGAAACCCTGATTGTCTCATCGTATAACTTTTGTGATAGTCCAATTATCACAGCTGTACAGACTGAATATTTGTGCGGGGTAAAATACCTTTGTATACTAAGCATTGCTTTCACTGACCATGTGACCTAACTTTGATGAGGATCAAGTTGGGTTGGTTTGGTGTTGCCTGGTGTCTCCTGTTGATTTTGTATGTGTGTGCAAAGGTGGATTGCCGAACAACAATTCCATCTTATGATTGCTACACTACATTGAGGCGATAGGCACTGCATAGTAGATATGAGTGAATGGCATCTGAGTGTTCGGTTAGGAAAACACTGTGCCAGTAGAAGCTGCTGATAAGACCATGATTGGTACAGCAGGCCAAGCATCTGCTTGATCTCTAGTTAATTATTCACTTTTTGGGTTTTAATTATTGAAGACTCTGGTTGACTTACACTGGGAATCCAAATGAAATACATATGGTCCGAAAGTGTAGTGTAGAAACTACACCTTAATTGTTACAATATGTGTACAATGTGGATATTGAACCAGGTCTAGGTACGAAGGTGCTGATAGTACAGATATTCTGTTACTTTCTTTTATACATCCTTAGTATGAGTATTTGTCCTTCTATTTGCTCTATCACCCCTATGTATCCATGGGAATAGTTGCCCAAAAGGGTCAACTACCGGCAAGCGAACAATGTCAAGTCAATTTAATGGATTGACTAGAATCATTGGAAGGTCCAAACATCAACGTCTATGTCTTTTTGTACCAGTAGAGTATGGATTCATTGTTTGACATCCTTTTGTATTTTTGTGACAAGGATCCTCAAGGGAGCTCTGTGCATGTACAACTCTTTTTGTTGGTGGTAATGACATTGCTGCATAGCTAAATGTGCATGTTCGTACCTTTTTATTTTATTTTTAAAGACAGTGGTTGATTATCATCTTATGGTTTATGGAACCATATTGTGACTTCACAGCAAACATCATGGAGAAGCGAATTTTTCCTTGGTGTTGACAACATAATTGTTGTCTTCTATTTGGATTTGTCTTAGCTAATTAAGCCATACTACATTTCTGTGTATAGCTGCTTTTGGTTTGCACTGCATGCCAACATGGTGCTACATGTCTCTCAATAGAGATGTTCATGGTGTGACTTATCCGAGATGGTATTCCCTGATTGCAAGGGATACTCACAATTCTCTGTGCTGTGGTTTTAACCTGAACAAAGGCTTTTGGATCCTTTGTGTTGTTGTGCTCATATGATTTTGAGGCTTGTTTTATGGCTTGTTGCGCAACACTTAGTTGCACTACCTATGGTAATCCTCTTGTCTTTTGTAAAAGAACAATTTGTTTTGATGACCCTATGAGTCCCTAATTATGGATACCATATTATTTGTTCTCCCTGGATAATTCTGAAGGTAATCCATCAGAAGTTCTCACAAGAGAATCAAATACTAGTTATTGAGTCTAAGTGAGACCATTATCTAGTAAGACACAGTTTGTTTGAATATCCAATGATGTTTAACATGGTCAAGGATTGTATCTTATTATATTCTGTGTTTATGCACCCTATGTTCAGCAAGCTGTACTAGAATGCAAGCAATCTCAACCTGAGTTGGTGATGCTCTAGACTTGTTGCGGTAACAAATGCCTAACATATATGTGTCTCTCTTTTGTGTACCTTGTCTCATGCGCATGGTAGTGGCTTTTTGGTGACATCGTACCTCCTCCTCTACAATCCTAGTTGTGAGTGAGGTGAGACAATCATATTGTCTTGCCTAAGGGTCTCCCTTGTACTGGACCCCCCAGTGACATGTGAGTTCCTTGTATAGGCAAATGTTTAGCAAGTTTAACTGCTTGTAAGCATGTTGCTTTTGCCATGATAAGACTTTGGGTCTGCTATTACGCCCTTGTTGTCTTTGTGCAGAGGTGTTGTGGCTTGTCGGTCAAACCATTACTCGCTGCTTGGTAAGTCCATCCTAACCTTGTTTAAGGTGGTCTTCCATGCTAGCCTTTGAAGAATATCATATTTTCAAGTGAGTTCTATTCAGAACCACATGGCCATCATTGATTCCGTTGTATGTGCTTGTGAGGCACATGGAAAACCCATGATTGCTGCAACTAGCCCTGAGTAGGTGACCTTCTTCAGATTTTCTAGGCATGAAACGGGTTCTGGATGCATCAGTATCCAATCTAATGATTTGTTGACTTGTCAAGAAGTCTGACTTGATGGCAGATTTGAACTTAGCAACTTCTACAGTACGGTAAGGATTCTTTGAGCTTGGACAGTATTCCTAACTTTTTGTCCGTTTTTACTTATTTTAAGAATCATTTTTTTGGTGTACAGTAATTTACTTTTGTTTGGGTGTTCTGTTCTTGTACAGCCATTTCTGACGACGACTGTCAAATAAACTGTCCGGCGTCCAGTAGTCAAGGGAAATTTTCCTCATTGTTTTTTCCTTGATTTTTTTGACTGGTTGTGCTCTGTTGTTATTGGCTGTAAACCCACCTCTTCTGAAAAGTTGAGGGAAACAGGCACTTTTTCCAAGACACTCAAAACTTCATCAAACAGTTTCTCTTGTTATGAGAAACCACAGTAACATGTTTGAATTTGAGTTTTTTTGTGTAACGAGTGTCACTTTTTCTGTTGACACAACTTGGAAGGTCTGCTATTTTACTCAACCCCTAAAGGAGTATTTCACAGGATTGGTTAGCTCTGTGATCACGAGTATTCTTGCTCAAAAAGAGCACTGCACTTAAGTGGACCATGATGCAGCATTATCTCCACAAATCATCGACCTGCGCAATCCAAAAAGACGTAATCTCAAAAAAACAGCAAGAAATCGAATCCTGGTGCGTAACTTCCTGCACAATCCGAAAATAGCGACACCATGCTGCAGTGTTATCTTCAAAATCATCGAGAAATTGATCCTGAGGACATAAAGAAGCATCGCTCTCAGGTCCTGCGCAATCGAAAAATATCGGCACCACGATGCTGCATTATCTCCAAAACATCGAAATCAATCCTGCGGCATAAGTCCTGCGCAAATACAAAAATATTGACACCATGATGCAAATCATGGATCTCAGTTCATGTGCAATCCAAAAATATCAACACCCTGATGCTGCATTATCTCCAACAACATCGAGAAATCAATCCTTGTATTATCAACACCATGATACATCGTTATCCCAAAAATCGATAGATCAATCATCGGGGTAAGTTCCGCGCAACCCAAAATATCAACACCATGATTTCAGCGCTGTCTTCAAAACATCGATACTATCTTCATGTTCCCGCGCAATCCAAAAATTTCAACACCAAGATACATTGTAATCTTCAAAAACATAGAGACATCTTCCTGTCACAGAACCAAAAAATATCGATCCAATTTTCCACGGTGTGAATCCAAAAATATCGGCACCATGATACAGCAATCTCTTTAGAAACATCAAGAAATCATCCCATCGCTCATCCAAAAATATCAACACCATATTGGCCAGTGTGTCTCATTAAACATCGAGTAATCAGTTGGTACTCACCTGGCGCATGCCAAAACGATCCACGTTAAATACATAACCACGTTACAAACATACCACTCTCCCTGTTCCATCATTTTTCCAATGCTCAAAACCTTTTCCATGGCAACCCCCTCAGTCAAAGTAGCGCATTAGTTCATGCTATATACATAATTATTTAACAAAAATCCCAACATTCTCACTCTCACCTTTGCTGAAATAGGTTTTCACATATGATCAATGTTAGGAAATGCCAAAGTGTCAAAACTGCTTTTTGTGTTCATAACAATTTCATGTACTAAACTTGTTTTTGAGATGATAGAATGTCATGTCATTTTCATCTTCTTGCCTTCCTCTGGAGGTAGCACCCATAAATTTACACACAAAATGATGTTATATACATAAAACTTGACATACATAATTGACTTACGTATGCAGCAAGTTATGTACATAAAAATCGATATTTCGATTTTGTGCAAACGAAGGTGTATTGCAGTTGTGTTAATAAAATAATGCGCGCGATGTACATAAACATTTGATATACATAAAACAGACGTACCTGTGCAGCGAATTATGTACATAACAAATCGATTTTGCACAAACAAAGGAGCGCGACAGTGCAGTTGTGTTAATAAAATTTCGCACGATTGTGTAAAAAACAACTTCCCCCAATCTGACACGTCCATATTGTGCGTCGTTCCGATTCGTTCTGTGAGGCTGCCAGGCTCATCTTCTGCGTCGTTCCGATTCGTTCCGTGAGGCCGCCAGGCTCATCTTCTGTGACAACTGCTCAACCGTAAAAACATTCATGCAGCACGGGAAAAAACAGTCACAGCAAGCATATTTCACGCGTCTACTACCAAAAAGTTGTCCCTTCAAGATGCCATCATGGTGGTATTGCATCATCACAATCCGATCATGGCAAAACAATCATTTTGCTCATGGTCGGTCATTTTAATTGGCCTGATATTTGCATGGTGGTGGAAAGCAGTTCTGGAGCAGCCTGCATGCAGCATGGGTATGGTACCATTAAGGTGGTACCATACAAAAAAATTAGCGATGTGGCACAAATAAGTGAGCAACCAACGGATATTTAAAATGTGTGCTCAAAAAATGGCATTTTTGTTTATCAAAACCTTCATTCCCTAATATGTGTAAAGGCGTATAGTATGGTATTTTTAATATTCATGTAGGTATTTGAATATGCATACCCCATGATTATGTATATAACAATTTGAATGCTTACAGGATGGTTGTTACGCAGCATACAAGAAAGCTGTGATTAAATGATATTCAGACATATATAAAAATATATTAACAAATTTGGTGAATTCATTCAAAAATTTGTGTTCACTATTGCCCTCTCCTAGTGGCCAGGATTTACATAACCCATTAGTTTATATTCAGACATGAATAAAAATGTATGTTATTGCCATTGTAGTATGCGTTTCAAAACAGTAGCTTTCTGATATTTGTTACCACTAGCTTCGAATAACTATATTATATAGGCCATTTGTCTTGCGACCATTTGTAGAAAGCGACCAAATGCGACCATAAATATAAAATACCCTCAGAACATGTGACTTTAACCTTCCTTTTTGAGTAGGAAGAACCCATCCTGCGTGCACCAAGAGTTTGACACCAGCCTAACTGGGTAGGGAAAACATATGAATGTTCCTAACATTGGAACATGGGGGAAGCTTGGAACTATGTCCTTCTTGCTTTCATTGTTACTGTAGCAACACCATGTCAGGGGTTCGAAACCCAACATGGTTTGATTTCCAGTTGCTTTTTGTTACCTTGTTTGTGAATAGTGCAGCATAGCACTTGTGTATGTTCTATCTACGTGGGAGAAGAATTCGTCTTCTTGAGAAATTCATTCATGATGCCAGAAGATTTCTTGGCATTTTTGTCTTTTTTTACATTTAACAAGGTTTTTGAATGTCAAGTTATTTAACTTGACGGTAGAATTCTGATTAAGACTGTTTACTCTAACGAACTCTTTAATTTAAAATTAAATAATCCCGAACATTTGTTTGGGGCTCTGAATTCTATTTTCCTCGGACCAGAGGATGTGCACTTTTTTTGTACAGCTAAGTAGCTTATATTTGTGAAAATGGAGAAAGTGGTCTCACTATTGAGAAAGGCACCCGACAGTTCGGCAATTATCTCACTCTAATCATTTTTGATTTGTGGACGTTTCTCTCCTTTTTGCTTGGATTTCAGAAAGAAATCAACAAGTTGATGGTTTCCTGAGAAAACTGCAAAAAGTAGGCGGTATTCTTTCGCAAATTGGAAATTCGCAAGAATTTTTGCCATGAGTATTTCTTAGAGGTTGGTCCCGTTCGGGATTCCGGGAACGGGAGGTGGGAATCTTGGTCCGGGAAGGCCTTCCCGTCCCAAGGCTTTGCTCCCGGGAATTTCGGGAGAAGGTTTACGTACGTATGTGTATAGTAGAGGCTTTTATTTACTATGTAATTACATTTGCTGCACCACGTAGTACGAAGAACATGGGGCTGTCACTCCGTTTATGTAGTGATCCCGGCTAAATCCCGTCTTTAATCCCGGAAGGGATTCCGTATAGGTACACCGGAGCAATTCCCGATCCCATCCCGGTCTCGAGACCCTCGATTCCAGGATCATCCCAATCCCAAAAAAATTACCGGGAAGGGATCGGGACCAACCTCTAGTATTTCTGGGGCTCGACATATAGTTGATTTATGGGTCCATCTTGCGTCCCCATGCGTACTGGGACTTGGAGATTGTACTCCGCATCGCGCTGACGTATTGACCTGGATAGGGCAATATAATTTGCACCTATGCCTTTTTGTGGAGTAGAACAATGTTCTCTCTTAGGCTGGTCATTCGAGCTCATGGGCAAGGCCCTATGAGTATATCACGCATTATGTGTTGTCATTATTTCCAGATCGTGATCGCGAGGGCTGTGTCGCGAAATGATTCTGAAATGGGCTGGGCCGTGACACGCTCCCATGTGAATGGGGCTGATCCGCGATCGCTGGACAAGGTCTTGCGCGAGGTCATTTTCCCTTGAGGTTTCTCTCAGCCAACCTTGAAATCTTGAGTCCCGCTCCCAACCTGTGCCCGTGCAGGATCAAATCGATACTCCCACCGCCACCATGTGAACAAACAAGGGAACTTGATCCTTGGAGTACGCAACACTTCAGAGACGAGAACTTCCTGGGGGATCGTGAGTCATTTAAGTCACCAAAACCTCTTGGGGGTCACAAACAAGCTTTTTAGCCCTTTAAGGCTATTCAAGACTTCGTAAGGTCTTATTCAGGCCCTAGAAGATTTATTTTTGTACTGCCTATTTGGCGGTAAGTACGTATAACTCCGTGATGTCACTGCATATGCATGTGATCATGGGTACAGACTAATTATTTGTAGCCTATTCGGTTTTTATTTCAAAACTTGACTATTGACCTGAGCCAATTCACCGTAAAAAATATCACGCGAAAATTATAGGTAGTTTTGACAGGTGTCGAAGATTTGATTTTTATGAGCTATATTTTGTACAATTGTGAGGATGGAAAGGCAGTGGAACTGTATTCCAATCCAAACAATGCAAACG
Source organism: Cyclotella cryptica (assembly GCA_013187285.1). NCBI lineage: Eukaryota > Bacillariophyta > Thalassiosirophyceae > Thalassiosirales > Thalassiosiraceae > Cyclotella > Cyclotella cryptica. The sequence continues at coordinate 207,768 of JABMIG010000150.1, forward strand.
AACATTGTGTAGGTTTCTACACAATATGGTATGTTCATACCCTTCTGAAAGATGTTCAGATCTTCCAAAAGAGTGCTCTCTTATTTGGGGTTCTGAACTTCCATGTTGGGGAGTCCATGCCGTCGGGATGTGGACTCTCCTACTTGGGGTCCTGAGAATGCTCCTAGTTAGGTTTTGTACCCAGGGGTACAAAAGGCTGATTCATGCTCTATTTGGGTTTTGTACCCAGGGTACAAAAAGGCTGATTCTTGGCCTATGTCACTCGCCCCCACGAATGGAGTATCAGGTAAAAAGGAACCAAAAAACCTAAGTGCTTTTAGGTGAAAAAATGGGTTCTCATGAGAGTAACAATAACGAACTAAAGAGTTTGTTAAACATGTGAAACAAGTAAGTGTTGTTTGAAGAGGGAGAGTCCGTTTTTGTTGTTTTGAAACTGACATTTAATACGGTTTAAGTTTGGTTGTGAAAAAAAAGGTGTAACTCTTCGTATATTCAGTCTTTCTGATTTGGTTCCATGTTGAATCCTGATGGTGCCCTTCGTATGAACTGATGTGATAGACCAAGGATCACTTTCATATCTACTTTCACCTTTGCAGAGTATACCATCTTTTCTAAGAAGTACTTGATCACCAACTTTGTAGTCCCAATCACGACGTGAGCTATTTTCTTGTTCTGTGTTTTGGTCTGTTTGGTGTTGCCTATATTCTCCAATTTTATTCCAGTCGGCCAGGAAGGGGATGTCGAACAACATGTCCCGTCCAAAGATGGCTGCACCTGGGGAGGCTTTTAGTACTGTGTGGTATGTTGAGCGAATGGCCCAAGCGACGTTCCTCATGAACTTGTCTATATCGCTTGTCTCTACTGAAGGGGCCATGTCAATTTCAGCTGTTTGGAGCATCGATGATATCACCTGATGCACTCGTTCTAGAATTGCATTCGCTTGTGGATTCTTGACACTGGTAGGCTTACTCGTGATCCCATATGAGTCACATAGGGCTTTGAAGTGAAGTTTGATTGTATACGGGCCAATAAGGTCCACACATAGTACATCCCAAGGGTTTGTGATGGCAAATTTCGTAGGGAGTTTCCCGTACTTATGCGTATGCCTTTTGCTGACTTGGCATGCATGACAGTTTTTGACATATTTCGGACGGTATTTTGCATACCTTTCCAGTACATCGCAGCACGAAGGGTTTCTTCGAGTCTCGTGTGTCCAGGGTGCTGTAGATAGTGGTGATACCGACTAACTGCACGGTGTTGAAGATTTTTTGGAATGACCATTTTTCCGTCCTTGCATAGGAGATGTGTACTTTCGACCAATTGTGTTGAGTACTGGTCTTTCAACGTCTTCAAGCTGGCATCAAGCTTTTGTGCTTCTGCAATCTCTCGTACTGTTAACGGGTAGATTACATCTTCTTCGCTGCGGTTTGCAAATACCAGATTCATTTCCTCTTGGTATGCAGAGGTGTCTATTGCACTCTCTTCTTGCATGGTGTAATGACACCAGCATTTGGTGAACGTCATCCAGTTCTCGTGCTCACTCGGTATTGGTCCGATGTCTAAGCAAGAGATGGCGTCGGCAACAGTGTTATGTATGCCTTTAATGTAAACAATTTCGGGGCCAAATTCCTCGAGGAGCAATCTCCATCGGTAGACACGGTCAGAGGTTAATCCGAGGGCGTCTTGGATTAGATTTTTATGGTCTGTGTAGACTTTTAATCTTTGTCCCCACAACATGCCTTTGAACTCCTTGAGTGTTTCCACTATGGCCAGTAGTTCTAGTTTGGTCACGCTGTACTTCTGTTGCGTCGTCGACAGCTTCCTGCTGAAGAAAGCAAGGGGCCTATTACCCTGGGTGATAACTGATCCAAGTTGTTTAGACAAGGCATCAGTATATATCTCAAATTCCATTGAATAATTGGGATAGGCTAAGACTACATCCTTGGCAATTGAAGTCTTAACGTCATCGAATGCTTTTTGATGCACCGTGTCCCAGTACCATGGACGTTTCTTCGTCTTGTTGGCTCTGGTGACCTTGGTGTGACCGCACTCTCCTACCAGTGAGGTGAGTGGGGCAAGCACTTTGCTGCGTCTTGCCCAAAGATCTCTATAGTACTGGACCATGCCCAGGAACTTACGGAGGTCTTTGACATTTTTCGGCGATGAAATCGCGAGAATCGCCTGTACCTTTTCTGCTGTGGTTTAATCCCTGTTCGTGTGAGGGTATAACCTAGATATTCTGTTTCAAAGGTGCAGAATGACAACTTTTGGGCGTTGATTCGCAAGCCCGCCTCGCGTAGCCTGGTAAGCACCATTTTCAATTTGTCAAGGTGGTCTTCCAGGTTTGCCTTTGTGATGCATAACAAATCATCAAGGTAAGCTCTTACGAACTCTAAGGCTACCATTAGTGTTGACATTTTTGCTTGAAAGATGTCTGGTGAACCTGCGATGCCCATGGGCAAACGGAGGTAGGAATACTTGCCCCATGGGAAAATGAGGGTACATATTTTGGATGAATCGGGATCCAGTCTAATGGTATAATAACCCATGTTTAAATCTAGGGTTGTAGCATAGGTAAATCCTTCTAGCTCTTGCAGGACTGTACTGATTTTGGGTAATGGAAACGGCTTTCGAACTAGTTGTTTATTTACTTCTCTAAAATCAGTGAGAAAGCGTACAGTTCCGTCTTGTTTTCCAGTGATAAATGATGGTGACGCCCATTCCGATTCGGGCTGAAACTCTACCACTCCCAGTTTGCATAATCTATTCAGTTCTTTGATATTGATAGTTGTTTCTTTGCAAGATTTTGGTACTGGGTATGCCTTGCCATGATAAGGCTTTGCGCCCTCCTTAAGTTCGAAGGACACAGGCTCTGTGTTCCAATCACCCAGTGTTCCGTCAAAAAGTTCCTCAAATTCTGTGAGTAACTCCAGCAACGAGTTTTGGTCTTGGAGACTTAGGTGAGTACAATTGGTGCTAACAATTGATTGGAGGTCTGCCTTTTTATAATTTGCATCTAGGATTTTAACTACCCGCTGTGTCGCTTCCTGCGTACTTTGCGGTTCATTTGCCATGCTGTTGTTAACAGCCCAGGCTTTATCCAAGTTTGATGAGGTCAGACTATTGATGTCTCTCATTGGCAAAATGATGTGATCAATGGTTATTTCTTTTGTTCGAAAATCTAGAACAATTCCGAGCTCTTTCATGGTTTGACATCCAAGAATGAGGTCGAACGCTGGCTTTGCCATCTTTTTCTTATCATACTCTACTACGTCAGGAGTCACTGTGTACTCCTTACTGTTCGAATACTCAAAGAACTTTAAGTTGACTTCGCTCCTTCCTTTGGTTAGGAAGCTCCCATTCGACGTGCGCCAAGACTTTGGCACCTGCCTAGTCAAGTAGGGAAAGCTTTTCTCCGTTCCTTTGCATGGAACAGGAGATCACCATCAGATCCACTGTCTAGTAGGATCCTGATGACTGTGTTACTGGTACGACGCCCTGTAGAGTGTTCGATATTCTTACGGGCTGGATTTTCAGTCGCTTTATAGCGTGCTTGTGCTACTACAGTAGTGACCTGCCCTTCTTTACCTGTCAAAGGGGGGTTCACACTATTGAAAAGGTCACCCGACAGTTCGGGTCCGACAATTCGGTTATTGTTTCACTCTGTGTAAGGTTGACTGGAAGATTTCCTAGTTCTTCTGCCAGGTTCGAACATGTTTTGTTTGAACCAGAAAATGTTATGTTGGCACGTGGGGAAGTTTTAATCGGACTAAGATAAGTGTTCATCATTTCATTACAATCGATTTTACTACACAATTTCTTAGTACTCCCCAACCCATCATCTCAAGATGAGTCTGAATCATCACTGTCGCTCATGTCGTGATGCTTACGCTTCTTTTTTCCGATAGCGCGTTTTATTTTCTTGTTGGACTTGGTAAGTTTGTCGATTTTAGCGGATAGCTGCGCATAGCTACTTCCTCCTCGAGCAGGTCTCTCTAGTCCATGAGAGTTTCCATTTGGTTTTCTCCCTTGAAGCTTGACTTCGGGTCCCATTGAGTCATACTTCCGGCAATCCGGAGTGTTGTGGGTGGTATGTGCGCCCCCATGTTTCTTGCAGAGAGAACAGTACTTCTCTGTGCGACGTTTCTTCGAATCCGGTCACTAAAAGAGACCATCTCCTTCCTAGATGAGTCGTTAGCCTTGGCTACGGTCTTGGGTCCTTCTCCAACCTTCTCGGTCGATGCGTTCAAGGACTTCGAGAAGTTCCCTGACACTCTGTGGTACCAAGCTCCACTGAGCTCGTATTGGTCCTGCCAGTTCCTAGGAACCATCCTGAGGATGTGGCTTGCCAAGTCGGCATCATCAAATGGCCCGCATACTTTCGTAGACTTTGCAGCCTTTGAAGAGTAAAACAGGCACGGCAAGAGTTCCACATACCCGTTAAGGCGCTGGATCCTCTGCACAAAGTCCCTGATGGGTACCCTGTTTGGTTTCTTCAGCCCATTGCTGATGTAGAAACGTTCCTGCTCCGCTGCATCAGTCCTGAAGACGGTCTGCAGGTGCAACTGGACACATTCCTGAAAGGAGGTCCAAGATGCCGGGCGTTTTGTGGGATGCTTGGTCCCATACACATCTGTCCAGGGTTCGCAGTTGATTTGCTCCCCGACGATGGTGGTCCAAGGACGACGGGCAGTCTCCGACAATTGAGTGGAGTACTGCAGGAAGATCGCTTGGCCAGCGGACACTAGGGCCTCACTGGTGTGGATTTTAGCAGCAGTTGCTTTGTTCCACAACTGGAGGACGGGGGAATTTTCATCCGTCCCTTTGAACTTGGCTTTGGCCGCAGTGGCCGCAGTCAGTTTTGCCTCAGCCTTTTCATCTGCCTTACAGGCTTCCCCGTAGTCCGTGTCTAAGCCTCTCTGGGAAATTATTTCCATCGAGGTCTGGACATGGTTGAGGAACTGTTCAGGACTCCCCTCGTCGAAGACGGTGACAGACAAGGTCATTTTGTTGGAGACCTTGATTTTGTTGATTACCTTCGGGGTGTCCATGGCAGTGGGAATGTAGGAAATGGGTGGCTTAGACCTCCCTGAACTCCGCTCACACTCCTGCGGCTTGAGTCCTTCTGGGCTTGACTTGCTGGTCGACATCCTCTTAATTGCCTCGCCAAGGGCGTATTATAAAACAAGGCCTTGAAGAAGGTCTTGGGTGCCCTGTTGAGGTTAGCTCAAAAAGATTTTTTATTTTTAAATTTTTAAATTTTTCTTCGTCGGCTTTTATTTCTTGAAAGTCTTGCTTCCAACTATTTCGCGAGAATTCTCGATCACGAAATTAATCCGACTCGTAGGAATCCCCGATCGCAGAAGTCGATCGCTCAAAGTTTATCGCTGATGATCGCTGATCACGAGAGAATTTTTGGAGAGCTCGTAGATCCCAAAACCGTAGGAATTTGTCGATCGCGTAGCCGATTTTGGATAGATCGTCGATCGTGCAAAAAAACGTATCGCTGGTGCGAAAAGTTAAAATTTTCCGCTCGCGATATAAAAATTGTTAGCGTACCTCGTGTCGCAAGGGTTGGATGTCAATGGCTTCGGTGCGCAAAGGTCGCACCACGGTTATCTATAGATAGTGACCTGAGCCAATTCACCGTAAAAAATATCACGCAAAAATTATAGGTAGTTTCAACAGGTGTCAAAGATTTGATTTTTATGAGCTATATTTTGTACAATTGTGAGGATGGAAAGGCAGTGGAACTGCATTCCAATCCAAACAATGCAAACGATCATTGTGTAGGTTTCTACACAATATGGTATGTTCATACCCTTCTGACAGATGCTTAGATCTTCTTCTAGGGTGTTCTCTTGTTTGGGGTTCTGAACTTCCATGTTGGGGAGTCCATGCCGTCGGGATGTGGACTCTCCTACTTGGGGTCCTGAGAATGCTCCTATTTAGGTTTTGTACCCAGGGGTACAAAAAAGGCTGATTCATGCTCTATTTAGGTTTTGTACCCAGGGTACAAAAAAGGCTGATTCTTGGCCTATGTCAACTATATACATATTGCTTTTTCGGAGAGAAAAAATAAACTGAGGCATTTTATTTTTATTGCCTCCTCACTTAGTGAGGGGAGCTACGAGCTACTAGGCAAGTAAGCTATCTTGCCACTGGTGCGTATAATACGTTTCGAGTGGTCTTTTTTTACTGCAAATGCACTTTGTGCTAAATGCGTACTCTGCTAACAAAGCGGAGTATACCCGCGTCAAGTGGGATCTCTTCCTCACTGACGTAAAGGGCAATTGTTCATGGCGACGTGTTAAGAAACTTGTGCCGGCCTGTGTGTGAAACTCACTTCAACTGGCTGAGTATGTGACTCGGGGCTCAGCTGTGGCTATAGCCATACTCTGGGGGTCAAGCAGCACAAATTGCACTATGCCTAACATACCACAGGTATTATAAGGCTTCGAGCAACAAGGGGACAGACAGAAGAACCTACCATGGTCAACGCATACCTGATATGGATGATGGATGGTGGAATGACGTACAGTTGATCCTGGTTGCGCGAAGGCTATCAATTGATAGTGACCTAAGCCGTTTTGATGTAATTTAATATTATGTAGTAAACGGTAGATACGCTGCGATGAAATAGTTTTTATGAGCTTATCATTTAGTGATTGTAATGAGCAAATGAACATGAGTTGTCACTGCAATCCCAAACGTGTAATGTTTATTCCCAGGGAACACTGGTGTTCTGACAGCGTGTTCCCTCGTCTTGAAGATCCAAAGATATGGATCTTCAACATATGGTTCTTTATCCTTTCTTGCCATTTTTGGACAATATCCCTCATCTCCTGAGAAATTAAGGGTGTCTTTAAGTTTACTCTAGAGTACTAGAGTACTACTGTATAGTAGATAATTGGCCTATGTCACAGTTTGAGGCAGCTGGGTGAATCCACTAAAAAAGCTTCTGTTCCTGCAAATCTTTGCCCTGCTCTCTCGTTGCTCAAGACATGATTGCCAGTCTTCAACACAGAACGAGTTGGTGGAAGAAGGGGCTGGACAGAGGTGCTAATGCAAGACTGGCAAATCACAACAAGGAATTGTTGTGGGACACAAACAGGAACTGGCTAACAGAGTTGTTCTCTGTTGGTGTTGGTGCCAACAAAATTGATTCCAATGAAGTTTGGGTCACCTGCAAAATGTTGCATCTATTCTATCATAACTCAGAGAAGAATCCTGTACAAATGAATAGTATCAAGAATGGCTGACCATGACTCTTGGTGCAATGTGTGTGTGTAAATATAGTCATTGTCATTTGACTAAATTTTGTTAGCGAATTTGCTTTAATTTGGCTGTGACATAAATTGGCTTTGCAAGGTAGTACAATATGATACAACAAGCATAATTGTATTCTTGATTGTTTTTATTTTGATGTCTTAAAAGTGTATAAAATTCTTATGCAAAAATGCTGAGCTCTTCTATAGATCAACAATAAATGAAGAAACCAAAGACAAATAAGTTGCTTTGTCTTTTATAATTGCTCTTGATCCATCATTATGAATGAAATGCTAAAAACTAATAGTGAGACTGGCCCTTCATGATTATTGAGAGTCACTTGGTTATTCTTTGTTGAATGCCAATAAGAACTGCAGATACGATCCACATATATTTGGCTACCTGCTTGTTATCAATATTTATTTGTGTAGTGCAAGTTAGGTTGCAAATTACTTTTTGTTACTGTCACCAAAACCCCAAAATATAACTGTCACAGGAATCACCATAGTTCCCCAGTAATCACTTTATATTCACCACTAATTTGTCAGTATGAGTCTCATTGATTTCTGTAACCTCTGCCCTTATCTTGTTGGCAACATGTAATTTTGCAGTGGTAAGAACCACCTTCCCACCAAAAGGCAATATTACCCAGAAATTCTAAATTACTGGGGAATTACTGGAGAATTTGCTACCTAGAGTTGAAGTCAATTTTAAGTTGTGATGAAAGGGAAAAACCTCCAGGTGTGATCAAACATACATGATACATTTATTGTCATCGCCACTCATTATTTTACAATTTTTAAGTGTAAGTCATCAATGAGGGTAGTCCCTGTCGGTTCTTTTCCAGGACACAGCAACCAACACCAACAGTAGTTTTTTTGTGGTAGGAATGGGTTTCCTTGCTTGAGAACAGGTTTTCAGAACTACCAGACCAACAAGTAGTCAAACACCCATATGAATGTTTTCATAACTCTTCTTCCTGTCCCACATCCTTCATCATGGGTCACAAAAAAATCCACCATGCATGCCAAATGCCTTCAAGAAGGATGTAATGACCACAATCAAACTCCATGATTGCTGTCCCATTCTGCCCATTGCACCGAATATAATTATACTTTTGCCTTAACCACTTTACCTACCACATCTATATTTCAACATCTTTACATTCCCAATGGATCCGTATAATCCCAATGATTTGTCACATGTCACACTACAATCAGGTTTCCAACCTCCCATGTGTGTCACTCACAGTGCGCTCTCCAACATTTTGGGACTCGAGTACTTAGCCCATGCTGGAATGGAACTCCGTCACGAACGAACCAACAGAATCTGATGCATGATGATCGGATGGAAAAATCTATTGACTTTTGTTATGAAAACTCTGTTGCAAGCTGAACTGAATGATAAGAGGTTTATGCAGATCAATCTATGATGGGAGAAAATCATACATGTTGGTTAGGAATCGACATACATCTTGTGAAGATTGTCCCTTTGTTGGCATTCTGAATGATTTCATTTGTTTTCTGAAGTATAAAATAAAATAAATGTAATAAAGATATCTTACCAACTTGTAACATTTCAAGTTGAATACTGGCAGCCACAAGAAATTTGATTATTACACGTGTACAAGATTTTGTTTCTTGCAAGTTTTCAATATTCAATTCTTCTTGTATTCCTCACAATCTGAGAAGACAACAACAATACTCAATTCTGGGGTATCAAATCAAGTTTGACATAGTCAAAATTACATGGCATTCATTCGCTTGAATTTAGAATTGAAAAAAATAGTTGCCAAGTTCTTTGCCTGTTGGGGAGATGTGATTGAGTTCAGCCGGATTGTTGACTTTATTGGGTGATGAACGTATATCTTTTGAGAGAAGAGAGAGGGTGACTGTCATAATTGTCCTCAGTGTCCAAATGTCCAGAAATCCAAATATTTGGATCAACTAAATCTGTTCAAAACCGTCTGCCCTACCCCCTTTTTGTCTAAATGCGTTCCTAAACTGGAACAGGGGGGGGGCGGACACGGCCCCCTTTTTGTCTATTCTGGAGGAAGCGGCTTCCAGACCTCATTTGGAACTAAAAAATACCACGTGGAAGCAGGTGGGAGCAGGTGGAAGTGCACAGCATCCCAAATTCTCATAAAGATCATGAGCGACATCGAATCAGAAGCGGGCCAAGCTCCTCGTCGTGGCGGCCGCCAACCTGGCCGTCCGAACTATCAGAACAATGTTCTCATCCGCATCGTAGAGAGGCTATTGCCTAATGGCAATGAAGGCTGGCGCTTGGTTGCCTTGGCATACAAAGAGGAATCAGGTGAGGAAATTTTGCACTCAGAAGATGATTTGAAGAAGAATTGGGTGCGTAAGTTGTGCAACAACATGAAGAAGCCTACCGGGAGAATGGGGGCAGATGCAAAGGATTGCATCAACCGTTGCATCGCGATTGAGAGGAAGATCTTGGATAAAACATCCTCTGGAATCCTCGGAGCTCTGTCGGACGATGAGGCGAATCCATCCTCATTGTCGTCCTCGATGGGGGATGGAGAGTACAAGGAGGAAGAGTTGGAGGAAGAAGTTGTTCCTGGCACGGAAGTTCAACTCCATTAGTTCGCGTCTTTTTAGCAACTTCCTGCTTTGCCCCCTATTCTACTCTCTGATGGAACACAGGCAAACAATACCACCGACAGCAACACCATGCCCACGGACAATGGAATTGCAAACGCCAATGCAGCCAACGACGATGCCAACCCTGATACCTTCGCCAATGAACATGGCGATGATGAAGATGGCTTCAATTTGGAGGTCGCTACCGCCACTGAGGTTTCAAGGAGGAACAACACAATTTCTACTGTTGCAAGGGCCGGTGGGCAAAGTACCACACCTGTTCCTGCCACTACACAAATGACACCTGTCCAGCTCGTTACAATGAAGAAGAAGCATAGGAAGTCGGAGAAATCATTCAAGACAAAGAATTTTACAAACCGTGAAAGGGGGTCAGTGACGAAGTCTATTGAGAAGATAGCTTCTTCCATTACGGATGGTAGGGGAGATGATATGCAGACGTTCATGATTATGAGGAAGATGGAGTGGGACGAAGCTGAGGAGAGGCGTAGGCAGGAGCACGAAGAAGCACGATGTGAGAGGGAGGAGGCAAGGCACGAGAGAGAGGAGATGGAATATATGTGCGATCGTCGCCTTGAGCGCCAGTTGAACCAGCAGAATCAAATGATGCAAATGATGATGATGATGATGATGATGGGCGGCGGATCGAAATCAAAAGTGGCAGATCTTGTTGATAGCAATAAGGAGGACGAGGATGAGGAATGAAAATGAGTCATAGTAATTTCTCTTTGTTCATATGTCCCAATTTGTATTAAATAATTATTTTAATGTACTACCTTTTCAAACACTAACAATTAATTTATTCAACACTGTCTTCACTGACCTCACTGTCAGAGTTAAAGTCTTCTGGCTGCAAATAGTATTGGCTGATGCGATTGTATCCCTCCAAATTTATGTATCTCTCGTACTCCGGATCAAAAACTGTTTGAATCTGATTCGATCCCACAAGATCTGTTCTGAAATTGTGAATCAAAATAAGGAAGCGTCAGGGATTGAATTCGGAAGCACCGAGGGTGTCAAGGAGAAATGATGGAGGGGACAGATGAGATGGTGGTGACTGTCTCTCCATCTTTACGAGAATCTACATTTTTTCGTCAGGGAGAATCGCGAAAATTGAACTTTGGAACGATGTTGTCTAAAAGTAATTACGGTGGGCCTTTTTAAAAATGTTCCCAAATCGGATCGAAATTAAACATTTGGGTCTGGATTTCTGGACATTTGGACACTTTTAGGACAATTATGACAGTCACCCAGAAGGAATTGACAACTCAAGTTGGTGGAATATATTCTTTATTTTGTCTAATGTGGAGATAATATTATGATTGCAGGGATTTCAGGCAGGTTTGAATGTATGTTGCATAGGGAGACACGCAACTCCTCCCTACATCATAATTAAGCCTCTATAAGACCAAAAAACACTGAATCGCTTTATTCCCGAGCTCGTTAAAGCTTGTGACCTTTGCATTCGGGTGTGATTCCCGCGGGGTTGTAAAGAACAGCCCCTTAAAAAATCTTATACTTTTTATTATTACTACCTAGTATAGTACGGTACGATACTCTATCTATCATCGTCTTCCGAGAGTCGTAGATCTATGACTATGATTAACTACGTATTTACATACATACCTCCTGTACACTTCTCACCTCGTCTCACCACCTCCTCTCTAGCAAAACACAACAAAAAGGCCACATGCATCGTGAGAGATTGTGAGCATTGGCCCTTTTTTATTAATCGTTGGCACCCAGGAGAGCAAACCACGAGACCAATATATTGCTTTCATATTAAGCTGTTGTCATCACGCGTATCCAGCTCGTCGCTTCTCATTGACACAAGAGTGGTGCTGGCCGTGCAAAGATTAAGTTTCTGTGGTTTCTGAGCAGGAGACAGACCCATTTCCACAAGCGTGACATCAAAGAAATTCCGTAACCAGTGCGAATTGATCATTCTCTGTTTCTCTGGAGTTGGCATCCAAGTAAACAAGAAAATCACAAATTGAAGGCACTATTTGCTCTTTAATAATCTGAAAATTCAAGCAGAATATTACGCGGGGTTCAGAGGCTTCTGAATTTCACATAGATCGATCTTGTTTCCAAGCTACTCTTCTTCTATTGAGCTGATAACCAGCCTTGCAGTTACAAACGAAAGCTACATGCAGAAGGACTGAACAATATCATTATTTCTTGAGTTTACGCAACAAAGTCAAGACGCAAACAAACAAAGCATGGAGAAAGCGCTCGCCCCCCTAGCTCTCCTCCTCTTCCTCTCATCCACACTGTTCGTTCTTCACTACGCAAAAAGAAGCACCTCTATCTTTGTTATTTCTCTATCCATACTCTCATTTGGATTGGGATCGGCAGCAGTGGCATTGTTGCCCATCGATTTGAGTTACGCATCTATCACTGCAGAATCAAACAACACTGCCACTATTAATTATGATGCAGTCGACGCAAGCAACCAAACGAACGACGAAAAAACCTCTTCTATTGCCGACCCTACAGTGACCAATCCCACCTATATCCCTTGGCAAGTCACCTATTGGACTACGTTTTTTCTAGCATGGTTCATACTACCGATCACACGTGAAACCCTTCACTCCGGGCAGTTCACACTCTTTTCCCAACTAAAAGAGGGTGTAAGCACAAGTCTTCGTGGGATTGGAATAATGATCGTAGTTGGGATCCTAGTAGTCATCGTCATGGCAATACGTATGCACAGTTTTCATCTGGTCACAGTTTTAATGCCAGTGCTTATGGCGTGGGGCAACACGTATGGGCTGGTATTGGTATCACTGTTGTTAGGCAATGGTCTTGTGAACATACCCAAAAAATATTGGAGGCAGGCACATCCAGGAAACGAATTGAGGAGGATACGCATTGTTGCTTGCGGCGCAGAAGAGGAGCTATTTGATGCAGTAATGGACTTAGAGGATGCGGAACGGAAAATTGAAGAGGTTTGTGCTGCAGTTGTGCAGGGCGAGGCATTTATGATAGAAGGATCACTGAGGAATGAGAATATGGGTGATGATGACGACGGGGTGGAAATTATTCGAAGGAGAGGGCGAAGGCTTCCCATTCGATTTTCATGTGGTTCCTGTTCTACGAGAGTGGACGATGCATCACAATTTCATGATTATTTGGAGATATTGGTAAAAAGAAAGAACGAAACGTTAGAGCTGAATCTGGATAGGCGCACGGAACGTAGAAGTGGAAGTTTAAGTCAGCATTCTAATGGAAATACGAGGACAGACAACATGATGGATATGAAGTATCTCGTTGAGTTGAATGCTCAGTTGAAAAAGGCCCAGGAACGAGTAAACAGCGCACAACTACATTGGGATCATCTGTTAGAACACAACCGGTTATTTTCTGCATTAATAGATGAAGGAATTGACGGGGATTCATCGAGAGCCACATCCAACAGCAGTCATGGACCTGCTTCGTCTACATTGCTGCTATCGTCAACTTCTACTCAATCGTCTAGGTGTTGCATCCAATTGCGTTACGGCCTTCAACGACTTTGGATCAGGCATTTGAGATATCATACCTATCGATTCGCCGCAATCCTAACCGCAACATTATCAATATTTGTTCTGATAAGTGAAGTCACGCTGGCAGCTCCAGTGAACTTATCGCCCTTTTCGTGGTTACTTCACGTGTTGGACGAATACGATAATTCGATTTTGTTTCAGATTGCGGCATTGATTCCATTGTTGTGTGAGTCATTACTTGATCCAGATCGTCTTTTTCCTTAACATGTGGGATGGTATATGAACGCTCCTTATTTTTTGGTGTTCTTGCGAAATATCCAGACATCTCTATTTGCGTTTACACATGTCTATTTCAGATGAGTTTGCTTGGCCCATACTGCTTAAGGGGCAATCGGCAGAGCCATGGTGTTGCATTGGTTTTTAATGCTCAGTATTTGGTCCGGTTGCAGTTTCCATTGGGGTATAACTACTTGATGATGTAAGTTGGATGTGCTCAGCGTTCATCTTATGATTCAATTCCAGCATTTTTCACAATGTCAATTTGCTCTCCGAATTCCATTCCCGACAATTTTTTGTTGAAGGCTAAAGTATGACATGACGAACTGCTCATTTCACAGCATCATGTCAGACATGTCGACCATACCTTTCTTTGGGACATCCTTCACTTTCTATGCACCTCTTCTGATCCTTGCCGTATGCGCCTTCACGTTATGTGATGCATATCCGAAGTTATTGCATCTGTTGGGCATCGAACACGAAGATGCTCTACTGTTACTAGACCAAGAAACTCTAGATGGTAAGGTGAACGAGGGCATACAGTTATTGAAACGCGATGCTGATAAGAAAGGGGATGAAGCAGCTTCACATCTAAGTAACAAAATGGATAATTCTGCACCGCGGAGATCCCCAGATAAAATGGCGCTGGTGAGTCGCGACAATGATGATGATAACTATAACATGAATGGCTCCTGTAGAGGCAGATACAGTGAAGGGATAAATGTTTTGGTGTAGTCATTGGTAATGCGGAAGAAGTAGTCATGTATTCGTTAACTTTCGACAAGTTTCATTCGTCATCGTTCACGGCTGAGCTTCCTTACTGTTTTTCGGTCGCCCATTAAAAAACGCTCAGTACGATCTTTGTGTGCATAACAATCTCAGCATACTCGGCATCATCTTGTTCACAGTTATCTGGTCTTCACAGGTCGACGTGCGATAGAAAGATTTCGTCGAGGCAAACTAATATGCCATGTACGTATTTCCTGAGGAAATGTGACACCAAACTACGCATGAGATCAGAGGTATTCAAGTTGCGTTTGTTATTTTACACAGCGGTACTAGCTCATACGACGGCAGTGCAAGAATCTCACGGGATTAAAGGTATGTGCAGTCGTTCATCAATTTGAAGATATATACTCCTCAAGGCACCCATTCTCGTCCCGCCACTACGTGAACCGCAAGACAAATGCCTCACACGTGCTCGGCATCACTCGATTTGTTGGTATGACGAGATTTACTTCTTGAAAATGTTGGTATTCAACTTGAATCCCCCAGGTCCTTTCTTGGCAGCAATCTTTGCCTTACCCTTTCCTGTGCTGGCCACACTAGCGGCCTTCTTTTTGTCGAGGCCAACGATTTCAACGCCGTTCAATCCACCGATACCAGTAACAGATGTTTTGGCGCTTAGACTGGTCGATGAGGACACAACAGAGCGACCGCTGGAAACGAAAGCGGATGCCACTTGAAAGAGAAAAGCAGCGCTACGGCAATCTTAGCAAATGTCGAGTTCGATGAGCGTGCCATTTTGTTTATTGTAGAAAAAGGTCTGTGAGGATGGTAATCGACAGAGATTTGCTGCTATGCAGTGTAATGGAAGATCCAATAAATTTTTTTATGAACACTAGAGTTGCTTTAGTAGTGATGGAAGACCGACGAGAGCAAGGTACGTCGTCACGAGCACTTTTAACTAAGTGTTTTGGGTTTTGGACGACTGACGCAGACAAAAAAGAGAGATTCGAATTCTTCTATGCACCACTGCACTTCACTTTGTTATTGTACGTTGCATACCGAAGAGCTCCGAAGGTTCTTCTACCCCTCTTCATTTTCATTGTTTGCCATACGCCATACCGCTGAGACTCCACTGAGATCTACTGAGATCCATGATTGAGATTGGCTTGCTGCTTCTCAAGCGAGCGCGTACAGTACAATACCATACTGACTTGTTCGACGACATCATGTCTGACTCACATCTTGTTATGAGTACGTACCTGCTCGTACGTATGGGGTTAATAATTATTTTACCAATTTCAGGCAATTGCACAAAAACTGGGAAAAGACTGAGTTCTCAGGCTGACTACTGTACCATACCATACTTCTTGTTCTGTCTAAAAAAAATGTCCAGTTATCCAAAAAATTGTAACGGCTAAATCTGTTCCAAACCTCCTGTCCTACCCCCTTTTCTGTCTAAATCCATTCTAAATCCCCTTATGTCTGTTTTGGAAAAATAGACATTTAGACCTAAAAAATACCACGTGGGAGCAAGTGGAAGCACGTGAACAGCTTATTCCTCCGGAGGTCTTTATTAAAACCATGAGCAACGTCGACTCTGCCTGCCTGGACCCTGCTCCTCGTCGCGACGGCTGCAATTATCAGAATAACATCCTCATCCACATCATCAGGAGGATCTTGCCTAATGGGAATGAAGGTTGGCGATTGGTTGCTCTGGAATATCAACAAGAGTTGGGTGAGGAAATTTTGCAATCAGAAGCCCTTGAGCTCTCGATGTCGATATGCCTTCTTCTCAAGAACTTACAGTATTTCCTCGGTGAGTATCGTGAAAATTGAAATTTGAATCAATTTGGTCTAAAATTAATTACGGTAGCCATTTTTTAAAAACTGTCCCAAATCCGTTCTAAATTTGGAATTTGGGTCTGGTTATCTGGACATTTAGGCACTTTGAACAATTACGGTAGTCCCCCTTTAGGTCAAGAACTTCATGCATTTTTGTGTTCCCTGTTGTTACCCAACTCTTATTTCCATTGCGGTCAGTAAGCCATGTAATCCATTGAATTCAATTGCTATTTCAAAGAGGGTTATCTCTATCAAGAATTAGTGCTATGCTAAATCTGAAAGTACAGTTAATCTAGAAATTTCATGTAGATTCTAAACGTACAGTCATAGTGGGGGGTTACATAACAAGAACTTAGTCATAGAATGCTCTACATGAACTTCCAGTTACAGAAAAAGTCAATTCATTGATTTCAATGCTGCTGGATGAGTCAATTTTTGAAAAGTTCAATCATTGCCCATTGCCGTCGCGACTTGCACAAGCCACGATCAACAAATAATCCATTGGGTCCCCTTTTTGTTTCATCTCACAACGTCGCATTGTGCTCCACATTAGGACCCTTCAGTGGATGGACCAAGCATCACGTTGAGTCACAGTTTTGTGGCAAGTTTATACGCATTTGTTCATCGTGCCACCATCATCAAACCACTCGTTGTCACCCTAGTTGGGGTATCATTGAGCGATGAGGTTAAGCGGGTGCAATCATGTGTTTTGAGCCAAGCATTGGGCTCCGACCGCAAGCCACTTCAATCATCAGACCATGGTTGTGTTGTGTGCTGTGTGTTATATTTGAAGTAAGGTAGAGAGTAGAGATAATATTACCCAATACCTATGTAGACAAAATTTTAGTTAAAAAAATAATGGAACTGGGTGCCTGTTGTAATGCACTTTTTGGTCAAATGTCCTAATATCCGAATATTTGGACCTTCCAAATCCGATCCAAACCCATACCAAATGTCCAAACCATCGTTTTTGTTTGTTTTTGGAAAAAATTGCCTTGTCCGGACAGGCTGATATTTTTCCAAATTTTGATCTACTCTGACTTTCAAGGCAGCTCTACATGATAGCAACAAATTATCGAACATTGTGCCAGAATTTTTAACAATCATTCACCAAAATCTACACATCATTTACCAAAAAAGGGTGTGCTGAATGGATTTTGGCAAAAATAACTACGAGACGGTGCTCAGCAACATCGTTCTTATCCAGTTCTAAACTCATTTAAAACCAGATGTTTGGAACTGGATATTTGGGCATTTGGACCAAAAAATCAATTACGGCAGGCATGCATCAGAATTGTGCCACCTGGATTAAGGAGGCCTGGCATTCAAGGCTGACACCTTGTAGGCAAACTCCGCACCACCTCACAACCAAACACATATGCCTGCCCCAACAAGTGTCCAACTTTCTCTGGAATCTATTGAAATCAAGGGGGGAGATGGACCGATCTGTTTTGTTTCAATCAATGCACTACTTCTATTGTTCAGTCCAAAGAACTGTTCAGTCAGTCCAAATGACTGGACTCTTCAAATGATTGGACTATCCACATGACTGGACTGTCCAAAGGACTGGACTGTCCAAAGGACTGGACTATCCAAAGAACTGTTCAATCTGTCCAAAGGACTGGACTGTCCAAAAGACTGGACTGTCCAAAGGACTCTTCAGTCTTAGAGCTCTTGAATAGAAAGAAGATGGGAGATGACATCATGTCGTATCATGTTCTTGTTATGGTAAAGGTAGATATTTCCAAGCCCATGAAGAACAGCAAGGAGGATGAGATAACACATGATACATGGGACCCGGCTACTCCAAAAATCTGGATTATAAGAACCATCTGAATAAACGACCAATTTTGTGATGCACGTGTTCTGCCAATTGATACACTTCATTAGTTCTAAACATTGCTTGTTTAGATTTTCCTAACCAAGAAGAACATGCCGACATAAGTCAGTCTCCATAAATTCTTTTTCTTGTGAAGAAACTTTTAATGTTGCTGGAAGGCACCCACATATTGGAGGGATGGATATGACACACAACAAGAGTGCTACCATAAAATGGGTACTTAAGCTACCTCCAAGTAATTATGGTAAACATTATTGTACTCAATTATTTTTTCATTGTGAGAGGGAATCTGGAGCCATCCCACAATTCCCAATTCCCCATGTTCCATTATTCTAAGCCATTTTTTCAAATTTTCATCCTCATCTAGAAATGTCACAAACTTGATCTTTCTTACTTGATCTTTCTTCAAGATAGCATCCTAAAACAAGTCCCATAGGATGGGATCCTTGCCCCATCCCATGGGACTTATCAGTCCTAAACCTAAATCCTATTTACTGTCTGTTATTGTCATACTCAGTAGTAGCAGTAGAAATTTGTATCACTGGCTGCAGTGCAAGAGATCACAAAAAAATGCAACAATATACTTGTACCTTGAGCCCCATCATTTTTGACTGCACGATTGTCTCATCATCTCTTACACCAGAAGCACTGTTGCAACAATGATTCTATCACCGTCACCCTCGCTTTCAAATCTTCTGCAACAACTGTTACATTTGGTTTAGTCTGGTTCATTGGATCCTTGAGATGTTGCTCATTCTCTACCATGCAATGTGGGTATGAGATGGCCATTGTGATGGGCCAAGGGGGGAGACTTGACCAAGGGGCTGAGGGATTTATCCTTTGCATTATAATTATCATCCATCTACCCATCTACATATTCGCCCTATTGAATATTTGTTTGGGTTGTTTTTTGTCCTACTTGGAGGCCGCTCCATCATGTTTTGACTATGTTTCATTAGATATTATGATTTTGACTCCACAACCAAAATTTACTATATGTTGCCCTTGGACATGCAAGGCCTTTGATAAAGTTATGCAATAATCAGTAAATGCACAGTGCACAAGGGATAGACCCTCTGGGAAGACATAACAACAATCAACCAAATTTATCAGATGGTTGTTGATGAATTTTTTGGCACCAGTTGCTGGTTCAGTGGCAGTGCACCAAATGAATACACTTTTGGTTGGTTGTTGCATTAATTTCATACATTAGGTTTTCACTATGTTTCACTCATCAATATATTATTTTTATTTAACAATTCGCATATTCATTACTTGTCACATCCATCAAATTCAACAATGCAAGCCAAGTCAAAGAGAGCTGTCAACCATCAAGTGGAATGTCTAACACTCATAATGAAATAGTGTATTCAATCTATCAAAAGACTTGGTAGTCACTGTCCAACATTGTAACAGTACGGTAAAAATGGATGGATAGAGCAGTCCTGTTTGATCTAGAAAATACTCATGTGTTAAGCATGAGGGAATTTTGGGAATGGCAAGCATTTCCGAGCCTAAAAAATAGGCTTAGAAAAATGTAACCTAGGGAGCCTGAAATTTTGGGATGGTTCCACTACCATGTTTCAGATCACCACATGATGTATCTTTTGAAAATGACTGGACATTTGGATCTACCAAAATAACCTAAGTATCCTAGGGTTGACATACCCATACCAATGATGTACCCAACTTTCAGCACGTGTGGAAAACTCCAGTGCATCTTCAGTAAATCTCTGAGTATCATTCTGGCCTGTCACTTTCTATCTGGCCAATTATACCTTCAAGACTTATGATATACCACTTCAGCACCACATCATATACCAGGATCATATTGAAGCCTAAACACCAGCTCGGGAGGAGGTGCAAGACTGTGTACGACCCCTGAAGACAGATGATCACAATATTGAAATTATCATGTATATTGCAAGACAAACGCATGATGTGTTTTGGCATCAATTATTGTTTCTTGATTGCCTTTTAATATCTGAATTTATTTCTGTCTACATGTTATTTCTACTGTATACCCTATTTTACTTAATATTTCTACCAAAATAGGCTTGGTCAGCGGTCAACTTTCATGCCTCATATGGAATGTCCTGGACTCTGAAGCAACAATGACCTTCATTTGTAATGAATACACTATGCAAGACAAATTTGTACTAGGTTGTTATAGTCACAATGTCCAAAGTAGTCTACCACAGCATCTTGACAGGTACCCGCAACCTCCTGCTCAACTTGTGAGACCAACTCTTATCAAAAGCCAATATAGTGGTCAAACTGCTAAATCCATCCAAGGCTAGCCCAAACATCTCAGTCCACTCTTCTCTTAATCTCAATGGCCTACTTTACCGTACCAAAATAGTGTTCAGCGTATTCTACACAAATGATGAATGGTATGTCTCCACATTACCTGAACATTGCACACATTGATGTCACATCAAACGTAGAACACATATCAACTAGCATCACTGTCAATGTCCCCCAAAGAACTTATTTAACCCTCCACTTTTGTCAGAGGCAAGCTCATTAATGTCAACACACAATTGCATGGCAGTCATCAAGAATGGATGGCATCACAAATGCCAACAAATTGAGACCTACACCATCATCAACATTGTTGGTAAACCACTCCATTCCTTCACAACCTGACAAAGCAAGAGGATACATGACTCACCTACAAAACTAGCAATATGATCAGCAATACCAGCAAACTCAGCAAGCCCAAGTTTGACAGCAAAGCATGGGGCCACTTTTTTCTTGTGAACTAAACTAACCTGACACCCAAGAACTGGGTCATCCTCAACATGTGGTTCACCATCACCCATTTAATTACGTCCACCACAGGTGCTAAATTTTCCAAATAGTCTATGTCCTCATTATCTTCAAAGAAATGGGACATTACATTATTGTTACATTTTTAAATGCCAATTGGAACAAGCATTCTAAAAGAAGATTCCTAATCTGGTTCTTTACCTGTGAGCATTGCCAATACCATGCAACTGGACTAGTCATTCGAATACTATTTTGTTTGTGTCCACTGAAGTGAAAGATTTCATCATTCATTGTGCTTGGGCAACATTCCACCAATCCACGATTTTCCATACTGTAGCTGCGACAATAAAACTTTCAACAGCATGACACCCTGCCAATGTTGCCAACATATCACTTTTGGAGAAGCCAGTGAAATGCAGGTTAATCTCTATCGCAGCAGATGATGCCTCAAGCGTTACTTGCTTCATTCTCCATTTCATGTACAATTTTTCTGTACACAGTTATCTTGGCCAATGGAATAGTCTCCATTTTGAACTTTGACTAGGAGTCCTGACCCCAACAAAGAGTACATGGATAATAAACGTGCTGAGGCCTTGTGTCATAATGATTGTAGCCCATACCACAACTATAAAAGGAAAATGATGAGTGAGACTATTTTTATACTGCTTTGGCATATATCAGAGGGTTTTTGTCAACCACAAATAACAAAAAAGAATGCCTTGTATCTCCACTTTGATCTCTCCCACGCAATCCTGATAAAAATCAGATTCCATGTCTACTTCATTTACTTCATCCTGATCATTTTCTGCAAGAAAGGTTCCATCAAAGATATTATCATCACTTTTATATACATCAATATCATTGACATTGTCATTGTTTGTTGTTGCAAACTTTCTCTTTTTACTCTGATACTATCCACCTAACTCATACAATTCCAGCAAGTTCTTATACGATGAGTGGACCTGTCAAAAATGATAGCATTGTGTAATAACTTTCTTTCCCTCTCTGACAATATATTGTTCTCAGCTGGCTTTGTAATCCAAGGACATATACAATGTGGGGCATGGGCTATTTCAGCATCAGAATTGCCCAGCTGTTCAAGGAAGGCTTTGTATTTTGAGTAGTAAGGCGTATACCACATACCTAGCACCCAGTCTTGTGCTTTTGATGTCTTGAGTCTTTGCTCATTCCATACTCAAGTGAAATTTTGCATCTCTTTGGCTGGAATTGGGTATAGCCAATTATGTTGTCCCAGTTTGGTTCTTTCCCTTGTACTCCCAAATCTCTACAAACAATCTCATCTACAAATGACATTATCTCCTTTGTCAGTGCCATGTAATTCTTCTGCTGTCTTCTGTTGCTGACATAGACACCTAGTACCTCTCTCATGATACTGATTACTGTGGTCCACTCCATTCATTCCAGTTTTTAAGGCCTTGAGTTCTTTCTCTCCACTTAAGTTTCAAACATCTAGGCCGCTAATTTGGTAAACGGTTAACTTTCATAATATCTCCAGTGATGAGGTGAGAATAAGTTGGTTATTATTCATTGGGAGTCATATTTTTCTAAAAGCTCCTCTTGGTGCTGATTTGCTCAAATTCATGAGATCCTTATACCATCCTACAGGATTCATGGTGGTGGTGTGGTTGTGGTCCATGTATACAAGCACAAGATATCAGAGTTCTTGTTCAAAAGTATGGATAGATTTGGTTGTGCAGAAATGGTTTCTGTAAAAATATTTCAGTATCCACTGGGTTCTTTCCAGTGTTTCTTGATGTTTGAGTTCATCACCTTTTTCTGTGTTATTGGTAGATTCTTTGCTTAGGAGGAATTATGAAATTTCCTGCATTCTTCCGCTGACAAAAGCTGCCTTGAAGAATGAAGGAATGCTGAGGTAAGTTATTGTAGAAAACACAAAAGTCTATCCTGAACTTCTACTGCTTTTCTTGTTCCCCGTGAAATAAAGATACATGGACATATCAATGAGATCGTCATCTTCATTGTCTTTTTGTTCCAGCCGAGATCTGGATTATCATTCTGATTGACGTTTATGAGAGTCCCTTGCCTAGGTGAGAATGATCCTAATTACACTGTTTCTATGACTTCTTTGTACTGCATCTAGTCCTACGCCTGTGATAGTTTGGTCTGCAGTGTCACACTTAGGAACGAGATCCTGTTGTGGCAATTATCCCACAAGAAACATACTGTTTTCCAAGTGAGTTTGTACTCTATAGCAATGAATCTATGGTATCTGGGATAATGAACTTGAAAGAAATCGCTGCTCAACAATTATGACAGTACATTGAAAACTAATTCAATCAGTGTCCACAGAAATAAACATCGGACACTACACAATCAATCATTCTAAAACAAGTTCTCAATAACATGGCAACAAGAACTACTCTTCTATAAAGGCCTATGCAATTTCTGGTAAATCCTCTACCTTGTGATCCTGATCTAAAGAACTTGCCAACTCATCTAAATTCACCTCTTGCAACCCCAATGCTCCCCCCTTGGTCGGACTGTCACCTGCGCTGTCAAGAGCATCATTATTTGCAGCCAAGGCATCAGTTAGCACAGCTCCATCTGCCTCCAACATCTCAGCAGTAGCAGGAAGAAGATTGGCAGATTTGGTACTTCGCCTCTTAATGTAAACGCTTTTCCCACCGACGAATTCATCATGTTCGTGATCAGTGGTAGTATCCATTTCCTTGTCTTTAAAGGCGGGGATACGCATAGCCAACTTCCCCGTAAAAATAAACATGGCCAAGAACCCGAATGCTAGTAAACATCCCAACAAACTGCCCATTACAATCCCGGCAATCTGGCCTCCTCCCATTCCCGCATCGTACACACCCACTCTAGCAGCCGCCACGCTGGGATAATTAACCACCTCCCAATCCGACGGTACGCTCCCCTCCACGAACTGGCAGTACTCGCCCGTATACCCCTTGCGACACTTACACCCCCCATGTTGGGAATGCTTATCCACGAACGATTTGCATTCCCCCCCATTCGTACAAAAAGCATGGGCCGTGCCATCTCCATTGCCGCTGTTGGTGCAGAGGGAGGTGGCGGCGAATTCGCAGTACACCCCGGCGAAGGGACCCGCAGTCGCGGTGGATGCGGAGAGGCAGTCGCAGAGGTAGGATCCTTCGCGGGTGGGATGGGGCAGACAGGTGGAAGAATTTTCGCAGATTGTTCCGTCGGAACAGGTGGTTAGTGTGGATGAGTCGAAGGAGAGGGAGCGGGTCATGGTGGTGCTTGATTGTCAGAGAGATTGCTGCATCCTCGAGCGCACTTATGGTGCCACGGTCCAAAATTGGAGGATCCGAAATAAACGGCTCTGTCATTGTAAAGCCGTTAAAAAGAATATTCCGTAATGAATACTATTTCCTATGTCGAGTAAAAGGCCAATTATGGCGCGATGAGCATTTACAAGATTCCTAAGTGGGACTGAAAATGTCAATCACGAACTGCAAAAAGAATGTTGAACTACAGCTGTGCACCACCCTCAGACTACATGAGAATTACCTGTAAAATTCAAATTATTTTATGATACTCCTCACTTGTCGAACTTGTGCCAATCATCTGCCAATCATCAGCTGACGGTCAATCCACACAAAGCTCACACGACGTATCGACACAACCATGTCAACAAAAATGATATTGACCGGAATCACGATATCTCGGAAACTACAAGTACCCGACGTTGCCCTAAGCATCGTACGGACACATCGCAGTGTCCCGCATCTTTTGAACCCTTAGGGCAACGTTCGGCCCTACCACAACTCGCGCTCGTCCACATACAAACTCCACGCAAAAAAAAACTGATCAACATCACGCTTCTTTTCACAATCAAGGCAACATTTGTCCTCATCGCAACTCGCGCTCGTCCACCAATAAACTCACCAATTTAAGCAAGATTGGGGCCCATTACTACTCGCTCTCGGCCCCACACTAGCTGACAAAAAAACTGACCTACATCATGCCTAGGAATTCATCAATTCAAGTCCATTCCAATGGATTGGTACTTGCCTTGATTTCGCAAGATCCACAAAAGCGGGCCAGATACAGTGACAGGTGGATCTGCGATGAATCATGGTACCAACTTTTCAAGAATGACCCAACAATCAAAAGAGCAAACATAGTGAGGTCGCTTCACTATTTCAGTGGTACTGTTGAAAAACCAAGCCACCATCCGTTGCACCATTGCGAATTCAACACCTTTTGTCCTCACGATGGCAAAAAAAGAAGGGTGCAGTTCTTCTACCTAGTACGTCTGGCGCAGCCTACAAAACCAACTCGATCACCGCCATGTGGTTTAATGCGCAATACGACAACCAACCATGTTTGCGGTACACCAATTGATATCGATGGAATAATAACTCCCGCAGCCACACTTCAACACACACCGACACCTACAACACTGGCCCAGACTCCTGCTCCGCATGAAACTATGACAGAAAACAATAATTCAGTATTGCCTCCACCTCAGCCACAGAAATTGATGGATCAGTTTGATGAAAGACCAATATACTGGGAATCACCTGAGGCAGCCATACTTTTGGGTTTGAGCATGGAGATGATGTCGTGGAGGGTTTCTTGCGGACGCATCATGCAATTAAAGTACGCTGTTAATACGTGCAACGGATATTGCAATATAGTCGAAGGAAATGGCGAAGATTTGTCTAACAATGATATATTCGACTTAAGAACTAAATCTTTGTATTTAATCAATGCATATGATTTAGCGATTAAAAGAATGGGTCGGGATGGTGTGCAGTGGGTGAATCATGTTTGTACTGAAACAATATCAACAATGCAACGTACTGGAGTTGAAACAATTAAGTCTGGACGAACATTAGCAAATTGGAACATTATGTTCAGGACACAACGTGGCAAATTTCCCCATCCGAACCAGCACGTTGCCAATGGAAAGAAAGCTGTACCGTTAATTTTTGAAGTAGTGCCACAGTTCAAAGCTGATTGTTTGGACTACATCTACGCAAACTTTGACAACTTTGTGGTGGACATGCTCCGAGACGAGATTATAGAAAGGATACTTCCAAAACATGTTAAGCAGATCGGTGAAAGGGTTACAGATGGTCAGTTAACTGAAGGCTGTGATGAGCAGACTGTGTTGCAACGATATACCGAAATACCTCCGTCGTATCGTGTTGTTCTATCTTGGGTAAAGTCAATTGGTTTCTATCGTGACTCAGTAAAGAAAAGCTATTATAGCGACGGACACGAAAAACCAGAGCAGAAGAATCATCGAGCACGACACACTCATCAGTACTTAACAGAAATTGAACCACTGTGTCAACGATGGATCTCCGTTACTCAAAGTGAATTGGCAAATTTAAATTCAATGTTAGATATTTATGATCCAATCATTAACGACGGGTATGAATATGAGACGGAAAACAGTGTTAAAATGATTGAATTCCACGTCGGCGATCATATCGAGTTACAAAAATGGCAGAGCAGAAGTATCCCGGGTTTGGTGGATGTGTCAGTGTTGAAGCGATCCCCTTGCAAAACCTATTATTATATTTGGACAAGATGAAGCAATATACAATCAAAATCTAGTCAACTCGGTACAATGGGTATCACCTAATGGTGAAAGACCCATCCTGCCAAAGAATAATGGGATGGGGAAGATGATTTCGGCAATGCAATCTCGAGAGACAGGATTTGGCAGTGGAATCACTGAAGATCAGCTGAAAGAGGTAAATAGGAGACGGCAGGGTCAAGAATATTGCGACAAGGATGCAGCGATTGCCGTCAATGGTACATCTAAAAGTCTCCACTTACAAGTGACCCTTTCATATGGACATTTGCGTTTGGTGGAACCAATGGCTATTGGACGGGCAATCATACCTTGGTGCAAGTCGAAGATTGCTTTGATTGTTTCCATGTTTTATTTGGGTGTGAGATGGAGTGTGTCATGCAATTCGATCACAGCTCAGGACACGCTAAGAAAAGGATTAATGGATTAGATGTGAAAGGAATGAATAAGGAATGGGGTGGGTCGAACTACATGCGACCAACCATGATCAAATCAGAGGACGGCTTTGTTGGACCATATTACGATAAGACAAATCCTATAATGGTGAAAGTTGGAGAGAATCAGACCATGGTGTATGATGAGAATGACATAGGACCATTTCATCTTACCGACAACGAACGTGCTAATAAAAAGTACGATAAAGTGACACCCATCCCGGTCACTGCGCAGAAACCAACAGATGTTCTAAAGAAAGATTTGGTTCGGGTGCTAATGGCAACTGATTTTGGAAAGGCAATGGGAACAACTACGCTGTTAAGTATGAGACTATTTGATCTACAAAGCAAAGCAAAGGCACTGGACATCCCAACAAAAAGAACTGAGACTGAGAAGACAACGAAAGGATGGGTCGGCAAACCAAAAGGCATTTTTCAGGTATTATGGGAGCGAGGATTCATTGACTCCTTAAACTTCAAGAAGTACAGGATGAAGCTTCTTGATGACAACGGTGAAATAGTCCCAGAGTTCTCTTTGATCCATCTGTTGGAAACCTGTACAGATTTTATGAACGAAACAACTCAGTTAGAGTACATATGTGAATGTTTGGGTGGACGAGCTATAATTACCACAAAATACCACTGCGAATATGCCGGTGAAGGTATTGAATATAGCTGGGGATACTCGAAGGCAATGTATCGAAGGGCACCACTCGAAGGAAGAAGGGTAAGCAAAATTTTGATTCTCTAGTAGCAAAATGCATTTCTCGTGAGATGATTTCAAAAGACATGGTCAAGAAATTCAGCAAAAGAGCACGTCAATACATGGTGGGGTACAAGCTGATGGAGATGGATACAAATAGTAAAGATGAATGTCAACAAACATTAATTTCACAAGGGAAGATCGAGCGAATGAAGAAAGTGTTGAAAACTCACAGAGCTGCTTTAGACTTTGATTCAAAATTTGTGTTACAAAGTGTTGCCGTCCGATTTCCATTGGGATAATGAAATTGAAACAGATGCAAAACAAGAAAGGAAACTTGGTCAGTGTAATAAACGAAAGATAAATTAAATAATAATCTTCAAATGTTGCACGTACCTTTAATACTATTCAATCCTTATGCAATCCTTTCCCCACACATAAACCATGTTCACCAAATCTTTCCCAAGACACAATTGTAATTGTAATAATAATGGTACCTGCAAATGATCTCCCCATTGCAGGCGTAATTGTTAAAACTTTGCTGCTTTATACTTTGATTTCAAAGTTGTATGAGAGAGTGTTGCCCGTCATCCCAAATTCAATTGGAATAATGAAATTGAAACAGATGCAAATTGATAAAATAAACATAGTGAGTGTAATAAACAGAAGATAAATATAATAATAATGTTCAATTGATTTACGTACCTTTATCAATACGCCAGACTTATGCAAACCGGTTAACTAATCATCTTTCCAAAGGCGCAACCATAATTCTGATAATGATGGTACCTGCGATCTCCCCATCCATAGCAGAAGTAACTGTCATAACTTTGATATGTTTGTTGTGTAGGTAGTCAGCATATGGAACCATCTCTTTTGCGAGGTACCCCACCTTGCACGAGCCCTTAAATAGGACGATTTCAACACACTCTTTACCCTGCGCATATTGAGTGTTTTCTTGGCAATCAGGATGGATCCAACCGTCACCTCTTTGCCACAAATATCATGATCGGCGCACCTTGACCATCACCCCGTGGGTCAGGCCCACTATCTTAAGGTTGAGTATTCATAGTATTCTTGATGACGACTCGTAGTTCTTGTCGTACCAAGGGCAAAGTTGGGGCAGGTATGTGATGGCAGTGGAAGGACTTCTCTAGGAAGTGTTAGTGTATGATTTAGTGTGCAGTATAAGCAATAATCGAGGATGATTGTGGTTGCAGTGGCAGTGCGGTCGCGAATTTTCAAGAATCTACAAGAATTATATTGTGATGGCAGTGGCAGTGCGATCAATTTTGATATCTTCGTTCGAGACAGAAAATAAACAAGACAGGGTCCGTTTTCGGTATTTATAGTGCACGTGTCATGGGTTCGTGTAAAATTAATACCGTGTCTACTGTATGTCGTTCAGGTCTCGTGCACAGCTGTACACAAATATAAAAGTGAACCATCACAAACCCCCAATAATCTCCAGAGATCATGGTTTTGTCCTGTATTTATAGGTTTTCCAACTCTCAACAGCAATAGGGGCTCTCAGAGTTTTTCCTGAGACCAAGACCGAGACCGCTTCTTTTTGTGAAATTGGCTAAAATGGTCAACCTATTTACTTATCCCATAATTTGTCATTTCCGTCTCATCTCAGATGAAACTTTGACTCCCCACTGAGATGAGATCCATTCTGTCTAATACCTTTCTGATAAATATCATTTAATACATCATCATACCCCGACCCCCCACCCACCCATTCACACCACATCTTCCCTTCCTGTCGAACACAGAAATATGTTACCAATAACATAGAAATATCATGTTGAGCGAGACCACCACCAGGACCACAATAATGGCATCAAATGGAACAGCATGCCCTGCTCTACTTGCTGCAACAGCTACCGTCCCTCCTCCTATGAATAATGATGCAAACAGTGAAGCTACCTCTGTTCCCCAGACCCACCCAATGCTGATGCCCTCCAATGTACCACTTCCAATTTGGCTGCGGTAACTGAGTAACTGATGCACCTCCTTGCCAAATGGATAAGTGTGCTGTCAGGGGGTGTCAAAAGTTTCCTAACCCACCTTGTCTAATGGATATCTGCTCCTTTGTTGGCTGCCTCAAATTTGTTCATCCCCAGTGTTTGACATAGGCCAATTATCTACCCTACAGTAGTACTCTAGGGTAAACTGAAAGATACCCTTAATTTCTCAGGAGATGAGGGATATCTCACAACAATGGCAAGAACCAGCAAATAGCAAGAATAGGTTCACTACCCAGAAATACCATTTGGGAATAATGCTTTATGTCATCAACTAATGACATAAAGACATACCATATCTGTGTAGGATCCTACAGTTTCATTTTGTGCAATGAAGCATATTTGCTTCATTGCTGCTGTTACTAGCAAACAACTTAACTCATAAAAATCAATCTACAACAACGTATCTACGTTTACTACCTAATAATAAATTACCTCGAAGCGGCTTAGGTCACTATCAATTGATAGCCTTCGCGACCAAGCAAGTCGTCTGTCCGACTCTCCACCATGCATCGTCCATCAGGTACATGTTAACCATGGTAGGTTTGTCTGTCTGTCGTCTGTCGCTCGAGGCCGTACAATACCCTGGGTATGTTAGGCATTGCGCAACTTGTGTTGTTTGACTCAAGTGCGTAGCAATAGCCAAAATTGAGCTAGGAGTTTATACTCCGCCAGTTGAAGTGAGTTTTCCTCACAGGCGGGCACATGTCATTGAGACAAGTAGCCATATAAACAATTGCCCTTGACGTCAGTGAGGGCTAGATCCACTTGGCGGGTATACTCTGCTTTTGTTAGCAGAGTGCGCAGTAGCACATAGTGCACTTGGCGTAAAAGACCACTCGTGGCATTTTACGCACAAGTAGTGGCATAAAATTTACTTGCAATGTAGCTTGTAATAGCCCCTCAGTGAGCGAGGAGGCAATAAATATAAATGCCTTGGGTTAATTTTTTCCCGAAAAGAGCAATATGTGTACATTCTATTCTGTATAGAACTAAAAACGATTAGACTAATAATTAGTCCGTACCCGTGATCACATGCAGATGCAGTGATGACCGGAGTATAAGTACATAGTCAAATAAAGGCAGTACAAAAGAAAGGATCTTCTAGGGCCTAAATGGATCCCACGAAGTATTCTGCATAGCCTCTAAGGCTTAAAAGGCTTGCTGGTGACCCCAAGAGGTTTTAGTCACTCAAGGACCTCGATCCCCAGGAAGTTCTTGTCGCTGGCGTGTTTTGCACTCAAGAATTCAGTTCCCTCTTCGTTCGCATGGTGCTGGTGGGAGTAGCGAGGAAACACTGCACGGGCATAGGTTGGACGCGGGACTCAAGGTTACAAGGTTGGCTAAGAAAACTCATTGGGAGATGCAATCGCGCAGGACTTTGTCCCACGATTGCGGATTAGCCCCATTGAAATGGGAGCAGAGTCACGGCACAGCCCATTTCAGAAATGAATTTGATTAAAAGCGACCACATGATGTGTGTCTAAGCCTCATCGGGCCCAGCCCATGAGAGCAAATGACCGGCCTAGGAGAGAACACCAATCTACTCCTCATTTTGGCATAGGAGCACTATATTGCCCTAAACTGGTCCAAAGCGTGAGTGTGGCGGGTAGCCACTCCAAGTCCCTGAGCATGGGGGCAAGTAGGACCGTAAATCGACTATGTGTCGATCCCCAGAAATACTCATGTCAAAATTCGCAATTTCCATTTGCGCAAGAATGCTGCCTGGTATTCGCGGTTTTCATCTGGAAAACACGCAACTTGTTGATTTCATACTGAAATCCAAGCAAAAAAGAGAGAAAGTCCACTAATCAAAATTAGCATGAGAAAATGCGAACTGTCGGACCCGAACTGTCGGTGCCATAGAACCAATTGCGGGTATCTTTCTCAATAGTGAGACTACTTCCTCGACTTTCACAAGAAACAGCTATGTAGCTGTGCAAGAAGAGTACATCCTCTGGTCCGAGGAAAACAGAATTCAGAGCCCAAACAAATGTTTGGAATTATTTAATTTGAAATTAAAGAGCTCGTTGAAAAAATCTTAATCAGAATTCTACAGTCAAGTTAAAATAACCTGACATTCAAATACCTTGCTAAATGTAAGAATGACACAAAATGCCTAGAAAACTGGCATGGTGCATTGTTTTCTCGAGAAGCTGAATCCTTCTCCCACGAGAAACACACACAAGTGCAATGTAGCACTTTACAAGCAATGGTATAAAAAGCAACTGGAAATCAAACCATGTTGGGTTTGAACCCCTGACATGGTGTTGCTACAGTAACAGTGAAAGCAAGAAGGACATAGTCCCAAGCTTCCCACATGTTCCAATGTAAGGAGCATACATATGTTTCCCTACCCTGCTAGGCTGGTGTCAAACTCTTGGCGCGCAGGATGGGTTCTTCCTACTTGAAAGGAAGGGAAAAGTCACATGTTCTGAGTACATGTTCCCAGAGTGACTAAGCCAACATATGACCTCAGTCTTTAGTGAATACAAGGACTGAGTTATAATTGTTCTAGATTTCGAACAAATTACCACATAAAAAATTATGTGAAGATCAATCTCACCTTGCCAGTGATAATCGATGTAAAAAGTCTGTTAAAATCTGTGGACCCAAGTTGAAATAACAACTGGCAAAACAGATAAAGCACATAGCTAACCACTTAAGTGCAGGGCTCATTTGGAGCAAAATACTCATGATCACAGAGCTAACCACTCTTGTGAAAACTCATTTGGAGATAGAGTAGAATAACAGAACTTCAAGTAGCGTCAAAAATGACACTTTCACACTAAAAACTCAATTTCAAGCATGTTACTGAGGTTTCTCACAACAAGAGAAACTGTTTGACCGAGTTTTGGTGTCTTGGAAAAAAGTGCCTGTATATCTCTACTTTTCAGTAGAGGTAGGTTTACAGCCTATAAAACAGAGCACAACCAGTCAAAAAAATCAAGAAAAAGTGAGGACAATTTACCTTGGTGACTGGAGGGTTATTTGACAGCCGACGTCAGAACTGGCTGTACAAGAACATAACACCCAAAACTAAAAGAAACTACTGTAAAGTGAAAAGTGATTCTTAAAAAGAAGTAAAAAGGACAAAAGTTAGGAAAATTGTCCAAACTCAAAGAATCCTTACAGTACTGTAAGAGTTGATATGTTCAACTCTGCCATTATATAAGACTTCATGACAAGTCAATAAATCATTAGATTGGATACTGATGCATCCAGAACCCATTTCATACCTAGAAAAACTGAAAAAGGTCTTACCTGTTCAGGTCTAGCAGAAACAAGCATGGGTTTTCCATGTGCCTCACAAGCACATTCAATGGAATCAATGATGGCCATATGGTTCTGAACAGAACTCATTTGGAGTACTCTGATAGTCTCCAAGGCTAGCTTGGAAGACCACCTTAAACAAGGTTAGGATGGACTTACCAAGCAGCGAGTACCGTTTGACTGACAAACTATAACACCTCTGCACAAGGACAGCAAGGGCTTAATAACAGACCCAAAAGTTTTTTATGGCAAAAGCAGCTTAAACTTCGCTAAACATTCGCCAAGGGGAACTCACAAGTCACTGGGTGGTCCAGTACCAGAGAACCTTAGGCAAGACAACAGGCTCGTCTCGCCTCACTCACAACTAGGGTTGTAGGGAGGAGGTACACCGTCATCAATAGCCACTAACATGGCACATGAGACAAGGTACACAAAAAAGACACATGTATGTTAAGCATCACCAACTCAGATTGGGGTAGCTCGCATTCTAGTTCAGCTTGCTGAACTAAGAGTGCATAAACACAAAATAAGAGAAAGAAATCCTTGACCATGTAGAAACATTATGGGATATTCAAACAAACTGTGTAAAACTAGATAATGGGCTCACTGCGACTCAATACCTAGTATTTGATTTGGTATCCAGAATAGGGACTCATAGGGTCACCAAAACACCTTGTTCTTTGTTAAGCACAAAAGGGATTACCATAGGTAGTGCAACTAAATGTAGTGCAACAAACCATAAAACAAGCCTCAAAATCATATGAGCACAAGAACACAAAAGATCTGCAATCTTTGTTCTTGTAAAAACCACAGCACAGAGAATTGTGAGTATCCCTTGCTAACAGGGAATACCATCTCGGATAAGTCACACCATGAACATCTCTATTGAGAGACATGTAGCACCATGTTGGCATGCAGTGCAAACAAAAGCAGCTATACACAGAAATGTAGTATGGCTTAATTAGCTAAGACAAATCCAAATAGAAGACAACAATTATGTTGTCAACATCAAGGAAAAATTCGCTTCTCCAAGATGTTTGCTGTGAAGTCACAATATGGTTTCATACACCATAAGATGATAATCAACCACTGTCTTTCAAAAAAACAGAATGGTACGTACATGCAATATGTTGCAATGTCATTACCACCAACAACAAGAGTTGTACAAGCACAGAACTCACTGGAGGATCCTTGCTACAAAGTACAAAAGGATGTCAAAGCAATGACTCCATACTCTAAATAGAAAAAAGACATAGACGTTGATGTTTGAACCTTCCAATGATTCTGGTCAATCCATTAAATTGACTTGACATTGTTAACTTGCCGGTAGTTGACCCTTATGGGCAACTATTCCCATGGATACATAGGGAATAGAGCAACTAGAAGGACGAATTCTCACACCAAGGATGCATAAGAAAAAGTAACAGAATATCTGTACTATTAGCACCTTCGTCAATAGACCTGGTTTAATATCCACATTGTGCGCACATGGTACAATTAAGGTGTAGTTTCTACACTACACTTTGGAACAAATGTATGTCATTTGGATTCCAAGTGTAAGTCAACCAGAGTCTTCAACAATTAAAAACCCAAAAGTGAATAATTATCTAGAGATCAAGTAGATTCTTGACCTGCTGACAAACCATGGTCTAATCAGCAGCTTCTAGTGGCACAATGTTTTCCTAAACAAACATTCAGATGCCGTTCACTCATACCTACTATGCAGTGCCTATCGCCTCAATGTAGTGTAGCATTCATAAGATGGAATTGTTGTTCGGCAATCCACTTTTGCACACACATATAAAATTATAGGAGATACCAGACAACACAAGACCGACCCTACTTGATCCTCATCAAAGTTAGGTCACATGGTCCGTGGAAGTACTGTTTAGTATAAAGGTCATTTACCCATAAAATATTCGTCTGTACAACAGTGATAATTGGACTATCACAAAAGTTATACGATAAGACAATCAGGGTTTCACGCGAAGTAAGTCATAATACTTGGCTTAGGAGAGTATAAACACATCAGCTTTATCATAAGCCAAAAAATCTCCCTCTCCACAAAGAACTTACACTTCATATAGTACAACAATGTGGTTGTACAAATGTCACAAGCAACTTGCACATTTTACCCCAACCAAGAGGTTTTTCTGCAAGTCTGGCTCGTGTCGGTTTTTTCCTCACAGAGGTTTTACTTTTCAGCGAGCCACGCTGATGCTCCAATCGTGGAGTGACGACAGGCCAATTATCTACCCTACAGTAGTACTCTAGGGTAAACTGAAAGATACCCTTAATTTCTCAGGAGATGAGGGATATCTCACAACAATGGCAAGAACCAGCAAATAGCAAGAATAGGTTCACTACCCAGAAATACCATTTGGGAATAATGCTTTATGTCATCAACTAATGACATAAAGACATACCATATCTGTGTAGGATCCTACACAGTTTCATTTTGTGCAATGAAGCATATTTGCTTCATTGCTGCTTGTTTAGCAAACAACTTAACTCATAAAAATCAATCTACAACAACGTATCTACCGTTTACTACCTAATAATAAATTACCTCGAAACGGCTTAGGTCAGTGTTTGACATAGGCCAATTATCTACTGCCAAATGGTAGACCCAATGGGCTTCCACCTGGAACCTCCAAAGGTCGTCTTCCCTTTGTGCAACACAAAGGAAGTACAACAGTCATAAGATAGATATTGTTTCTGAGAAACAATGTACAAAAGACAATTTCTTTCTTCGGAAACGCCCATATACATTATAGGTGTTTCTTAGACAAAATATCCAAGAGAGGATTTCTTTCTTAAAAACCTTCTCATGGGACAGTTCCTGTTGGCAGTTGAGAGAAAAGGAACAGTCATAGAACTGCCCTAAATCACCGCCAATCTCTAACAGGATCAACTGTGTTTGGTGATGCATGGATTACCTAGTGTACCATGCAATACCTTTTTCAGTAGTGTAAATCTCAAATTACAAACTTTCAACAACATGTATCTACCCGTTTACTACATATTAAAACTACATCAAACCGGCGTAGGTCACTATCAATTGATAGCCTTCGCACGACCAGATCGGATTGTCTGTCCGTTGTTCCACTCAGCTGTTGTCGGTGTGTTGACCATGGCAGGATCGTCTGTCTGTTGCCCCTTGTCGCTCAAAGCCGTCCAATACCCTTGGTGTGTTACACGTGGCGCAACTTGTGCTGTCTGACCCCAAGTGTAGCAACAGCCACAGCTGAGCCCCGAGTCACGTACTCTGCCAGTTGAAGTGAGTTTCACTCACAGGCTGGCATGTGTTTTGAAACATGTAGCCACAAACAATTCCCCTGTACTTCAGTGAGGACTAGATCCCGCTTGACACGGGTATACTCCGCTTTTGTTAGCAGAGTGCGCATTGAGCACTTACCGTATATCTCGGAGTAGTGGTAGCCGCGGTGTTTAAGTTATGTTTTTCCGGTTTTGCTGACATTTGTGTTTTTTGCCTTGTTCTCTTGCGTCAGAGATTCTAAACTCATTTGACACGGATTCTCCTCATCAACAGCAACACGCCCATATGTTTTCCTCCCCAAAACTCGGTTGGTTGCTGAGTTATGCATTTTTTCGCCCAGACACACAACACACACATCACACACATCACACATTGTGTACATACTCCATACTTTTTTCCGTCAAAAAAGCAATCCGCACAATAAGGATTGTTCTTGTTGGTTTTCTGCCTGACGGGCATGGTCGCAGCTGCGAAAGGCATCCTTACGGATGCGGGAATGCACTTCTCGAGAGCCCCGGCAATGGTGTGGGAACCATGGTGCGTTTGCATTTGGTCAAGGAGACAAACCTAGCAGGGCATCTTGTGCGTGAGGATGGCACCGATGGCTGTCGTGTCTGTTTTACGGCACATGAGTATGCCATTGGTCCCAATGCATGTCGTTGTGATGGTGCGGCAGTTTCTTTGACGTGTTTTTGGGCCGTGTGGGTCGCAGCGCGCTGCGTAAGACCCAGCGATCACGTAAAGCAAAAAACGCACAATTCTTTCAAACGAGGAGTCTTGTTCTTGAATGATGGTAGAAGGCAAGACATCTCACGTTCCACCATCTTGTTTGTGACTTGTATGCCCTGTTCACAAATTTTAAAGATGAAAGCCTTGAGAATTGGCTTCACTTCTTCGAGTGCACTTTTGCGGCCTTCGTGAAGTCGATGAGCTGTGCCTGTTGTGTTGTACGACACAAACTCGTTGCAGTGGTTCAGGCTGTCTACCTTCGCGAGCACCTTCTTCCAATGGGAGTAATACATGAAGTGTAGCCCCATCGATGCACAAGCCTTGCAACGTGACCATCCAGCCGACACGAGCTCGTTGATCTGCGCAACCACGAGCCTTTTTTCCTTGATCTCGAAAGACCTCCGGCTCTTCACTATTGAAGTGTCCGTGTTGTCGGTAGTGTTCATCTTAATCAGGTTTATAAAATAATGAGATCAATGATTAATAATGATTACATGTTTATTTAACAATAATAACATTGTCATTAATTTGTCGACAATGCTGAGTAAGAGTTAAGAGTTTAATTGAATAAGATTAAACTCATGCACAAGGGAATTGTGCCCATTCAAGGATGTACGGATTTCTCTTCCATGTCGCCTTCTCCAAAGACGGAAACGAGAGACAGGGATGTTGTTGATTCCCAACAAAGGCAATCAATAATAATGATTGTCATTGTGGATTGTCATCTCTGTTTTTGTCGATGGCGTGATTTTGAGATGGATGAGGATGGGCTGACACAGACTGACACGATAAAAAAGTGGGCAGTGAGTGGGAAATTGTGACGATTTTGAGACAAGAGCCACCTTGTTACGTATCGTACCCTAATAGAGGTAAGTTGACATTTGACATGTTACATTTATGTTTTGCCCGTGTTAGCATCACTAGCTTCGTCGGTAGTTTAAGTTACGTTTTAAAGTATCTTTTGACATTTCCCACTACCACTACTCCGAGATATACGGTAGTGCATATGTCGTGAAAAGAGACCACTCGTGACGTATTATACACACTTGTGGCATTAAAGCTAACTTGCAACATAGCTCATAGCAGCCCCTCATGAAATGAGGAGGCAATAAACATTAATGCCTCGGTTTATTTTTATCCGAATGAGAAATATGTGTGTCTATTTTTAGACCTAAAAACATGATTAGACTTAAAATAAGTCCGTACCCGTGATCATATACAGATGCAGTGACACCACGGTGTACTATGTACTTATAGCCTTACGGCAGTACAATAAAAGATCTTCTAGGGCAAAAAATGACCCTATGAATAATCATATGGCCTCCAAGGCCTAAAAAGCTTGTGCGTGACCCCTGAGAGGTTTTGGTCACTTGAAAGACTCGCATTCCCCCAGGAAGTTCTCGTCTTTGAAGTGTTGGGTACTCCAAGGATCCAGTTCCCTTGTTCGTTGGCATGGTGGTGGTGGGAGTATCGATGCAACACTACACGGGCACAGGTTGGGCGCGGGACTCAAGGTTTCAAGGTTGGCTGAGCGATAACCTCAAAGGAAAATGCAATTGCGCAGGACTTGTCCCACGATCACAGATCAGCCCCAATTACATGGGAGCACATCACGGCACAGCCCATTTGATGAATTGTGTAGTTGCACAGCCCGTGCGCTCACAATCTCAACAAAATGACCACAAATAGTGAGTCATAGAATCATAGGTCTCAGCCCATTATTTGCAAAGGACCAGCATAGGAGAGAACATTGTTCTACTACGCATATGGGCATAGGAGCGCAATATATTGCCTCATCCCGATCAGACGTCAGAGTGACAAGGAGTAACATCTCCAAGTCCCAGCAAGCATGAGGGTGCAAGACAGACCCATAAAATGACTACATGTTGTGCCCAAGAAACACTCTGAGCAAAATTCTCGCGAATTCACCGCGCAAGAATGCTCGTACTTTTGCAGTTTTTGTCAGGAAAACACGCACTTGTTGATTTCTTGAAACCAAAGCAAAAAAGTGAGAAAACTCCACAAAAATGAGATTCTTCTCATGTGGTATCCCTTTCATGCATATAAGCTACCGAGCTTGGCAAAAAGGAACGAAAAGCTAGTTGGCTTGTGAATAGCCATTGCACATCCTCTGGTCCAGGGACAATAGAATTTAGAGCCCAAATATATAAATTCGGAATTATTTAATTTTAAATTAAAGAGCTCGTTAGAAAAATATTAATCAAAATTCTACTGTCACGTGAAAATAACCTGATATTCAAATACCTTGCTAAATGTAAAAATAAAACAAAAATGCCAAGAAGTCTTCTGGCATCATGAATTGTTTCTCAAGAAAATGAACTCTTCTCCCACGAGAAATTACATGTGCCATGCTGCTATTAACAAGCAATGGTATCAAAAGGCAACTAGAAATCAAACCATGTTGGGTTTTGAACCCTTGACATGGTGTTGCTACAGTAACAGTGAAAGCAAGAAAGACATAATTCCAAGTTTTCCCCATGTTCCAAACTTAGGAGCATGCATACGTTTTCCTTACCCAGCTAGGCAGGTGTCAAACTCTTGGCGGCGCAGGATGGGTTCTTCCTACTCAAAAGGAAGGGTAAAGTCACCACCATGTTTTTATCTATCGCAGCAATAAGTTCCTGTCAAAACACACTTTTCTGAGCACATGTTACCCATAGTGACTAAGCCAGCATATGACCTCAGTCTTTTACAAATGCAAGGACTGAGTTAGAATTGTTCTAGATTTTTGAACAAATAACAACATAAAATATGTTAAGATCAATTTTACCCAGCCAGTGATAATTGATGCCAATGTCTGCAAAAATCTGTGAACCAGAGTTGAAAAGAAACCTGGGCACAACATACCAAGCACGTAGCTAACGACTAAAGTACAGTACTCGTCTTGAGCAAAAGACTCATGATCACAGAGGTTACCACTCCTGTGAAATACTCTGGGGGTTGAGTAAAATAGCAGACCTTCCAAATAGTGTGAAAATAAAAAAATGACGCTTACTTACACTACAAACTCAATTTCATACACGCTTACTGAGGTTTTCTCATGACAGAAACTGTTTGATGAAGTTTTGGTGTGTTGGAAGCATGTGCCTGTTAACCTCTATTTTTCCGAAGAGGTAGGCTTAAAGACAGAGCACAATCAGTCCAAAAAGTCAAGGAAAAACAAGGACAATTTACCTTGGCGACTGGAGGGTTTCATTGACAGCCGTCGTCAGAACTGGCTGTACAACGACAGAATACCAAAACAAAAAAATTCTGTACATCAAAATTGATTCTTAAAATAAGTGAAAATGGACATAAGTTAGGAACACTGTCTAAACTCAAAGAATCCATACAGTATTGTAGATGTTGCTATGTTCGACTTGGCAAACACCATAAGACTTCATGAAAAGTCAACAAATCATAGACTAGATACTGATGCATCTGGAACCCGTTCATGCCTAGAAGCACTGAAGAAGGTTATACCTACTCAGAGCTAGCAATAACAATCATGGATTTTCCATGTGCCTCACAAGCACACTCAATGGAGTCAATGATGGCCATACGGTTCTCAATAGAACTCATTTGGAGTAATATGATATTCTCCAAAGGCTAGCTTGAGAGACCACCTTAAACAAGGTTAGGATGGACTTACCAGGCAGCAAGTAACGGTTTGCATGACAAACCAATACACAACATCTCTGCATAAGAAAAAAGTGCTCAATAGCAGACCCAAAGTCTTCTCATGGCAAAAGCACCATGCGTACAAGCAGATGAAAACCGCTAAAACATTTGCCCATACAGGGAACTCACATGCTACTAGGTGGTCCACTACATGGGAGAACCTTAGGCAAGACAATATGATTGTCTCACCACTCACAACTTGAATTGTAGAGGAGGAGGTACACTGTACACAAAAGAGACACATTAATGTTGGACATTTGTTCAACAAGTCTAGAGCAACACCAACGCAGGTTGGGTATGCTTGTATTCTAGTATAGCTTGCTGAACATAGAGTGCTTAAACACAGAATAAGAGAAATTGAATCCTTGACCATAATTAACATCATTCGATTCAAACGAACTGTGTCTTACTAGATAATGGTCTCACTGAGACTCAATGACTAGTACTTCATTCTCTTGTGAGAACTTTTGATGGTTTACCTTCCGAATAATCCATGGAGAACACATATGGTCTCCATAAGTAGGGACTTGTAGAGTCACACACGTGGGTCCTTTTTCCGCAGACAACGGGATGACCATAGGTAATGCACATACATGTTGCACAACAAACCATAAAACAAGCCTCATAATCATATGATCACAAGAACACAAAAGGATCCAAAACCTTTGTTCTTGTAAAACCACATCACATAGAATTGTGAGTATTCCTAGTTAAACGGAAATACCATCTCACACAAAGGATAAATCAGACATGAACATCTCTACTGAGAGACATGTAGCATCTTGTTGGCATGCAATGCAAAACAAATGCAACACAAGCAGCTATACACAGAAATGTAGTATGGCTCAAGTAGCTTAGACAAATCCAAAAAG
Organism: Cyclotella cryptica; assembly: GCA_013187285.1. Classification (NCBI taxonomy): domain Eukaryota; phylum Bacillariophyta; class Thalassiosirophyceae; order Thalassiosirales; family Thalassiosiraceae; genus Cyclotella; species Cyclotella cryptica. The sequence goes on from JABMIG010000150.1 coordinate 249,182, forward strand.
AGACACAACTATTACGTTGTCAACATCACGGAAAGTTCACTTCTCCATGATGCTCGCTGTGAGTCACAATATGGTTCCATAAACCATAAGATATTAGTCAACAACTGTCTTTCAAAATATAAAAATAGGTACACACATGCACATTTAGCTATGCTGCAATGCCATTACCACCAACAAAAGAGTTATACATGTATAGACCTCCCTCAAGGAGCCTTGCAAAAAGATACAAAAGGATATCATAAACAATGAATCCATACTCTGCATGGTACAAAAAGACACAGAAGTTGATGCCCAATGATGATTAGTCAAAACATTAAGTATGACTTGACATTGTTCACTTGCTGGTAGCTGACCCTTTGGGCAACTATTCCCATGGATACATAGGGGTGACAGAGCAAAAGAAGGACAATATACTAATACCAAAGAATGCAGAAGATAACAAACAGAATATCTGTACTATCAGCACCTTCGTACCTAGACCTGGATCAATATCCACATTGTAGACACATTGTGACAGTTAAGGTGCAGTTTCAACACTACACCTTTGGACCATATGCATTTCATTTGGCTTCCCAGTGTAAGTCAACCAGAGTCTTCAAATATCAAAACCCAAAACGTGAACAACTATCTACAGTTCAACATCATCCAAATCATGGAGATGCTTGGCCTGCTGTACCAATCATGGTCTTGTCAGCAGCTTCTACTGGCACAATGTTTACCTAAACAAACACTTAGATGCCATTCACTCATACCTACTATGCAGTGCCTATCGCCTAAATGTAGTGTAGCAATCATAAGATGGAATAGTTGTTTGGCATTCCACTTTTGCACACACAGACAAAATCAATAGGAGACACCAGACAACACCAAACCGACCCAAAATTATCCTCATCAATTTATGGTCATGGTCCGTGAAAGCAATGCTTAGTACACTAAGGTCTCTTACCCCACACAAATATTCAGTCAGTATAGCAATGATACTAGGACTATCACAAACGTTATACGATAAGACAATCAGGGCTTCATGCTGAAGTAAGTCGTAATACATTTGACTTCGGAGAGTGCAAACACATCAGCTTTATCATAAGCCATGTCAAATCTCCCTCTCCACAAGAACTTACACTTCATATACTACATAAAATAGTATGTATGTACAAAAACGTTACAGGCAACTTGCACATTTTAAACCTTAACCAACAGGTTTTTTGACAGTCTGGCTTGTAATCGGATTTTTCCTCACAGAGGTTTTACTTTCCACAAGCCACGGTAATTCTCCAATTGTGGGCGTGAGTGACATAGGCCAATTATCTACCTTAAATGGTAGACCCAATGGGCTTCCACCTGGAACCTCCAAAGGTCATCTCCCTTTGTGCAACACGAGTTAATAGTCATAAGATATTGTTTCTGAGAAACAATATTCAAAGACAATTTCTTTCTTCGAAACACCCATACATTATAGGTGTTTCTTAAAATATCCAAGAGAGGATTTTCTCAAAAACCTTCTCATGGGACAGTTCCTGTTGGCAGTTGAGAGAAAAGGAACAGTCATAGAACTGCCCTAAATCACCGCCAATCTCTAACAGGATCAACTGTGTTTGGTGATGCATGGATTACCTAGTGTACCATGCAATACCTTTTCAGTAGTGTAAATCTCAAATTACAAACTTTCAACAACATGTATCTACCGTTTACTACATATTAAAACTACATCAAACTGGCTTAGGTCAGTGTTACGCTGATATCATCTGCAAATCGTTGGGCAGAAAGACTGCAATGATCGCTTTTGAAGAAATATCGTTTTGCACTGCCAAACACCATGACATGTATGCCAAGGCATTTAGTGAAAATAATCTGAATTGGACTAATGATGCTGCCCTGGGCAGCAAAGATCCCCCGACATCCCAACACTATCTCATCACATGGTTGAGCACAGGGGATAATTACAATCAATTCTGCTCTCCTTTAGGTGGGAGAATTAAGATTGATATTGCTACAGATGTAGATAATTGCATAAATTCAAAGGGAGTGAAGGTCCAATATAGGTGAGACAGTTCAGGCCAAAATTACATGGATACAAGGATATATGGGTGAGACACATGATTGGATTTCTGGAACAGGAGAGGGTATATGTGAGAATGAAGGATTCAAAAGATTAGAAGAGAAGGTAAGTTGTGCAGCAAATCTTTAAATCATTATGATGAGACTGTTATATTATATTTGTTGGCTGGGATGTGCTGCTGATGATAAAAGGTCAAATTCAAATGTTCTTTCTACTATGAGTTGGAAGATAAGTTCATCTGCTGTGCTGGGATTAATTAAACCTAAAACGACTTCATGGGCACACTTTCCTGACTCATCGGATGATGTTAGAGAAGGTTTGTTGTACCTAGAGAACTGTGACGACAATATCTCTGATAATGAATCTTTTGATAATGATCGTGATGCAGGCACAATCAAAGAAAAATGTCGGAAGAGCATTCCAAGAAGCTCATCAGCCAAAAATAAAAAACCAACTCAGAATCAATGGGAGACAAATTGGAATCTTCCATTTCCCATCTAATTCATGCAACTTTGAAGAACACCAAAGAGATTGATTGGCAGAACAAAAATAATGGTGCCGAGATAGCTGCGCTCGCAACTAATTTTAAGCAGACAGTGGATGTATTAGGGAGCTTGCATTTGACAAGTTTGAAATATTTCTCGACAAGGAAGATTTAGTTCAATTTTATGTTTTCAATTTTGATAGTTTATTAAGTATTAGTTTATTGTGATGTGTATTTAAATACTGATATTTGTCTAGGATTTGTTTTGGACCTCTAGAACATTTGTCAGAAGCATTGTTGGTTTTGATTGCTGCAGTGATCTTATCTACATCGACCGTGAAACTCTCTACTTCCTTTTGAACTCAGTGTCATTCAACCAATGTGAATTGTCAGGTAATTCAAGCAAATCATCTTCAAACATCTTCATCATGAGTGACTTCTGACTCTTTTGCTTCTGGAGATTTTGTTGCTATTCATCTTTGGCTTATTTTGTTGGGCGTAGTTGATTCTCCCAGCGCGCATTATTCTCAAACATGACTATCACTTCGTCATTTGCATTTCTTTGTTGTTTATCTTTGGTTGATTGTTGGGAGTGGGCCAAGTTTATTCTCCCAGCATTCCTCAAGAGGGCCAGGTTTATTCTCCTAGCATTCCTCGAGAGAGTGCCAAGTTTATTCTATCCACATTCCTCAAGAGAGGGCCAAGTTTATACTCCCGGTTTCCAGGAGAGTATAGTAAGAAATGACATGGACGCTATAGTGCACACGTCCCCAAATATGCTATTCCAAAGTCATCTCATTCATCATAATTTCCAATGTCTCATCATGAGGGATAAGTTTCGACGGCATGGGGGGCGACAAAGGGGGAAAGCACTCCTTTTGGAGTTCCTTCTAAACCTACAACGTCATTTCCCAAGTTGTCAAACTCATCATCACGAGAATATCATCCGTCCCCAGAAAATCAAAGCAGGGAATCCAATTGCCAGATGTCAAATTGCAATGTTTTGGCACCAAACGCAATCAATGTGGAAACCACAGCACAACCCCCCCCCCATCAAGCACATATGGAGAGGTGGAAGTACAGATAGACAAGAGAGGTTACAGAGCAGAATAGGTGCCACAGAGGCTACCTCATGTAACTAGGTAAAATTGAAGATAACTTCATACTTGTGATGTGTCAAAAAAAATTACTTCAGGGAAAACTGTTTTTCACACATCGTCAGACATTGATTTTCACTTTTTACCACAGACGTCACTTCAACAATCAACAAAGGATGAACCAATTTCAACTATATGCTGCTGAATGCTCCCAGAGCCACAACTTGCCTTCGACACTTGCTGTGCTGACTTTCTTGATTTACCCTAGTAATAGAAAACGAATTTGAAAGACTCAGTGTCCTTCCTAATTTTATTTTTTATCATTGCTCTCTCTCTCTCTCTCTCTCTCTCTCTCTCTCTCTCTCTCTCTCTCTCTCTCTCTCTCTCTCTCTCTCTCTCTCTCTCTCTCTCTCTCTCTCTCTCTCTCTCTCTCTCTCTCTCTCTCTCTCTCTCTCTCTCTCTCTCTCTCTCTCTCTCTCTCTCTCTCTCTCTCTCTCTCTCTCTCTCTCTCTCTCTCTCTCTCTCTCTCTCTCTCTCTCTCTCTCAACATCCTTATGGACCATCTTCCATTCATAGTAGAAAGAGCAATTCACAGGAAGACACTGGAAGATTTCAGTGTTGGGAGGGGAATCTACATAAGAACTGCCACTTAGACTGCCATAGACAGTCACATAGAAAGGCTCAAAGAGAGGGTAAACATCCTTCTTTTGGTTGGCCAGCAATCAATAGGAGGTGATTCAAAACACAATGAGACAACAAAAGCGGTGAAAATGAGGGTTGCACGAGTGAGTTGAATGCAGGGAAGGGGATATTTGAGACTTCCATCTTTGAGTTTGAATATTTTTGTACCACTCTGAGAACCACACAACAATTTATGTAATCACCAACAGCTTTTTATGCTATCTACTTGAAAGTACAATATCAGATGTACTTCAACTTCAAGCAGGGTTGGATTTATTACCAATGAGTCATATCCAACAATGTTCCCGACCAAAACCAAAAAGAACCCTTCAGTTCAAGGGTCCCCCTAAATTTGTATTCAACTGAGCTTCTCAAGAATCAAACGAATGCAAATTTGACTAATGTTACACCTTGGGGGTGTCCTTATAAAGTGGTATGACAGGAGATAACTTCAAAAATCATATTCATGATACGACAACCATGAAATCTCCAAACAAAGTGACCAATTGATTGGTTTTTTGTCACCTGCACCCATGTAAACAACCAAAGTCCATTGCACAACAGCCTCAAACCATGCACATGCAGCAGAGCAACAAGAACTTGTCCCCATTGTGAATGATATGAGTAATTGTCTGATGTTTGGTCATGGGGGATAAGAATGTTATGATGGTTTGTTTGTTGCCAAACTTCCCCTTCTACTCCATTTTGGTTGTGAACACAGTCACAACAAAGTGCTGATGTGTAGGAATAACATGTTTGCTGGAGAATGGTAAGTTAATTGAATAAAAATTGATTCTTGCGTTTTCATTTACAACGTATACCATTTCTCATGCACTAATACACATTCTTCTTTACTTAGTAGCAGACTTGACACTGATCAAAAATGTATGCAACTGAAAAGACTATTAAGGTCATCAAAAATGGTAAGTGGATTAATTTACAGTTGATTGTTCCTTATGATGAGTTATAAATTCCATTGATAACCAAGCTTTCTCGGTGCCTGCTCTTGTTATTGGTAGCAGACTTAATAATGATTGATTTGGAGAAACAACCTTTTCAGAGAGTTAAACAACTAAGTGAGAGAGGAGCACATTTGTCAATAGACTGTGGCACAGCTGGGATATTCATAGCAGCTAATGCAACATTTTTTGAAGCAAGCTAGACAAAGTAAAATAGTTGAAAAGGAGAAAGCATTGTTTAAAAACATCGTATTGTGTCTAAGCTTGGTTTGTGGGTGTATGTGCCTTGCATGTAGACACACCCATTTCGGAAATAACATATGCAATTTTGAAGGTAAGCAAACAGAAAAACATAATGACTAACCATGTACATCAAACCAGAAAGTAATCTTGCCGGCCGGTGTTCGCGGCCCAACATGTATGGGGCAATAGTCAAGTCTTGTGTTGACCATGTATGTGTATGAAATAAATCATCCCACGTTCAGTTCAATATTGGTTTATGTATGTAGTCTGTGGAAAGTAGGAGAACACAATATTGATACTGCTGCAAATGCAGGCAAGGTACTTGAAGAGAAAAATGAATTGTAATTAGGCAAATGTAGGTATGGTATTATGAGAGAAAAATGAATCATGATTAGGTACTTCTTAAGATCAAAGCATTAAGGACCCCGAGCAAGAAAATTGTATTATATTTTTAGGGATATTGCCTATGTCCATATGTATGCAAACCCTCCAGGACAATGACAAGAAAAGAAGAGAATCCAAATATAATTTAAAGTAAAGATGTAAAACATTACCATTCCAACAGGACTGCCACCATGGTTGGAATCAAGATAATGTAATACAATATAAGGACAACAAACAACAAACAGAGAACAAAGGATGATTGATGAATGGCAAACAACAAACTACAAAGAACAATATGATCTACATAATGGCAATACAACAATACAACAACAAATTTGGGAAAAAGGCATCGACCATGCCATTGTGTGAAGGTACATACATTAATAAACACAGTTGAATTACCTGTTATGGTGAAAGGGCAAAAAACTGACTATGTGAAGAAGTAGAATGCGGGGAATAAGGAGAAGGAGTAAAATGAAGAAATGAGGAGAATGAGGGGGAATGCGAATGAGAAGAAGAAGGAGGACAAAGAGGAGAAGGAGGAGAAGGAGGAGAAGGAGAACAAGGAGAACAAGGAGAACAAGGATAACAAGGATAACAAGGATAACAAGGAGAAGAAGGAGGAGAAGGAGGAGAAGGAGGAGAAGGAGGAGAAGGAGGAGAAGGAGGAGAAGGAGAACAAGGAGAACAAGGAGAACAAGGATAACAAGGAGAACAAGGATAACAAGGAGGAAGAAGAAGGAGGAAGGAGAGGGAGGAGGAAGGAGGAGAAGGAGGAGGAGGAGGAAGAAGGAGGAGAAGGAGGAGGAAGGAGGAGAAGGAGGAGGAAGGAGAAGAAGGAGAAAGAAGGATAACAAGGATAACAAGGATAACAAGGAGGAGAAGGAGGAGAAGGAGGAGAAGGAGGAGAAGGAGGAGAAGGAGGAGAAGGAGGAGAAGGAGGAGAAGGAGGAGAAGGAGGAGAAGGAGGAGAAGAAGTAGATGAAGTAGATGAAGTAGATGAAGTAGATGAAGTAGATGAAGTAGATGAAGGTGGAAAAGAAGAAGAACGAGAACTTGAGGGAGAAGGAGAAGGAGGAGGAGAATGAGAATGAGAAAGAGAAAGAGAAGGAAGAGGAAATGGAAAAGGAAAAGGAAAAGGAAAAGGAAAAGGAAAAGGAAAAGGAAAGGAATAAGAATGAAACAGAAAGAATAAGAAAGAAAAAGAAAGAAAAAGAAAGAAAAAGAAAGAAAAAGAAAGAAAAGAAAGAAAAAGAAAAGAAAAAGAAAGAAAAAAAGAAAGAAAAAGAAAGAAAAAGAAAGAAAAAGAAAGAAAAAAAAAGAAAAAGAAAGAGAAAGAAAAAAAAGAAAGAAAAAAAAAGAAAGAAAAAGAAAGAAAAAGAAAGAAAAAGAAACAAATAGAAACAAAAAGAAACAAAAAGAAACAAAAAGAAACAAAAAGAAACAAAAAGAAACAAAAAGAAAGAAAAATGAGAATGAGAACAAGAACGAGAAGGAGAAGAAGCAGAAGGAGAAAGAGAAGGAGAAACATGGCTCAGTTTCCAGTAAAGCTAAGAATCTGAAAAATCTTGAAACCGAACTTTAATGCTGCCATTACCAGAGAAACTAGTGGCAGGAAATGTTGTTTGGCAATGATAGAAAAAATTTCAAGCAAACAAAAATTGTTTATAATGGATTGAGAATGGATCAACAGGCAATCAGAAACAATGTTTATAATTCAGATGAGAATTTTTGCAATGATGAGAATGAAAGATTCTGCTCATATTTTCCTACCATCAGTCGAAATGTTAATGATAAGTCCCTGGTGTGTGCAAAATATACAAAGTTAATGTTTTGTACATATTATTTAGGCTGTGAATGTTGAATTGTATTTTTTCCATTTGCAGTGATTAAAAAGATTCACGAATATTTCTAAGGTATATTCGAGTTTGTTGTTCAAGCGAATCGCGAATCGATGAATCGCATTCACACATCAAGTAGTGTTGTGTTCTTTGCTGTTGACACCGTGGGTTTCCGATGCCAGCGGCCATCGTTGTCATTAATTTGATTTTTGCTGTTCGTTGTTGCCATCGTCGTTTTTCATTTGATTGGTGCGTGGGTTTCTGTGTTGTGTTGGTTTCCGCGGTCATCGACCTGCACCGCTGTCGTTAATTTGTTTGTTGTGTTGGTTTCCGTTGCCTTCGGCCATCTTCGTCGTGAATTTGATTGTTTTGTTCGTTGCTGTTGCCATCGTTGTTGTTTATTTGATTGTTGTATGGGTTTCTGTGTTGTGTTGGTTTCCATGGTCATCGGTCTGCACCGTCGCCATTAATTTGTTTGTTGTGTTGGCTTCTGTGGCCATCGGCTATTGTGCTGATTGCTGTGTGGGTTTTCGTTGCCATCTACCATCGCCGTCAGTAATTTGATTGTTGATTGTTATGTCGGTGTCCGTATTGTGTTGGTTTCTGATTGTTGTGAAGAATGTACTGTTTCTGGTCGGTGGATTGTTGCATTCTATGGACATGTGGAATGCTGTGGACGATTTAACCTCGATTTGATGATTTACAGAAATGATTTGAATGGTCCGAATTGTACCCCTGATTGGACGATTCGAACTCCGTCAAATCGATCTTCAAATCAATTTTCAAATGATTAGCGAAAAATAGATTTACGATTGTACGATTTGTATGAACACACTCAATAGTTTTCGTGCGTATGTCAAATAATTTTTTTAGCGATCAAGGTAACGATTTGACATTGGACATCCAGGGAACTAACTCACAGCCTTAATATTTGTTGATTGTTTCATTTGAATGAGGAATGAGTAATATTTCATTATTACCAGATAGTCCTGATGAAATTCTAACATACTTATGCAGTTGGGTCTAACTACTATACCTTAATTTTATGACCATAACATAAACACAATGACTGTATAAAATACTGGTTGCAGATGTTAATGTCCTGCATAATCATTTGATTCCAGTGTTCTGCGACAGATTTGAAATAGCACATGTGAAAGAAGTTGGAGAGGAAGGCGTTCAAAAATGAATATGTTATCCATTTGGTTGAATGGATCCAAGCATGTTCAACAATTATTTTGAAAGAAATCCAAGCAAAACTTAGGATTGTTTTAAGTTTTTTGAATTTCCCAGAGTTGAAACAAAATTAAACAATCTGACCTGAGCCGATTTGTCGTAAAAAATATCACATGAAAATGATAGGTAGTTTTGACAGGTGTTATTTTATGAGCTATATTTGTGATAATTGTGAGGATGGAAGGGCAGTGGAACTGCAATTCCAATCCAAACGATACAAACGAGCATTGTGTAGATCCTACACAAAATTGGTATGTTTATACCCTTCTCAAGGGTGTGCTCTCGTTCAGGGCAATGAACTTCTGTGTTGGGGAGTCCTTGCCATCGGGAGCAGGGCAGTGGACTCCTATTATGGGGAGTCCATGTCTTTTGGATCAGGGGCAGTGGACTTTCCTCCTGGGGAGTCCTGAGAATGATCCTATTAATTTTAGTACCTTAGAGTACTAAAAATGGCAGATTCTTGGCCTATGTCACAATCAGTCTTTAGAAATGAATCAATAGTCAAATAGACTTGTATCAATTTCAAATTTAACTGTTTGTTTACATATAGTGGTAGATATGTAACTGCAATATTCATGCACTCTCTACATGATTCTTTACAAGCATTGACCACAAATTGCTTTTACAATTATCTTGACCTGTGTTAAAATTCTCAAAGTAACAAACAACAAAAGAACAAGCAACCAACCATACAACCAATTTCTACCTGGTGCAGATTGCCATAAGGTAACATAGATCATGTAATGTTCCACACAAACTTCATCTGCATGAGGAAGAGATCGCCATTCTAATCAACAAGTTTGAATTCTGCAGCAGAATTCATTGACATGCAGACACATATATATGATTAGGAGAATGGCATAATGTTACAACAAAAGAAAATCACTGCTACCATGTGTTCAATAAATGAGCAATATTTTTCTTTTCCTCAACGAAGCCTTAAAGTTGACAAGAAAAGACACTCTAGAAGGAAGGTTTCTCTATCCTCATTGAGTTGCTACAAAAGTTTTGTTTGAAGCAATGCGGTAAGGCATGTCATTGGTTTTGTGGTCCAGCTTCTCTCTTGATTGCAGAAATACCCATAGGAAACATGATAACTTTCCAAAAATGGTTTGGAAACCATGCACAAAGTTCTGCCATTGGAAGAGCATTGAAAATGATGCAGCTACATCCCTTTGTATTTTGGGGGTCATTTTGACACATGTCTAACATGTGTGCGTATATGTAAAAACTGTACAGAACAATCCCCTGACCAGGGGCAAAGCTCAGTCAATGGAAGCACATAAAGAATGATTTATTTCCCAGGTGTATTTGTTGAAAGTATAGGACAGCACTGCCTAATATGAGCCTTTGGGCTTGGGGGCACTTTTCTTGCTCCAAATGTCAGAAATGCATCTAGAAATCTAAATAGCTCTCAAAATCTGTTGCAAAACAAAGAATATACTTCAGTGACTAGAATTACATCAAGAGTCTCACAGGTAATTCAGTTGTCTATATAGAAGGGCTAAAACTTGGTATGAGTTTTGGGATGTTTTCTGCAAATGACGAAAATGCCCATAGCAATTGTATGCACTATCAAGAATGTCCCAACACAAGGCATATAGATAGGTCATCGAGAGTTCAGAAACAATGATCCATCTTATAGGTTATTTTGTTGGCAGGTAGACTTGATACAACAAGATACATATTTTGGGAGGATCGTGTTTGCTCCCATTGCCAATTAGTAATGGCAGAAATTAATCAGAGTCAGAGGCTTAGTAACTGTCTAAAACTTCCAGGAAATAAGGTGCAAAGTTATTCTGAGTTTTTGCTGACTTGAAGAGTATTTACATCCCTAAATGGCTCATTTTACCATCAAAACAGAACCCTAAAGCAAATTCTCATTCCTTTAAAAATATTGATTCAGTTGTTGCTAATCTATCATTCATACTGTCAGCACCTATTAATGTAGGCACAATTTCATCTAACTGCCAATGCAGACATATTCACCAAGAATTTCACATGAACGAAACTTTGTTGGATACTTTGTTATTCCAGCGAACACATGCCCGACAATAGAAGGAGAGAAAACTGCGAGTCGGAGAAAAAATGAACCATCTCAATTCTCAATAAGTAAGCTCATTTATTAAACATGATTAGCAAACCACCCGGGCAACTTCCTTCAAACATACTTTGCCTCTTGCGTCCCATTGAATGCTTTGAACCTCAGTTATTGATTCGTGTCTCTATGAATTATCAAATCGGAGTTGGGTTTGAATACATGGATAATGCATGGTCAAAAGGATATCTAGAACCGGCTAAACTTTAAAATAAATATTTTAAACATATTTGACGTCAAAATACTGCCCAACACTGAACATTAATTAATGAGCTGAGAGTTGGTGTTCTTATCTATTGACAATTAGGTTGTATAACATACATCAAACAATTGTCTTCGCGTCTTAAGCGCAACGCAATGAAAGACAAAACTATTTCTCTTCCTCCTCCATTTCCATCCGCACCTTCAATTTGCGCTGCATCGTCAGCAATTTCAGCTCTTTGATCTTCAACAATTCACTGTCTATCTCAAGCATAGTCAATTCCATATCATTTTTTGCTTTCATACGGTTGTATCCCAACTTCTTTTCATTTGAATCAGACGCCTTGGGCAAGTTCTTCTGTTGTGGGTTGTCTGCAGGACGAACATGGTGTAGCAACATGTTATGATCAGAAGTCCTGTTAGTGTCATTGGAAATTTTCGAGTTTGGGAGAAACATCGAATCACCCTGAAGACACGCTGCAGCGGGTGCGGCTGTTTGTCCAGCGAATCCTTGAATTCGAGCATATCGGGAATCACCCCGAAGACACGCTGTAGATGGTGGGGCCGGTTGTCCCGAGAATCCTTGAATTCGAGCATATCGGGAATCACCTTGATGACACGTTGCCGTGGGTGGGGCTGGTTGTCCTGGGAATCCTTGAGTTTGAGCATACCGTATAAATGAGTCATAGTTTGCAGGCCTTGTGATTTGATCATATTCGAATTTATGTGGGATATGGATCACCGGATCCTTCTGATTACAAGCGACGAGCGCCACATGTTGTTGATTGGGGTTTCCTTCAATTTGAGGATGCCTGACCAACGAGTGGTATTGGTTAGGACTTAGAAGGAATTGTTCTTGATTTGATAGGAGAGTCACTGTTGGATTTTGGGGGGGGACTTGGGGGCGATGAAAGCCAAGCTCAGCGATACGACCAAAAGACGGATAAGTCATGACGTTGGTTTGAGAGAAAGAATTCGTAGGATTAATTACACGTATCATTTCTCGCACTGGCATATTCGACACGAATCCCCCTCGTGCAGGGATTGGGTATGCGACTGTGACATGAGGAGAAAATGCAGGCGAGTTCGTCGCGCCCTGAAGTCCTGTAACAGTATTCGCCGCAGCAGCGACGGGGAGTTGAGCTCCGCTACTAACTGTCATCACGCTCACAATAGACGAAGACGAAGGAATACTCTCCTCCTCTGGTGACCGATGAGAGTCAAATACCCGACGCATGAGGCCACATAACTCAGGCCTCCCAATCCGAAACAATGGATGAGTGTACACGGCGTCGCCAATATATTCCGACGTTTGGAGTCTCGTAAATCCTTTGCTTTTCAAGGTAGCGACAAATGCTCGGAAGTGGGGCTCGCTGAAATGCTCGTGGAGAACATTCTTCTCAAAGTCATCTTTGCGATTAATGCAAAAGGAATTTCCCGATGGCAGCCATGAAATAAACGGTTGGAACTCAGCACGCGATAGAACCACACGGAGCTGCTTCATGAAATCACATGTATGTTCGCCGGTCGAATCCACCTCGGTGGAAGACTTCTGACCGAATGATTGGTGGCTAAATATGTAAAGGTTGTTATTTGTGTCAATCTTTTCAAAGCCCCAAGTCCTGAGGCGACGTTCGAAACTGTTGAAATTGGCCCTACTCTTAAAGTACTTGGGAAGGATTCTCTGCACGAATTTTTCCTTGTTTGTAATGCAGAACGATGTACCAGATGGGAGCCAAGAGATGGCGTCTGGATTTGATCGCGATGTGTGAGTTTGAGAAGAGATGAGAAAATTTTGGAACGTACGGCTTGCTGGGGCCATGTACTACATGATTAGTCGGGGCAAACATCCACCTACCTCGGCAATCTTTGTGGGAGAGCACTAAATGAATTTTCTCCGCAAAATTAATTGCACGCACGCGCTTGACTCGCTCTGTCTCCCGTTCTTCGTTGTCATCATTTTCAAACATATTGGCGGGGGTCGAGGGAGCTCTCGACATCGCCACATTGTTATTCTTCTCACCATCCATCGCGGCGGTGTCAATGGGTAAATAACTGGTAAATTAATTATCCAAAACAATAATATGTTCATTAGACTTAGGAACGTGACGAGCTGTAGGAGAGCTGCATGAATTTTTTTACATCGCGAGAGATACAAAAAAAGATACAATACTTTAACCACAGTGGCTGCACGATAGTCTTTTTGTACGAAAGGGGCAACTACTTGATAAGGCCTCATGGGTAAGTTATTGTGTTGTATTAAGGATAATAGAGGATAATACATGAATCATAATTTAATTATTTAATGTGTTCATAAAAGAACGGATCATTATCAAAATTCTTATCATGGGGGTTAATTTAGTCCGGGTACATGTAGTTGCTCCGGGATGAACCCTAATTTATAACCCTATTACTCATGATGCTCGTGTTCATAAGAAGATGATTATGATGTGTTCCATGAAAGTATTCTATGTTGTTCCACACCGTATGTAATGCCGGTTAAATAACTTAGTGTATTTTATATATATTATTATTGATACAATACAAACAGAAGAGTGATGGGAATTATGTGTCTTGTACAATACCTCTAAGAAATGTCACCATAAAAATACCTTATTGTACACAACTACGAGTACACATACCATGGAGCTGCGGGAATGGTATTCTAAACCAACACTCCGATATCAGATAGTTCAGCGTCTTTCCCGGATCTCTTTAAGTTCATTGTATTTGACATCTATTTTTCACTTTCGTTCAGTGTACTGAAGGAAATTAGCGGAAAGTTCAGCGTATTGGGTAGAAAAGCGCGATTAGTTTAGCGTCTTGCAACTAAAATTATTTTAGTTTAATGTATTGCAACTAAAATTATTTTAGTTCTTTGTATTTTACATTAGTTCAGCGTATATTTTTTTAGTTTAACGTCTAATCTTTTAGTTCATTGTTTGAGAAAATATGGGCGTGAATGTTTAAAGGATTTCACGGAGTCATGAACCGTAATGTGTGAACTCACAAAACAATGGTACCATACTCGTACATAATATACCTACTCTGGGAACAAGTACCATACCATAGGCCATTAACCAACGTGATATCACGAACTTCTGCTATCAGCTATCAGTGATCATGGGTGTATTATGAAGTGTTAACATCACGTATAACAACTCAATCCAAAAAAAATCAGAAACCATGACACACAGACACCTTCCGAAAATGGATTAAGACGGCCATAACTCATTCAGTTTTTTGCCAACAACATTCCTGCTGGCATCGCCATGAAGCCGCCATCACCACGCATCTAGTGATACTGACCATATTGGTCACTACACCATACATCACGTTACGATTTTTTCATGTCCGTCTCTGTACCGAGGATGCCAATGTCGATCAACAATTGCAGTTTGCGAGAATGGGAGGATCGAGTGCCGCCATATCTCATAAGTCCTATGATGGTAATGCTCCCCCCAACGGTTGTCGAGACGTTCTCAACAAACCCCTCGACGCCTCCGATCTCCTCAAGGCATTCCATTTCGTCCATTCCAACAACAACTACGATTCCTCCGACACCAAACTATCCACCGCCACCACCGCCATTCTAAGCACCACACACGGAGACATCACCATCAAATTATTCCCCAAGGAAACTCCCACAACCATTCAAAATTTCATCGGTCACGCCCAATCTGGATATTACGACAATGTCATTTTTCATCGAATCATCACCCCCTGGGAGATGGTACGGGGGGAGAATCCATTTGGGGAGAGAGTTTGAAGACGAAATCCGGAGGGAGTTGAGACACGATCGTCCCTTTACCGTTTTGATGGCCAATGCCAGACCCAATACAAATGGGAGTCAGTTTTTTATTACCACTGTGCCACGCCTTGGTTGGATCCGTGTTTGGGAGGGTTACAGGGGTATCGAGGTGGTTATGGCGATTGAGGGGTCACGACGGATGATTTGGATAGACCGTTGACGGAAGTGAAGACTTTGATTGTGGATGTTCGTTAGCAGAACATTGGAAAGCTTTCTTTGGGATTTGTCTCATCCCTCATCATGGCAATGAGTGCTCACTTTAATGCACAATGAATAAAAATATGACACACCGCATAACTTTATGGCAATGAATGTTTTTTCTTTGTTTGCTCCCAAACTGCATCACACCCAATATGATCCACAAGAAAGTCGACCTCAAGTACAACTTTACAAAATAGAACTACCAACAAAATAATTAAGCATAACAATATAGAACCTAAAACCTCATTCTTTAGATTGGACATTCTTCAAAAACACAGTCCAAAGACACATGACACACCCTGTCGAAACCATCCTCAAAAATTGACTACACAAAACATTGCCACTTGTTATTGCAACCATTCCAAAAATCACTATCCTTGCTGTGCACAATTAAAATTGTCAACTCAGCCCTCCAGAACACATTCTTGAGAACCATCAAATCTTTGGGCCCTCCACTATGTAGTTTTCATGCATCATGACAGAGGGCATCTGAAAATATTACTATAAAATAACAGTCACTCACAATCTCCTCCTTCTTTACTGGTATTGTATTACCGTGCTGTAGAACATAATATACTAGCTAGGCATTATTGTTAGGTGAAGAGCATCAGAGGAAGGGGGCTGGAAGAGATACTTTTAATATGGTTGGTAAGTATAATGAAGTAAAAAGTAATTGATGATGTTTCAATGGAACCTTTCATTCCTGGCATATTTGCTTAACCTTGAATATTTTGACACTGACATTAGTGACTATTTCTATCATACATTGTGTCTACCTTCCCTTTGAAATGATATGTTTCTGGCAAGATGACACTCTTGTAGAGTTTCACAAATGGTCCATCCCTAGGCAGCCCAGTCCAAATGTACTAAGAAAAAGCCATCTTTTACATGAAATTCAAAAAGTCCCAGTGATGCGCCAATTTTACGCTTCTCTTTCCTCTACTCTAAGACGTTCATGCTGTTATGCAGGAGCAAGATACAAGACCAGGTTCCTTATGTCAAACCTAGCAATGCCTCTATGTGTAAGAACTTTGCATGAATAAGTACATAAACTGTTCAAAATATTTTAAATACGCATGACCAACCTTGCACATGAGCTTCAGCCCTTTTTGTCTTTTTTGTCTGCATTTTGTGTACAGCCTATGTGCAAGGATGCTCCAATGCAACTGCCACCTTCAAGCCATTTGTGGAAGATATAACTGTGAAATTTGATGATGTTGAAGCGGCAGAGCAAGTCACCACAAACAATGATGGAGCCAAGAAAAGGGCATGGGAACAAATGCAGGAAAACAGATGATTGTGGTTTGACTGAATCTGCCGCAGAGACATATTCCTTTGTGGTTGGAGTTTAGAAGAAGAACATGTATGATTGAAATTTCTTTTGAGAATGAATTATGAGAAGTTTTGTTGGTTGGTGTTGCTATTATTGTTGATTTATGAAATTGCTTTCTGCTAGGCATCATTATGTAAGATGAAATTGATATAGGACCTGCCTGAAAGTAATGTGGGCATAGGCCACAGGATTTGCATATTGTGATATACAGAGTAATGACATATTATAGTATTCTAGAGAATTCATCAAAAAGTGACCAACTGAGTATAACTATTAATGAAACCAAGTAGGTCATAATGAAAATAAACTAGCACAAGTTTCATATCTCCTCAGTACCTGGCTGAGAAACAGCATGTTGCCAGAGCTAGAACAGCATGCACAATATTAATGTTGTGCTGATCAATATTCTTCCTCACTGTCACTACCACTGTCATTCACACTCATATCACGTTTGCCAACACTCTCACTATCTGTCTTCTCCTCCCCCTCTGCATCACCTTCTCCATCCTCTTGCATACCATCAGCCTCACCCCTCAATCTTGCCATAGCATGTCCATTCGTAACAAGTGCATGTAAAAACCACTGCTATGGAAAATTGATATCAAAATGAATGTATTGATTTGCAGTGCATAGTTTTAATATACTGCTCAATGGAATTGAGAATGCAGTAAACTCAGACAATCATGAGGCATATGAGTGGGCACAGACTCTTTGGTTAGAGGTCAGGTTATTTTTGAAGCCATACCAACTTCATACCAACAAGACTGCCACCATGCCTCTTTGAATTACTGACAGGTGTTCAGTGGAACCTTTCATTCCCAACATATTTGATATGAACGTCTTGCATAGGACCATGTCATAGTTAATAGAATGCGAAAGTGTGCCAGAGTAAAAGGTCAAGAATTCTTTTAACAAGGGCATAAGCTATAGAAATGGGGAACTGACAAGAACCAGCCTGGATATTTTGGACTTGATTAACAACACTTAAAGAATGACCAGGTGTGATTCTAATCATTGTTTTACTCTGTATGAGAGACATAGCAGGACTCGTCATGCACCACACACAATACACAACACTAATCATGAACAACTCATATGTCCTAGAAGATTTCATGCCTGTAAGTCACATGACAATCCGTTAAACTCTAAAATATAACACATAAAAAAGCTATCTACGTTCTCCCCAAGAGTATAATAAACACAAATTTGCATCAATTATTTGCCAATTATTTTTTTAGAGACCCCCTTCCATCTGTTCTCATGTCACCTGAATTTGCTGAACATGGCTTGTGTCTGTCTATGTAGGAAATATTACTATGTCTCCTGTGACGATACCCTTACGCAAGTTTCAGATTGCATTACATCTATTGTACTTAAATTGTATGAAAGGGAACCATCTCTTACTTGGGCATTCAAATAAGTCCCAGTATCATTTGAAGTGCCTTTTACATGATTTTTCCGTAGAATGTAATAGGATATCTCTACGACACTAATGACGTTGTTCTAGAGTAAGATAGGGGCAAAAGGTACTGCACTTTTGTTAGGCATCCTAATACTTCCACGTGTAACAAGTTGCCCTGTGCAATGGAAAAGTAGGAGAGATAACCATACTGTGCCATTTCAATTCCCCTTCTTTTTAGTGGTGTTGTAGTACCTAGTGTAGCACCACACTGTAAAACATAATTTACTAGGTATTATTGTTAGGGTAAGGGCATGAGAGGAAGGGGACTTGAAGAAATAATTTAACATGGTTGGTAAGCATTATGTAGTAAAAATAATTGATTGAGTTTCAATGGAACCTTTCATTCCCAACATATTTGATGTTAACATCTCTTGGATAAGACCATGTCTTGGTTGATAACATGACAAAGGAAGTCAGGGTTAACAGTCAATAATTCTTTGTGACAGTCATATAAATGATGGCTAGTAGTCACTGTTTGAGCTCCAGGTATTAATTGATGCCCAACTACAAAAATAATCAACAACCAACCACAGATCATATAATGGATAAAT
The DNA here is from genome assembly GCA_013187285.1 of Cyclotella cryptica. Taxonomy (NCBI): domain Eukaryota; phylum Bacillariophyta; class Thalassiosirophyceae; order Thalassiosirales; family Thalassiosiraceae; genus Cyclotella; species Cyclotella cryptica. The sequence goes on from JABMIG010000150.1 coordinate 267,823, forward strand.
AGTGGATGAGATTTTATTTTAAAAAAATCACTTGCATTAGGCAGATTCTTCTTCGAGACCCACAAATCTGCAGCATTGATTTGCAGATCATAATCTTAATATACCCCTTGAATATTTTCACACAGGTATTAGTGGCTTTTTCATATATTGTCTCTGTCTTCCCTTAGAAATGATACATTTTCTATGACAGGGCACTCTATAATCTAAGTCTAGAGGGATTGTAACCTAAGTCTGCCATTAGACCCATTACAGTTCTTAAGGCTTAAGGAAACATATTATGGTTCATTCTTGGAGCATGTACAATTCCCAACTTACTTCCCTGAATGAAAGGCAATTAAAATTCTTGAAGAATTGTAACTGAAATAGACTAGTACAGTGCTCCCAGTACAGTACTTACAGATTTGTAATGCAATCAAAATTAGCACTGCTTATGTTTTGAGCAGATCACAACAAGAAAAATTATCCTGATCTCATGCCATTCCAGGTTGTACAAACAATTTCTGTAGTTCTCTAAGAACTGGCTGAATCTGCCACAGAGATATATTCCTTTTGACAGGAGTTTAGAAGGAAGAAGTGAATGATTGAAATTACTTTTGAGAATGAAGTATGAGAAGTTGTGCTTTGGTTGGTGTTGCTATTATGGTTGAATTATCAAATGGCTTTGTACTATATCATGACATGCATTCATTGATATTTATGAATAAAAATGGCCTATTTTAACTCAACTTGCTACATATTTCAAAAACAGCGATTGCGTCCCCTTTGAAAAGCCAGCATTTACCCAGTTTGTTGACGTCAAGAATTTCATTTTTGTCAAGACCATTAAACTTAACTCTAATGACAGCACATCTGTGACCTTCCTGGGCCATTTTTCTTTGCAATGACTTACGATCTCCAGGTTGATGGGGCATGAGCTTACTGATTGTCTCCTTCCCAACATGCTCCTCAACAATTCAGATGAATGCAGTCAAGCTCATCCCAGTGCCTTACCCCAACTTAAATACCAAATCTTGATGTTGAATAACTAATCTGAGATTCGAATGCATCACACATCAATGAGCTGGTGATGATCAGTAGTTCTATTGGTGCCGAGCAAACAGCAGTGCATACTGCATTTGATTGTTAAGTGTTCCCAGACCTTTACACCAAGGGTTTTCACAAAAGTGTGTTATTTTCTCCAACTGAATCACTGACAATACCACCCACAAGAAAGTTGACCTCAAGTACAACTTTCCAAAATAGAACTACCAACAACTAACAGAACTATATAGAATGTAAAATCTCATTCTTCAGATTAGACCTTCGTCAAAAACACAGTCCAAAGAAACATGGCACACCCTGTCCAAACCATCCTCAAAAATTGACTACACAAAACATTGCCACTTATTATTGCAACCATACCAAAAACCACTATCCCTACTCTGCACAATTAAAATTGTCAACTCAGCCCTCCAGAATGTATTCTAACCACCAAATCTTTGGGCCCTCCACCATGTAGTTCTCATACATCATGACAGAACGACATCTGAAAATATTACCATAACTTAATAGTTATTCACAAACTACTCGATGTCAATTACTATAGTTTCAGTAAGAAACACAAATTTGCATCATTTAATATCAGATCATTGTTTTAAGATACACATTTAATCTTATCACAAAGGCATCAATGAATGATTCTGTCAAACTTTGTGAATGTTTTCCATGAGAATTTTTATGTTGTTCTAATGCATCCTGACACAGGAACATGTCTAAATACTATTATAACCTACTTGTTATTTACATTCTAATCCATCATAATTACTAGTACTAGTACTTCTTCAAGAACCAAAAATCTGCAGCATTGAATTGCAGGTTGTAGTTTTAATATATCCCTTGAATATTTTCACACAGGTATTAGTGGCTGTTTCTTTCACATATTGTCTCTACATTTTCCGTGAGATGGCACTCTATAATCGAAGTCTAGAGGGATAGTAATTTAAGTCTGCCAATACACCCATTACAGTTCTTAAGGGTTAAGAAATTGTATTATGGTTCATTCTTGGAGCATGTACAATTCCCAACTTGCTTCCCTGAATGAATGCCAACTAAAATTCTCCAGGAATTACAACTGAAATAGACTAGTACAGTACTCCCAATACAGTACTTACAGACGTGTAATTCAAACAATTTCACTAGTTCTCTGAGAATTGCAATAGACTAGTTTTGGGTAAAAGCAGTTAGGAAGAGATTCTTCCCTTACTATTGCTCTTACATTGTTTAATTTTTCAATTCTCATGGAATCACATGTTCCCTGATCTATATCTTAACAGATGAGTCTCAGACCATGGCTTCCCCCATAAATCAGAGTTCATTGTCAACCTCCAGATGAAAAATATGCGACCATTATTTCATGTCGACATGTTGCACTGACAATAACTCTTTTTTTAATTATCAAGACAATGTAGTTTCACTTCACGCCTAACATGAATAAGAGTGACGAACAAATGGAGGAAAAGGTCCATCAACTCCAAAGCAGAATCATGCCATCACACTTTATATTATGGTGGATGCTGTGCAAAAATGGTGCCCTACTATTGCTGTCATCCATGAGACAACAGAGACCTCTTCTACTATGTGTGGTCTGATATATTTTTAAAAAAATTGCATTATTTCCTTGAAAAATTATACTTTTTAATGGCATGGCATCTACTGCACGATTAATTATTTTGAAGAGCTGCTGCATCCTTGTTGGTTTACAGCATCACCTTCTGCCGACCACACCCTCATCGGTAGAATTTCTATCTCCGTTATCATGCAATCTTTATTTCTTTGCATAACTAGGAATTACCACAGCTAGAACTTTCCATTCCCGAGTCAATCCATTCAAACTCTATCATATCTGGGTTGATTGTCGAATCTGCTTATCTCGAAGGTGAAAGTTTGCCATGAAAGCCGAACGAGAAGCCTATCGAAGATGGGACAGAAATGAACAACAATAAGGCCACTTATTAGGCGATGACTTGGAGGATGAATAAGGAAAATTCACGTAAGAATTAACTTATACTGGCTATTTTTCAATCACTCCTGCTTCATGCCAGCACGGCTTCCGTGCAACAAATACTTAATCGTAGGAATGGTCCAATTTCTTGTTAAATAAATAACATTCGACCAAACCAAGCGGCGCGATGGTAGCAGATGATGTGTCAATGAGGGGATCGTGGCGGACCTGGTGTTGCAACGGTATTTTTTATGGAAGAGGTGATGCGACGACGACGGCGGCGGAAATCATCATGGTGCGGATGCGCTGCTGATGAGTAGTGTCGCGATTTTTTGGCTCACCGGTACCATAGAAACTGGTGTAAAGCCAATACCACAAACGTTTACCATATGACTACAAGACACTTTTTAAGAGATTGTCGTCCTGGCAAACAAAAATTCATACGTGATCAACTCACATGTCCTAGAAGATTTCACGTCTTAAAGTCACACGTGACAATCCGTTCAACGCTAACACATCATGTTGAACTACAAATATATGCGCTGAACTCCATATCAGAGGTTGAACTACTCAAACTGCACTTAATGGATCCTTCAAACTAATGAAAAAAGATTTTCTATCCGTCAAACTACGTAGAAGCGTATTTCTATCCGTCAAACTACGCAGAATCATATTTCTGTCCGTCGAACTACTGAGAAGCTAAAAAAAATTTCACTCCCATGCCCTAAAGGACATTATTAATATTTCATTGATAAGCCTCAATAACAATGTCTCCAGCAAAATCTGTTAATTATTTCAACATGTGCTCAAGGGGGCTTCAAGGGGGGATCTCGTTTACAGACATACCTGGTCCTATAAAACACGGTTATGATGAAGTGACGGATGTTATTATTACCATATTGTACCTCTCTATAGCGGAGGGCTCATGGTGGGCAACCTTGACAAAACGACCCGATATTAAAATACCTAATACTTCGAACCGAGCATTATGCATTATTACTCAACGAACGCCCACGGAATGACCTCTTTGTCACCTCTGTCACGAGGAAGGTGACATGATTTGTTAAGGTAAGAACATGATATTCAGACTTCCCTTCAATTTATCAATTACAACTTTGAAGGAAAAAAATGAAAAAAGGTAACGAGGTCTGCTATCTGTAGTTTAGATAGCCAAAGGTTAGCATTGTACAAACGAAATCCATCACCATGGTACCTTTCCATTCGAAATGATTTCCCCCCCACACGTTAAAACTGAAATAGCTTCAAGGTTAACCTCCACACTTCCGAACGATGTCTCCCACAAACAGACCGGGTCAATCATATAAAATTCCTATGTGACTTGTAACACCGTTGCAGACCCAAGCAAATGAACCCTAAGCTATATCCCTATTCCTTGTCTTGTTATTATGTAGAATGTTATGGTTCATAAAAACAGTGGCATGTCGTTCTCTTTTGGACCTATAGTTATTGTTTCATCGTGGCCATACTAAAGTGTGGCCATCCCAACGAAAATTTGTTTCCTTCTTTGTCTTGGCGGTCATACCTTCATTACCAACTTCATAACGTCCATTTCAATACAATCAACTTGGATCTCCCCACTCATTTCATAAATCATCTGCTATATAATCGATCGCTATTGTCCAACTACCATGCGTCAACCACAGGTCAATAATCCATATCTGATAGATCAAATTCGCATAATGCAGAAGCAGGAGCGTAATGCCTACAAATGCTACGATTACATGAACTCGCTGAAGGCTACAGTTTCAGAGTCGGACCGGCAGGCACTCTGTAATTGGGGTTACAAAACCATCGCGGCATGCCATTGCGTCGACAGATCAACTGCCGTTGTAGCGTTCTCGTACTTCGATAGATTCATGAGCACTTCTAACCCCAGTGCAAAGCGGGCCCTAGTTCACATTCATGATTATCAATTGGCGTTGGTCACTTGCCTTGTAATTGCTCTCAAGGTACATTCGGGTTTCAAAGTTGAATTAGACTTCGTATCTAGTGTCGTTTGCAGTAATCAATACGAAGCAGAGGAGATCATAGAGATGGAGAAACAAGTTCTGGAAGCCCTGCAATGGCGGGTGAATGGGCCGACGCCACATGACTTTATCGATTGTTTTATTGAGGTTATTCAGCCGATGGAACGCATCCATATTGACTTTCTTACTCGCTTCTCGAAAGCTCTCGCGGAATTCTCTGTCACGAGGTATTCCATCGCATTACAAGCGCCATCGGCGATCGCATTCGCTTCGGTGCTCTGCGCACTGCAGTATCTGGATTCCATGTCATCTATCGACAATCTTTCCTTTCGACACCAACTCGAAATGGTTTCGGGAATGAATGCCGATGATCCGAGTGTGCGAGCTTTGTGTAAGAGAATGTTATGTTTGATGCAAATGTCATCGTCTCATCAAAATGAAAGTGTCGAGATACAGACAGATGATGGCAGTTTGTCGGTTTCCAGTGAGGACTCCCCGACTACCGTCTGGTAGGCATGCTATTCAAAACGCGAGAGTTAGCTTGAATACTGTCAAACTGAAAGTAAACGTAATCTAAGAGATGTGACATTTGGGAAATCTATCACTCTATTTTTTTTAAATATTGAAATTACAGTCGTTATCGCTAAGAATAGAAGGTGAATGCCAAAGAAACAGAAACAATGGTGAGATGTCAATGAAGTGCAGTGGCTTTCATCTAATGTAACATTTCATAGAGTGAAGAACTAATCATTTGACACATTTGAAGTCTGCCGTGGAAGAGGCTTTGGAACGCATAACAAACCAACAAGGCGTAGAGGGGTTTGTGATTTGCGACTTTGATGGAGTCGTATTGCGGCGTCAGCCATCCATGACGAAGAAAGCTGCGGAGAGTTTGGCCCAGGTAGGAGCTACGCCATTCCTTGGCCCCACGTTTATGATGAAAAAATATTCTAACCGTATTTCGCAATATATGCTTTGTCTCGCTCTCTTCGTCATGACGCCAGAGCATGACAAAGCTAGCGCATCATGCGAAGAACATAGCAAGAGATTTGAATCCAACTGATGATCTCAGGATAATGAGGATTAAAACGAGCCGAAAAGAGGTGATTGTTTCACGGGATGAAAATTTTATCGTGGTTGTCTTGCAACAGTGGACGCCTGCGCCGACCTTGATCTAATTATGACATTCTGATGGTATGTAAGACACAGAACAACAATTCATTTGAAATATAATTTCCATCCAAGGTGGGATGTTCGAGAGTCGATCCATTCACTGAGGTTGTTGATAGAATGTATTTCAGCTACCTTCGTGTCGTATTATTGTCCGAAGCCCAGCCGAAGCCCTATCTACAAAAAATGAATATTTCCTACAGGGCTCTGAAATAATTCAATCGATAAACACCGAACAATTCATAACAAGCTTAGTAGTCGAGCAGTGTCAGATAGCATTTGAATTGAGAGTGATAGTTCTCTCTCATGTATATTTATCAAACATCTAGCGAGGCAAAACATCCAAACTTGTTCATAGGTCATTTCTTATCGTCTTCTCTTTAAACCCCTAAGAAACGACGGTATCCTATCATTGTCATCTGATGAAGAGTCGTCAGAGAACTCATCATCGTCATCGTCATACTCTTCTACATATTCAGACACAGGCTCAGATGCCACATTCTTTCTCCTTGTCATCTGCTGCGATGGCACCGCGACAGCAGGTCTCTTCCCTCCCTTTCTATTGCTCTCCTTACCCTTCATTAACCCTCCACTGATTACATCATTCAAATACTCCAAATTTTGCTTAGAACTATCTGCAAAGCCTGTAGCCAAAACAGTAATGGATATCGAATCCTCCAAGGATTCATCAATTAGAGCCCCAAAGATGACATTTGCATCCTCTTCCACTGAATCATAAATCAATCGTGCTGCACGATTCACGTCGGTGAGGCTCAACCCTTCACCACCACTAATATTAAACACAACGCCCTTGGCATTGTCAATCGAAGAATCTAACAACGGACTAGAAATCGCTGCAGTCGCCGCATCCTCGGCACCTGTTTTCCCACTCCCTATTCCAATCCCCATTAGTGCCGTGCCGGCATCAGACATAACACTTCTCACATCGGCAAAATCCACATTAATTAAACCAGGCTTGACGATAATTTCGGAAATCCCCACCACACCTTGCCTTAAAATGTCATCGGCAACAGCAAATGCCCGATTCATCGGAGTATCCTCTGGAATAATATCCAACAACCTATCATTACTAACCACAATCACCGTATCCACATGTTCTCTCAACCTCCCAATAGCCTCCACCGCCTGCCTCATCCTCCTCCTCCCCTCAAACCGAAACGGCTTCGTAACAATCCCAATCGTCAACGCCCCAGCCTCCTTACTAACCTCCGCGACCACCGGCGCCGCCCCGCTCCCCGTCCCACCTCCCATCCCACTCGTAACAAAGCACAAATCCGTCCCCTCCACCACCGCCGCGATCTCCGCGCGGGATTCTTCGGCGGCCATCCGCCCCACTTCCGGATTGCCCCCCGCGCCCAGACCGCGAGTGGCCGTGGATCCGATGTTGAGGACGCGTGCTCCCTTGGCCTTGGAGCGGCCGAGGGCTTGGGCGTCGGTGTTGATGGCCCAGAAGTCTACGCCGGTGACGCGGGTGTCGAGCATGCGATCTACCTGTTGGAATGGTGAGGGTTTTGGAGTTTGTGCGTTGTGAGAACAAACTTGGTGTGATTAAGGAATACAGAGCCATTACTACGAGGCACTCACGGCATTGCATCCCCCACCTCCGACACCCACCACCTTGATGACACAGGGACTCAATCCCCCATCGGGTATCAAGGCATTCCGATCCGCCATTCCCAATTGTGTGGAGACAGACCTCCGGGGGTGATTCTTTCGTCGAATACCCGCAAAGGAACCTCGTGGGGGGGTCCATCCGTTGGCTACTGCCGTGGTGAATTTGACATCTTCTTCTGCGGGGCTGTCGTCGAGATAGGGGCGGCCGATGTCACTGTTGACATTGTTGATATCTGCGAATCGAGCCGTGGAAGGAGACAATGATCCAATGCGGAGGACGATAAAGGCATTGCTGGATGTGAGGGAGAGGAGGACGGTCAGAGCCGCTGCATATTTGGACCGCATCATTTTGGTTCTATTTGGGTTTTGTCCTCGTTACTATCTCTTGAGATGCTGCTAAGTGAGTGCCTCCGAATTAGATGGTGATCGGTGATGCCTGCTGATGTTGATTGACGTTGTTGATGGCCAATGTTCGTGATGTTTTGTTGCTTTGCTGCCTCTTTGTTAGGCACCTTCGTGTCGTCGGCGCCATTTTGATTGCGTTTGTGCGATGTTTGTGCGTGACACCCAAATGAGCCCTTTGTAAATACATGGGATATTGAAGCAAATCATCAAATGAAAACGAATTATTCCATAGAGTAATTTGACCCGAATTTTCTGGAATTGAATTTCAATACGATGAATCGAGACACGTGGAACACGTGTAAAAGATACGCTTTGTGGGTACCAAAAGATACGGGTACCAAAAGATACGGGTACCAACCGATGAAAGCACGGATTCTCAATGGGTTCCAAAGTGTCGTGCCTCCTGTTCTCTCCCGTTCCTCCCATCCCGCCCCTTGTACACTTTTCCCAGGATGTTGAACAAGCGCAGAACGCAGAACATCAACAAAAGCGATTAAGATTACAGGCTTCTTCCACTTTTACACAGGCAACAACATGCATCGACCCAGAAACGTCGTCTCTCCAAAACTCCTAACCAACTTGTGCAATGCTCCAAATCTTCAAGGAGGACCGAGTAGTCAAACGATGGCGGTGAGGGCCTTGTCTTCGACGATGTCAAGGCCACGTTCCTTCGATTGCAGCGCTGTGGGAGTTTCTAGACCTTTGTCGTCGTGCCCCTTAGAAAGGCTATCATCGGCGCGAGGACTATCTGTCATTAGTGAGTGTTGCGTTGAGATTGGATCGCCCAGTGTCGTGTCTCGTGTGGTATCTTATTCATTTTCAACATTTTGACTGGGTCTAACTCCCAATATCATATTCTCCACGGAATTTCTCCACTCTTATGTAAATAGACAACTGTCACATCCAACAAACGCCCCAACACAGACAATTATCGTCCCTCCCACGCCTACCAAAAACACCATGCCCATTCCGAACCCTTAACATTCCCAAAGACTCCTCCTACGCCCACGCCAAAAAATCATTCTTAAAAATAGCCATGAAACATCATCCCGACACCTTCTCTCCAGACCATACAGCCGAAATGCGACAAAAGTCTCAAGACATTTTTATGAAGTGTCGATCTGCCCTAGAAAATTTAGTAGAGTGTGAAAACACCGGTGCGGCCTTGTTACGATCCGAAGTGGAGGAGGCACAAGCCAAGAGGACCATGTCCAACGAAGAGTTTGACTCCTGGTTCGAAAAAGAAACGGGACATCACTCTCCGTTTGCCTTCGATATAGATCCGCAAACTATGCGGGAGGTGGCCAAAATGCATGAAACTATGGAGGGGTCGCATGGATTGGATCGTGATGGGGGTATGTGGCATTTGGCTAGTTTGATTTCGTCTACTGTCAAGAGTGGGAAGGAGGGGGCGGCGGATTTGCTCAGGTTAGAGGCTGGTAGTATGGAGGAGGGGAGAGAGGCCAAAGGGAAGTTGGAAAGGAGAAGGAAGAGGGTTAGAGGTGGTGGAAGATGAGAGTTTGGGAGAGAGAGAGTTTATTCGAAGATGAATAAAGTCACGCAAAGAAGAACGCATCTCTCTAATTGAATCTTTGCAGTGAAATTGATTTTTTTTTTGAAATCGCCTCATGTTAGTGCGCATTTTGGTTGGTTTATGGAACTGCAGCTGAGTTCTGAAAACGTGCTTTTTGTAGAATCTGTGTAGTGTCTTCGAAAGAAAGATTTGCGTGAATAGTTAGAGGTTTTTAATTCGAGTATTGTGAACATAAAAATGTAACTTATTTTACAACGCAGTAACCTTTAACCTCTTTCCCTGTCCACTGCCCGATTTCATTGCAAAAGTTGTTAGTAGATGTTGTGCACGATGCAATAGGGCAGCTTCGGACACGTAGTAGCATTTGTTCTCTTTTAGATCATTCGCCAGTGACCGGGCTCAATGCTGGGAAATGCTGGAATACAATCTCGTTAGGCCGTTAAATATTGCCAGCTATCTTATCTCAGAGGGCCTTCAGTGTAGTCCTATCGTTAGCTCATCATTTCCACCCTATACAATCAAACACCATATCATTTCTTCTTGCGCAATTTTTTCTCCCTTTTCATCACATGTTTCTGGACTAGCCCTGCAGAGTGCTGTTTTATGATAAGCGTGCTAGTCACTATATGATACAACGGTTCCAGCAAAGCAAAAGCCTAATTGTAGTCTGTGGATGGAGACACGCTGGATATACCATCAGTGTACTAGCAGGCAAACAATCGTCATGAATACACATGCATGCTAAAATTCAGTGTCTGATCAATGGTATTGCATCGGCCGCGTTTTCTTGACTTAAGAGGAATTGTGTTGTACTTTGATGGAGTCAAGATATGCTAAAAATTAACTAAAATAAACATCTCCCATTCATTCAAACAGATTCCAACATACCATGATGACAGAAGATTAAACAAATTCAGCCAGCGTCCATCCCCGAAATGATTGAACGCCTGCTTCTGCTCTAGGCCGTTTGGATAACTCCATTTTCCAATTTTTCTGGGGTAACTTCATTGTATTCAGGCGGACGGGATGATTTATTATGGACCGAGGTCCTCTTTGATGCATTAATCTTGTTCTTTAACCAGCCAATATACCCAAGTCCAACTTGTACAGCCTTCAAGAACATGACAAAAAGGGGAAATACTGATGAAAGAAGAGTTTCCGGAGGCATCCCTCGAGCCCAAGCGTACGGACTTCTTGGAGTCGCCGTCCAGCTTGTCACGCCAATAAACAAGACATGCATTACTCCCAGCGCGAGTGCCATCCACACTACTGGTCCGAAAACGCACGCAAATTGAGCCTTGTTCATCGCGTCACCGACGGAAGGCAGCGATGCTATGCCAGTGATGACGAAGAGGGAAGTACTCACAACCGCAGTTAGCATGCTCGCCTCGTCTTCCCATGCCATTTCACCAGAGAACAACATATATCCGAAATACTCTCCACCAAACAAAAGAACCGTCATGCATGCGTGTAGGAACAGGAAATACAATGATATCAACCCCACATGCTTTCGGATATTGCATCCCCAAACGAGGAGACGAGGTCTTCTAGTGTTGCCGAATGCATTGATTAAACGAATCAATGTTCCCGGGAGAAGGGATAGTGCAAACCCATAGATGCTGGTCCATGCGAACATTCTATTAGAATGGCGTGCCAAGATGGTGTACCATTCAAAGTTCGGACGGCCACTCGTTTGGATGATAATGTAGATTGAGACAAGTAGGAATAATGCAACCATCAACACTATGGAATGATTCCACTCCCATCCGATGGTGTCCTGAGCACCTTGCAACTTCTCGTATTGGTCGATGGGTACCTTCTTAGTAGAATAACCCAACGCTTCGGCGAGGCGGATCACTGCTTCTACGCTTTCTTCATCCGGCCCGCAAACCTGCGTTGTGAATCGAGATTTGCCACCGGAATGATGTTGCAACTCCTGGATTGCACCAATATCATTGAATGCTTTGACCCAACGATCGAACTTGATGTCAAGAGAGGAAAGGACACGTTTAAGATCTCGTTTATTTTTTCTGTTTCCGTTCGTCAAATCGATCATAATGCTATCTTTCAACAGGCTGAAGTTCTGAATGAGAAACAACTCAATGGCGTAATCTGGGATAGCCAATATGCAAATATCACAGGCCTCGATAGCTTGTGGGAAAGGTTCTATGGACACGGAGTCATTGAATCCAGTTGTCTTCTTGGTTTGAATTGGTTCGGTGAATACCATGGTAAAATGTTCTTTGTTGGCGTAGCATTCGTACCTTAACAACAGCACAAGTATAAAACATTGGACTTATAATGCGTAAAGCCCCAGAACAATACTTCAATAATGTGAGCAAGTCTTACATATGAGCAATCCCATGGCTTCAGAGTTATGAAGAAAAAGAAGGAATCCATGCACTTTATTTGGAAAAAAGGATGAAGTGAAAAGTAATGTTGGTGAAAACCATTCTCATCTTTACTCACGCTTTATCACCTGTACCTACAACTACAATTCGTTTTGCTTCAGATGTTTTCATAGTAGGAATCTATTTTTTGTGAAGTCTCAGGTTGTTCAAGGTTTGTTGCTGACAATTTTTTATGGGGAGGAACAAGGAACATGGCATTTCTTAGAGTGGACGAATAGAACCGGGTTCTGTGCTTCCGGTAGGCTTCGGGAGGGCTTCGGGTTCTCGTTTGGTTAGTTGGTTTCTCGTATTGTACATGAAAGCCTCGTGACAGCAACCAACTGGAAATTACCTTCTTGCAGTGTCAATGTATTTTACCTGTATCACACGACACGAGCGCAAATAATTTCGGGTCCCAGTAATAGGGGTTGTCAATCTTTCGCTCATGATCATTATCATTATCAAAATGGTTGACTCCCACTGTTTAGATCACACGTTGTACTAGTATACGTATGTAGAGCAGATGTCGTTTCGGAGGTTTTCTTTTTCACCATCTCAGGCGTCATTACTTTTCTGTTGGGGAGAAAGGTACTTCTAAATCAATAATTTGACGTAATGTTGTCACATCAGGTGTTGGTTTTGTAATGATCATGATAATGACCGAATTTCGGTCATTATCATGATCATTACCATTACTATTGCTAAATTTTATGTTTCAGTCAAGCTCCCTCGAGTTCCCTGCAAGTTACGTGCTGAGCTCGTGAACCGCTAACAGGCACTAACAAAATAAATCTCACATCAACAAACATCTCATTGGCACACCTTCGCGATTTATTCTCGTCTTCGCGATTTTCCAATGCAAACAGCCACGCATTCCTGTAAAGCAACTGGATCCGTTCGAGCCGCCGAAACGTAAGCTCTTTCTTCCCATGATGTATTGTTGTGGTGCGCGGTCAATATTATTTGGAAGCGTGTTGAGAGACAAAATTCGTGGTCTCGATGTGAAGGCTCGAAAAATTAAATCATCGAAAGGTATTTAGATCATAATGACAATGTGCTGGGGCGGTCAAACTTTTTTCTATTATGCGTGCGATGGCAAGATTTGATCGTAAAATGGTGACGATGCACCATAAGTAATGCTACGGTACTAAAACATCAAAATAGCGAGATTTCGCAAAAAGGAACGGTAATGATAATGATAATGAGAAAAAGATTGACAACCCCTAATGCTGAGTAATGGTTCAAGTTAACCTCACACGATTAGTAGGAGATAGTTCTCGCTCTCCGCCTGCAATTTTTCGAGATCGAGAAAAGTTCGAGATTTGACCCTTCGAGATCGAGATCTCATTCAATAATCTCAATCATGATCTCGATACAAGATTCCATTCGAGATCACACATCAAGACAGGCAACTCGCAAAAAAATATCATTTTTAGCGAATAATTTTGACAAGAGTCGTCACTTCAGTCATGACCAAAGTAGTCGAGTCGTCACTTATCGTCAATTAGGTCATCCTAATCGTCAGTTAACTCTTTAACTGACGACAAATGGGTCGTCACTGGGTCGTAACTGATGACTCTGGAGGTCGTCACTGGATCGTCACTGATTACTCTCGAGGTCATCACGGGATCGTAACTGACAACTCTGGAGGTCGTCATCGGGTCGTAACTGACGACTCTGCAGGTCATCACATAGTAGTAACTTACGACTAAGAGTTAAGTCACTTAGTCCTAGGACTAAGTGTCTTGTCAAGGAATCCTAGTCTTAACTGATGACAATCGGTAGTCAGTTGGTCGTAAGTGACGACTCTGGTGATTGTCACCGGGTTGTAAGTGATGACTCTGGTGTTCGTCACGAGATCGTCAGTGACGACATTGGTGGTCGTCACAGGGTCATAACTGACGACTCTGGGGTAGTAACCAGGTCGTCAGTAACAACATAAGACTCGGGCTATAAAACCCGGACCCTAGCTTTATTTCTCTAAGATACTTGAACGGACATACCGTCCTTTTTCGAACGCACGTTTCGAGATATTTGAGATAAACATTTCGCGACACTACAATACGATACATACAGTACAATAGATGTACCGTCACACACAAACGAGGTGCGTTAACTTGTTATTGGCTTTTTTTTGGGCTACTTATGATACAACAATAGAAGTACGATACAAAAAGACATTGAGAATAATTGGCTACGTGAGAGAAAGTATGGTTGTCTTTTCAACGGACGAAACATAAAACTAAGAATGTTACAGCCTATTTAGAGACAAGACAACAGTTCGCTTGATGTCCATATCTTAAAAATCGCATGTTGGCTCGCCAACGGCCATTTTTTGTCCATTTTTCTTATCGCCAATTCTAGGGGTCAGGGTTTTTATAGCCCCAGTCTTACATTTTGATGACTCTTCTGTAGTCACTTGAGTCGTGATTCATCACTTTCTTTGCCCGAGTAGTCAAAATGTCTTCAGTTTGTGTCGTGCAAGTCACCATAATTTTAGGAGTTGTCACTTCGCTCAAATTTTCTCGCCAAAATGTCTTAAGTTTTTACGAGTTGCATGTCTTGTAGAGTGCGTCGTATGCACTTCTGACGCAGGTCAGATATGCACATTGATAGATACGTGTTTATGTATGTACGTGAGTTGTATGCGTTTGTAAAAAATCTCATCTCAAGACCCGGAGTAAATTGAGATGAGACATCTTCTTGAACGAGAAATTATCTCTAACGATTAGTGTTTCTCGAACATATTTGGTTTTAATATCAAAAAGCACGATGTTGTATCAATGAGTACTCAGTGGTATTGTACTATTGAGTAACACCGTGGGACTCAGCAAGTACTTTTACTGTACCAAGTACTTCTCTGTGTCTGCATCCAAAAATGGTAGGGGTTAGGCCAAGAATCAGCCCTTTTTTGTACCCTTGGTACAAAATCAAAAAGACCTTTCTCAGAACTCCCCAGGAAGAGAGTCCACCTCCCCTGATCCAAAAGGCATGGACTCCCCAATTCAGGAGTCCACTGCCCTACTCCCAACGACATGGACTCCCCAACACAGAAGTCCATAGCCCCAAGCAAGGGAACATCCTTGAGAAGGGTATGAACATACCAATTTTGTGTAGGTTCTACACAAATTTTGTTTGCATTGTGAGGATTGGAATTGCAGCTCCACTGCCGTTCCATCCTCACAAATACAGGGAAAATAGCTCATAAAAATACAAGTTTGACACCTGTCGACACTGCCCATAATTTTTGCGCTTAATATTTTTTGCAACGAACGGCTCTGGTCACTATCTATAGATAGCCATGGTGCGACCTTCGCGCACCAAAGCCATTGACATCCAACCACACTTCCATGAGGTATGATACATATTTTTTCATCGTGAGCGGCAATTTTTATTTTTCGCGTGAACAATGCATTTTTTTGCAATAGACCATCTCTCCAAAATCATCTTTACGATCAATGAATTGCTCCGGTTTTGCAATCGACAAGCTCTCTTAAAATTTTCTCTCCCATCCGCCAAATAAGCGATCATCTTCGAGCGATCGACTTTGGCGATCAGGAATTCCTACGAGTCGAGTTAATTTCATGATTGAGAATTCTCGTGAAATAGTCGGAAGCAAGACTTTCAAGAAATAGAAAGAGAAGAAGAAAAAATTAAAGATTAAAAAAAACCTTTTCAAACTAACCTCCACAGGGCACCGAAGACCTTTTTCAAGGCCTTATTTTATAATACGCCCCTTGGAGAGGCAATTTCAAGGATTTCGGCAAGCAAATCAAGCCCAGAAGGCCTCAAGCCACAAGAGTGTGAGAGGAGCTCTGGGAGGTCCAAGCCACCCATCTCCTACATTCCAACTGCCATGGACACCACCAAGGTGGTTAACAAAATCATGGTCTCTAACAAAATGACCTTGTCAGTCACTGTCTTTGACAAACGAAGTCCAAAACAGTTCCTCAATCATGTTCAGACCTCACTGGAGATAATTACCCAGAGAGGACTAGACACAGATTATGAGGAAGCCTGTAAGGCAGACCTCAAGGCTGAGGAAAAACTGACCGCAGCCACTGAGGCCAAAACCAGGTACAAGGGAACGGATGAAAATGCTCCTGTCCTCCATGCATGGACTAAGGCAACTGCTGCCAAAATCCATACCAAGGAGGTGATAGAGTCCGCTGGCCAAGCAATCTTCTTGCAGTACTCCACTCAACTGTTGGAGACTGCTCGTCGTCCTTGGACCACTATCGCTGGGGCGCAGATCAACTGCAAGCCCTGGATGGATGCTTATGGGATTGAACATCCCACAAAATGCCCGGCATCTTGGAACTCCTTTTGGGAGTGTGTCCAGTTGCATCTGCAGACTGTCTTTAGGATGGATGCAGTGGAGCAAGAACGCTTCTACATCAACAATGGGTTGAAGAACCAAACAGAGTACCCATTCGGGACTTTGTGCAGAGGATCCAATGCCTCAACGGGTATGCAGAACTCTTGCCGTGCCTGTTTTACTCTTCAAAGGCTGCAAAGTCAACAAAAGCATGCGGGCCATTCAATGATGCCGACTTGGCAAGCCACATCCTCAGGATGGTTCCTAGTAACTGGCAGGACCAATATGAGCTCAGTAGAGCCTTGGTACTACGAAGTATCAGGGAACTTCTTGAAGTCCTTGAACACATTGAATAGGCCTACCCCACCAAGATGGTTGGAGAAGTACCCAAGAATGCAGATGGTCTCTTTTAGTGACCAGATTCGTAAGAGACGTTGCACAGAGAAGTACTGCTCTCTCTGTAAGAAAGGAATTTTTCAAGTTCGTCCCCTTGGGTACCCCTGTTCCCCAAATGTACCCCAGTAATACTACCTCTTTTTCATAAACATTTTCTCATTATCTCATGTTAGTAAGACAGTCACTACATGTCTGGACACATATCATTCACTACATTTTCTGAGAACTGTATTACATTCACTGACTGAGTATTCTGCACAGCACTTTTGTTTGACTGCATATAATCTCACAAAACAAACATTGAGAGAATGCACTACCTAGATCCTTGGACCCTCCTTACTGCTTTGTTTCTTATTGTCATTGTAGAATTCAGGAGGAATCTTGGGGAACACAGGGTCACTCTAATCTGGAGGGGTCTTGCATCCCTTGGCAACATCATCCATCTGCTGAACAATTCTATCAGCTTCTTGGTAGAGGGCATGTGCAAAAGTGAGAAGATTTGGGTGGCCTGTGGGACAAATTCAATTGAAATTCTTGTTGTAACTTTCAAGTCCATTGCTTGTACAGTGGAGTAATTTCAACTTGTCATCATTGTCAACAGATGAGCAACACTCCAAATCTTCACCAAACCAGGCTCCAACCAAACTAAAAACTAGTACTAGTGCAAAAGAGAGAAATAGATTTTTAGATTTGATAACTCACGGAATGAAATAATCTCCCCAGAAAAGACCCCAACGTCTTCTGACTCATTATACTCATCAGTACCTTTGCCATATAACTCAGCACAATAGTCAAAGATCATTGCAGCAATAAAAGTTACCCCCTTGGGTTTGAGGTTATCTTTTGGGATGACAGTTAATAAATCAAGAATGCCCTTTCTCATACAAAACTTGACTTCATCATTGGGGATACCAAGTTTGATCATTTTTCTGCAGAGTGTCTGCTTAAAATGAAACAAGCAACCAATAATCTCATCTTCAGTGAAGTGGTTAGCAACTTGAGTGTAGTAGGCCCTTTCAAAGTCAACACTAACAAAGGCAGGAGCCATTGAATCAACAACTGATGTAAGCCAGTGAAAGGCTTGCTACAGGAGCACTCCGAAGTCTTGCCAGTCATGAGAATCCAAGCAACTGGAATGAAGATGCAGAGTTGTCTGTCAAAAACCATGATGAAGAGGCATTGGTAGAAGGGATGGGGTACAATATCAAATGTGGCATCAACAAATATGTGAACCTAGAATATCATATGGTCAAGAAATGGAGTAAATAGAGAATAGCAGATAACAACTGAGATTTTTCAAACTTACCATTGGGTATACCAGCAGATTAAGCAGTTATGGTAAAGCAAAGCACATCATTTGGTGCATCTTGTCATCATCAGAAAACGTGGAGCTATACCTCATAAAAGCTGTCTTGATGGTTCCACCATACTGGGTTTCAACCTTAGAAATGGTGTTACCTCCAAAAGTTCTTTCTCTAGCATGATATACAAGATTTCGCATTTGTGTTTTATCTAAGCCATAAAGGTTTGGTCCTACCTCTCTAGTGAAGTGTGCAACACAGTCTTGCCATACAACAGCTGGAGTATCATGGAGTTGTTCTATCCTACCAGAAGAGATAGTTCCAGAAATGAGAACACCATTCCTATGAGAAAAACCAGGAGTATGTTCACCAGATGCAGAAACTTGATTGTTGTCAAAGACCTTGAGGATAGCATTCCATTTCTTTTCAGATGGCCAGCACGAACAGCGTTAGCGGCTGCCATTCTTTAGGGTTTTATGAAAGGTGTAAGGGAATCCATCATGCCATATCTTTGATGATTTTGATTACAGATTCTTGTCATGAGAGGACTGGGATTTCACTGGTTGGCAAGTGGTGGATGGATCAGACTTGACTGGTAGGTTGGTAGATCCTTTTAAGTGGCAGTCTGGAGGACATTGTCAGGACATCCCTGTTGGAAAAATGTGCTTGAAATGGTGGAAAGAGGCTTCCTGGTTTCAGAACCCTGAATATATTTGACAACACCTGTAGTATTTTGATATGAAGCTACGACATTTTCTGGATAGAAGTGAGTGCTGAGAAACTGCATAGGAGTCCTAGAGGGGAGGGAATTGAGCAATATGCTGCACTGTTGTGATGAATTGGTGCTAACTGCTGTATGCTATGTGAAATTGGAGGTTGAGGAATGGAAGTCCATGCAGGAGGAGCTAGTGGAATGCCTGAAGGCAAGGTGCTAGGGAAAGAGTGACGATTCTTGCGGTGCAGAGCTGCAATGCGGTTCTTTTCACATCGGTCCCACTCAATTGGTGACATTTTTATACCTGGATGCCAAGGGCAGATGGAAAAATGATTGGGGTTCATGATTTGATGTTATGATTATGCTTTCGAATAGTCAGGTTGAGAATAGAAAAAATTGTTAGAAATTGCTGAATGATAGATAAACAGAAAGTAATGCAGTATTCTAACCTGCAAATGCCTATTCCCCCCCCCCCCTTGCCAGAATATGTTTGTGAAACTTGGCATGTACATCAATGACACCATGGTCCAACATCCATAAAAAATTTGATGGCATGAGCACAAAAAACAGGTCAAGTCTGAAATTGTGTTTGAAACTGGAGAAATAATGGTTCAAAGCATAATACTACAGCTCCCTCACCTGTTGTATTGTGATTCGCCCCGTTGTCAGAATGTTTGTATGAAATTGGCATATGTATTGAAGACACAATGATCCAACATCCATCGAAATTTAGTGGCATGAGCAAAACAAGCCGAGTTTAGAAATTATGTTTGAAAGTAGAGAAATAATAGTCAAAATCATAGTCCTGCAGCTCCCTCACATGGTGTATTGTGATTCCCCCCTTTGACAGAATTTGACTATGAAACTTGGCATACGCATTTACAACATTATAATCCGACGCCCATCCAAATTTGGTAGCATGAGCATGAAAATAGATTGAGTTAGAAATTATGTTTGAAAGAAAGCAATTATTTGTCAAAAACATAGTACAGCAGCTCCCTCACCTGTCGTATTGTAATTCGCCCCCTTGTCCGAATTTGGCTATGAAATTTGGCAAACGCATTGACAACATTATGATCTAACATCCATCCTAATTTGGTGACATGAGCACGAACGCAAGCTGAGTTAGAAATTATGTGTGAAAGTGGAGAAATATTGGTCAAAAACATAGTACTGCAGCTCCCTCACCTGTCGTATTGTGATTCACCCCCTCATCAGAATTTGGCTATGAAATTTGGCAAACGCATTGACAGCAATATGATCCAACATCCATCCAAATTTGGTAGCATGAGCACGAACATATGCCGAGTTAGAAACAATAGTATAAATGAAACCGCAAAAATAATGGTGATCACCTCACCATCACAATAGAAGACATATGGAACAAATTGAGTTGGTTTTGTGGCATTGTTGAGATATAATGAGATTGATATGCTATGGTGGTGGTTGGCTCTTGCTTATGCTCAGTATTGGGAAGAGTGCATCACATTTATGTTTTTTCCAGTTTTAAAGAAAGTAAGATACCATATTATTTCTACAGAATAATGCTGGGAACAGCCACTGAACTTTCTTTGATTCAAAAAAGAGTTTCTTTGATTTTATTCATTAATTAAAACGTATTATCAAACAAACGGTACTATAAAATATATACTTGTAAGAAACACGGGGGTGCACATACCACCCACAACACTCCGGATTGCCGGGAGTATGAATCCAATGGGACCCCGAAGCCAAGCTTCATGGGAAAAAACCAAATGGAGCCTCTTGTGGACCAGAGAGACCTGCTCGAGGAGGAAATAGCTATGCGCAGCTATCTGCTAAAATCTACAAACTTACGAAGTCCAACAAGAAAATGAAGTGCGCTATCAACAAGAAGAAGCGTAAGCATCACGACATGAGTGACAGTGATAATTCAGACTCATCCTCAGATGATGGGTTGGGGAGTACTAGGAATTTATGTAATAAATCAAATTGTAATGACATGATTAACACTTATCCTACCATGTATCACTGTTTATAAGTCCCCACAGATTATAAGACCCCCCCACTTTCGAACTGCGTTTATTTTGAAAACTATGCAATTCTTGACTAAACGGATAAGAGCATCAGAAAGCTTACCTTCTTCTGAAGGTTTTGGTGTGTCACACAATAGTCAACAGTGTGTCCTATCAAAAGTTATCGCAACTTATCAAAATCGTGTTAATGGTATCTTTTGTACATTTGGGGGGTCTTATAAACCGTGATATACAGAAGTCCGATTAAAACTACCCCACATGCCAATATAACATTATCTGATTCAAACAATGTCAGTTTGAATCCAGCAGGAGACATAGGAAATCTCCCAGCTGAACCAACACAGAGTGAAACAATTGCCAAATTGTCGGACCAAACTGCTGAGTGACCTTTTCAATAGTGTGAACCCCCCTTTGACAGGAGTGTCAAGAATCCACAAACAAATGCTGTTCTGGAACAAGTCATCAGGTGATATCATCTATGCTCCGAACAGCTGAAAGAGACATGGCCCATTCAGTAGAGCCAAGCGATATAGATACGTTAGTGACAAATGTTGCTTGGGCCATTCACTCAACTTACCACACAGTACTAAAAGCCTCCCCAGGTGCAGCCATTTTCGGATAGGACATGTTGTTCGACATTCCTTTCTTGGCTGACTGGAATAGAATTGGAGAATATAGGCAACACGCCAAACAGACCAAAACACAGAACGGGAAATCGCTCACGTCGTGATTAGGACTACAAAATTGGTGATCCAGTACATCATATTAAAGATGGTATACTCCGCAAAGGTGAAAGTAGATATGAAAGTGATCCTTGGATTATCACAACAGTTCATACGAATGGAACCATCAGGATTCAACGCGGAACAAAATCGGATAGATTGAATATACAAAGAGTTACACCTTTTTTACCAACCAAAATTAAATGTCAGGTTTCAAACAGAACCAACCTCTCCCTCTTCAAACAAAACTTACTCATTAAATATATTCAACAAACTCTTAAGTTTGTTATAGTTGCTCTCATGATAATCTTTTTTTCACCTAGAAACAGTTAGGTTTTTTGTTCCATTTTTACCTGATACTCCATTCGTGGGGATGAGTGACATAGGCCAAGAATCAGCCCTTTTTTGTACACCTTGGTACAAAAATCAAAAAGACCTTTCTCAGAACTCCCCAGGAGGAGAGTCCACTGCCCCTGATCCAAAAGGCATGGACCTCTCCAATACAGGAGTCCACTGCTCTACTCCCAATGGCATGGACTCCCCAACACAGAAGTCCATTGCCCCAAGCAAGGGAACACCCTTGAGAAGGGTATGAACATACCAATTTTGTGTTGGCTCTACACAAATTTTGTTTGCATTGTGAGGATTGAAATTGCAGTTCCACTGCCCTTCCATCCTCACAAATACATGAAAAATAGCTCATAAAAATACAAGTTTGACACCTGTCAACACTGCCCATAATTTTTGTGCTTAATATTTTTTTGCAATGAACGGCTCAGGTCAGTCCCAGACATCTTGTGGTTTTAGTGTTTTCAAACAAGGACACAAGACAATAAATTTTGGACACAGAGGACACGGAGTGTTTACTTGGTTTAAGGCTCCTTTTAGATACTTTCAGGTGAAACGTACTAAGAGTTGCAGCTGTTTATGCATGTTAAATTCTTTTAATTGCAATCCATAAAGCTTGTCCTAAAAAGTACTAAAGATACCTAGAAATGATCCTAGATACTGTTATGTAATGTATGGGACTCAACACTGATGTATGTCCATGTGTCCACAAAAAATCTGTGTCCTTGAGAAACTAGGAACATAGGACA
>JABMIG010000150.1:295488-378163 GCA_013187285.1 Cyclotella cryptica
ATTACTGTTTGGTGACTGATTACTGAGGTCCTGGTCAGTATCATAAAAGGAGTAATTTGAAACTAAGGGATCAACTTCCTCTCAAGCAACACCACGTAGGAAACAACATTTCCTATTCAGCAAACCAAATCACCATGACCATCTAAGGTATCACCAATGCTCTCTTTTTCCGCAAGAATGCACTTCAATTTGTGGTCAGATAACCAACTCCTCTCAATCACATCAAGATGAGAGAGGAGATTTACACTCATGCAAGTACCAGCAAGCTGACACTCATACAACATGGAGACAAAAAAGAACACATGACAATGGTGACCAGAACTGAGCCTTATTCACGGATCACTCAACAAGAACCTCGATGTGTGTCCCACTTGAATCAAATACAACACAATCAATGGTGACAAAGCAAAACCTGAGTCCAGGCACAAGAATGACTGAAAGAGTTGTTATAATTTATTTTTGCATCAAAGAGGCCCTCAAGGACATGATCATATTATAACTTGAGGCACTCAAGAAATCTGTCCTAGGCTCCTCAACCATCTCAAAATGATTGTCACAATGATTAACAGAAGCCAGCAAACAAAGATGAGAGGCTTGAACACAGAGTGCATTTAAAACCTTGAGCTTCAAGATTACTTCTTTGAAAAAACACATGCATAGCAAAATCAAAAGTGCGACAAAGAAACTCAAATGAAACACTATATTTGATGACTTGTGTCTAGGAGTTTGACAAGAAAGATCCCGTTCATTGGGACCCCAACGCATTAGTGGAAAAATGTGGATTTTGTTGATAATATCAATCTCAAACAGGTGTATAATGAAGCAAAAGCATATAAGGGGCAATATGATAACACTGTCAATGTTCACAACCTCAGCACAGCCGGTGCAATTGTCCTTGAGGTGTGAAACAAGGATGGAGTATTTTGAGAGAGAGGTCTAACGATTTTTGTGTTTCATTATGACATACATTTTAAACAGAACTAATATTAAGTGTGTAGCCAGGTTATGGCGTTAAAGTGTATTTGTATCCCAAGGTATGACAAGAGTCTAAAACACACATAAGCACACCCAAACATGGGCATAAGATCCACAAAATGTCAAAAGATACTTTGAACCATATCTTATAATCCGTGCAAAGCTAGTAGTCCTAACATGAGAAAAATTAATAGTATCTTTCCTTTTTACTTTGAGGTAATGGTATGGTATCATATTTTTCCTCCCACAGTAACACTTCTCTTTGCTTGTCCATGCTACACACCCCTCCACAATGTGCTCAAGACGCGTGGTGATTTCTGATGACATATGAGGTTTCTTGGAAACCATGCAGAGTCATAGGGAGTGACCCACAGGGGTGTGTTGCTGTGTGAACAGTGAGTCTAATGATAAAGGTTTTAGAACATCGAGGGTTGTTTTACTAGGTGAAAAAATCAATATCAACAAAAACAAAAACAAAACATATATTGTAATCCATTGGATCTTGTGGACTGTAAGATAAATGGTAGACAATGCCTCCAATTCTTGAATAAATCAGGAATTACGCAAGGTTCAGTTCAAAATTTTGACATAAAACTTGCAATACATCTTAATGAATACTATCCCTAAAAGAATCCCAAGCTTGACAAGAATGAGAGAAAATTATTTTGTTTCCACCAGTGCATACCATATGCCAATTTATTGTTGATTTCTTTTCTCCAGCTGTTTTACACGTTTAACACATAAAGCCAATTTTTCCATGTCCGCCAATGAAACCTTTCCCTGGCTGAATTCAGCTAAAAATGCTTAATTTAGCTCATGCCAAATTGTGTCATGGGCAGAGTTAACTTGAAGATACAGGGTAGGTGTGACAGATTTGTAGTCCTCAGAAGATCTAGTTCTCACATTGGTTTGGCTATTGG
Source organism: Cyclotella cryptica (assembly GCA_013187285.1). Lineage (NCBI taxonomy): Eukaryota > Bacillariophyta > Thalassiosirophyceae > Thalassiosirales > Thalassiosiraceae > Cyclotella > Cyclotella cryptica. The sequence goes on from JABMIG010000150.1 coordinate 297,384, forward strand.
TATGGAGTTTGATAACATATGTTATTAAAGATCAAATTTCCTCACTATTATAATTCTAGAATTGTTATTGTCCCTACAAGCTTTTATTTGTGTAGTAATTCTTTTGTAGGGCATTGTCCTTCTTGTGTAGACACCAGACACCTCACATCAGAGATTTGGAGTTGCAGCTCATTCTAGAATAGCACAAGATGGAGTTTGTTGATGGATATTTTGAAGGATTTATACTTGAGAAATTCCTAAATACTACTAGTTCCACAGGAGGGGGATGGGTTTCTATCCACAATTCATCTGCCACTTGTTAGTGTTGCTCAAATCTCAACTTTGGGGCTAAACCATATACCTGTAATACAATGCAAATAGAATCAAGTTGATATATGTCATTTGTCTGTGCACAAATGACTACAGGGATTCCATTGGGCTCTCAGCCCCCTCATTTCTGTCCCCAACAATCCTTGCGATACAAGTTGCCAATCCCTAACCTTTGACTTAGCTGGAAGACCATCTTTCCTTCTGTGTATAAAAGAAGCTTTTGATACTTTGAGTTGTTGTCACACTCAGTTCATTTCTGCTTGGCATTGTAATTTTTTGTGCAAGATAATTGGGCATGAAGATATCTCTTTTTTGTATACACATATTTTTCTCAGATGCCCTGTTTTTGCTGTTCATGTGTTCATCACACCCAAAACGCAAGGTGAACATTTATAAACTTTGCTTCAATTATTAATGATAACATGCCATCATTTCAAATTAATGTTGAAAATTTTAAATGCACATTCTGCATAGTTACTCCAACCATGCTCAAAAATGACATAATATATACCAAAAACAAAAAAAAAATCAGAAAAATAACTGCCATTATCCATGTCATTTCCTTGCCCATGAAATGAATGAGATTTTGTCATATTTCATCCCATTTTTGTACCTTCATTTTGTAGTGACTTGTAGAATCCATACTTTACACAGGCCAAGAATATGCCTTATTAAGTACCCCCAGGTACTAAAAATTAAAAAGAATCTTTTGCCTAAAACAAAAGCTAAAATCCAAAAAGGCAAGGACTCCCCAGAAAAAGGGCCTCATTGCCACTGATCCAAGAGGCATGAACTCCCCAACACAAAAGTCTACAGCTCCAAACAAGGGAACCCCCTGAGAAGGGTATTGTAGAACCTACACAATGTTTGTTTTCAACAAAATGGACAGAACAACATTTGCATTGCCCTTCCATCCTCACAATTATACAAAAATAAGCTCATAAAAATAATTCATTGACACCAGTACTACATTTAAAGTCCTGCTTAACATTTTTTGGTACCAAACGGCTCAGGTCAATACTGGAAAAATCTCGTATAAATACTTTTCCAACTGACTTTTATACCCCTGTGCATTGGAATAATTCTTAGTTGAGGTAAAGAACATTTGTTAGTTGAATTTATTATTGCATTCTGAGGTAGTTCAAGCTGCAACTGTGATGAAGCCTGCGGCATGATCTATTTGTAATATTGTTGCATTTGGGTCTGGAAGCAGGGACACTTTTTGCAGGCTGTACTGTAAGGCCTTTCTACAAAGTATATGAAATAGTGTAAACTTCTTGGGATTCAAGCGAATATTTTTTTGCACATGAACAGTTATTATGATGACATAATAATCCATGATAAGAAAAGATGTCGGTATATTTGTTTCATCATGTACCTCAATTGAAGTACAACACAGATGGAAAATTTTGAATGTGCATGTATGGTTTGTCTTGATGAAAAAGAATCAGCACAAGTGCCAGTAATCATGTATCTATAGGATACCTATGATGCAAGAGGCAAAAGTCCTTTTGTGTTTCCCCAATGTACTCCTTCCAGAGACAACATTGACCATTGACAACTTGGGGTGTATTGTTGGCATCCAAGAGCGGCATGACCAATGCCAATATGAAGTGAGTGATGATTTGGGGACCAATTGCAAAACTGGGCACCCAAAATTGGCAGAGTGATCACTTGGGGACACCAACTTTTCCTTGGATCTTAAAGTATATGTGCTCCTTGCTGCTATCATCAGTAAAGGATTGGACTGATAGGTTTCAGTGTAGATAGTGCTCATGCATTGATCAGTCATAACCTCTCAGTCTCCCAATGTGACCAGGTGAGCATGCAAGGTAGGAAATACAAGTGAGCATTAGTGAGCATTTACTCCTACTACTCCTACTACTCCTACTATCGACTACCTCTTACCTTGTACTGTGCAATGACAAGTGCCACAGCAACTTCTAGAAAAAGGACAGAAGTCAGATTAATCTGGTTCTTGCAAACCTAGGAGAACAGACAATCACTGTCTCAGACTTGGGTTTACTCAGCTACGACATTGCCATACCCTGATTTATATGGTTACAGCACCATCTTCTTGGACATAGACTTGGGTTCACTACGATGTTGTTACACCACACCCATATACAGCCATAACATGTCCTCCAGTCAACAAAAAGTGACGAGTACTTCAAGATGAAAAAGATGCAAGCAACTAAATCCACTATGAAGTGTGAATTGGATTAGAAACTTATAATAACCTCAACTGGGTTCACTCAGGTGCAGCCATCTTGCATACAGGTACACTTGGGGCAATGAATTTACTGTGTCGTGCCACCGAGTGAAGCCATGTGAACTCAGGTTCACCTCGGACATGGAATGGTGTATCTGGGTTCACATGAATGCAGTTACACTGCACCAGGGTTTATCAGGCTCAGGTATGCAGCACCCGGGTTCACTCGGATATGGTTATGAATTATTTTTTCTCTGGGAAAGAGGATAGGAGAGATTTACATCCAACCGGGTTCAGTAGGACCCCTCTTTCGGTCCCAAAAAGGACTTTCCAGGAAGTTGAACAGTGTGACATCCTCGAGACATCCATCGATCATCCGTCGTCAAACAATCATCAACGGCAACACCAACTCGAGCTACTGTAATGACACCAGCACGACAATAGTCCATAGTAGCCGTACGGAGCAAACATATCAATCAAAGCCCAGCCATGAACTCCGCCAAGTCTTGCTCATTACTATATTGCCTGCTACTGCCTCCAACCTTGGCATTCCTTCATCCAATATCCGATGCGTTTTCTTCCCAACGATTGCTGACACGTCCAACGTCAAAATCCTCGCCATCGCCATTTCACCCATGCAATGAAAAACGCCACGGTCAACTCATCAGCCATAGACACTTATCAAGAGATAACAACGGGAAAGAATCCACATCTTTGTTTGAACAGACATTTAAGATGAAGCTACCATGGGAGACTCAATCGCCTCCGCCGAGACAGCAGCCAACAAGAAAGACGCGGCAGGCCATCCAACAAGAACAAAGCAAAGATCCATCGGACGAACCCCCAATTGTCTCGAAATCGAAACGGCGTGTTCCACGACAGCATCGCCAATCGTATGATTTATACGGTCCTCCTCCCATACCAAACGAAGACGACGACCAAGAGGAGAGGGACGACTACGTTCATTCGTCAATGAAGGCATCTACATCGAAGAAAGGCAATACCGGCAAACAACCTTCCATCCACCATTCAAAGCGTAACGCTTCTCCCAAAGGTAAACTGGGCATACTCCTCATAGATCACGGTTCCAAACGTCAAGCGAGCAACGATGCCCTGCACTCCATCGCCGATCGATACGCGACCGTCCTCCACGAACGATGGAATGCCAATTCTTCCACGGGACAAGCCGCAGCAGAGGAATCGCGTCCCATCGTCGCCGTCCGAGCATCCCACATGGAACTGGCCACGCCCACCATCGAATCGGGATTGCGATCCCTCCTCGTTCGAGAGGGCGTGACCAATATCGTTTGTGTGCCGTATTTTCTGGGGGGTGGGAGACATGTTATGAGGGATGTGCCGACTTTGATTGATGATGCAAGGATGGTGTTGGAGGAGGAAGGGTTGATGGAATTAAGTGAGGAGGAGGGAGGGAGGGTGGAAATTACAATGAGTCGGTATTTGGGGAGTGATGTTGAGAGTATTTTGGGGGTTGTGAACGATTTGGTGGGAGAGGCATTGAAAGAAAATGGATGGGATGAGACTTTTTCGTGGATCTCCATCAATAGTGATAATGTCTCTGATGGAGAGAATCGTGATGCAGACCATAAAACGCACGCCGAAGGCAAAGAATTAGGCACGAAGGAAAATTCTCTACAAAGTGAATTACTCAAATACACCAATCGAGCCACGCTCCTCGAGAATATGCTGGAAAAGAAAGTCCAACAATTACGAACCATGACCAATCGCGTGACTATATTAGAAGATGTCTTGAATAAGAAATTGGAGGAGAACGATAGTTTGAGGCGGCGTATGAAAGAGAATGTTGTTGATGGTGGTAAACACGCCAACGAAGAAAGGGGTGGCGATGATGACTCGAAAGATTTGGCAAATTTGACCAGTACCATTCAGGCATTGCTTCGTGAGAAGGAGGACATGGCGAATCAGACACAAGTTTTGAAGACTCAGACGATTGATATGGCGAACGAGTACAATAGGACTGTAACAGAGTTGTTGGACAAGATATCACTGCTTGAAGGAGAACTGAAGAGACAAAATGAAACCAATGCAATTTTACTCTCGAAACAGGCGCATCAGCAGAATCAAACGTTGGAAAGTCAGCAGCAAAAGATCGACGAGTTACAGGCTCAACTAGCAGATATTCTAGACGCGTACAATGAGCTGGAGCAGCTTCAAAACGAGACGGAAATGTCAGTTATTAAATATCGAAATCAACTAGTCGAGGCTGAACAAGAGAATGAGCGGTTGAATAAAAATGAACGCGTAAAGGAAGAACAGTATCAGCTCAAGCTGAACGAGAGCCAGAGATTATTGGAGGAAGAGAGGATGAAGTCTCAAAGCATGCTTGATGTAGCAAAGGACGAATATGAAAAGTTGCTCGTCCACGAGAAGGCGGCTGCCGAGGAGTGGAAAACTAAATGGGACGCATTATCGGCCGAGGCAAATGAAAGAATGGACGATAGCGCTGCATCAGATTCAAGGCCAGAAGAAGAGTGGACCAATATGAAGAATGAATTGGAAGAAACATTGCGTGCACTAAATGAATCTAAAAGCAAAATCCATGAGTTGGAGAAAGAACTCAAGCAACAGAGGGATGATGAAAAGTCCTTTAAAACATCACAACAGCAGCAGCTTGAGCAACAACAACAGCTCCAGGAATACCTCCAAGCACAGCTTCAAACTTACTACGAAACAATTCAGGACCAAACAACAGAAATATCCGATTACAAGAAGCAAATCGATGAAATGCAGATGAAGCATAATGACTCAATGCTCATCGCTACAAAATCAGTTGAAGCATCGCAGCTTCGGGAGACAGATTTGTTAAATAACATCGAAGAGTTGGAGGGTGAATTGAAGCTTTTGCAGGAAGAGAAGAAAGACTACGACATGAAGCTGAAGACATTGCAGGAGAGTTTGAATGCAGTGGAGAAGGACAACGATGTGGCACAAGCAAAAGATGAGCTTGACCATCAATACAAGCAATTAGCAATGGAAGTTGATAAGCTTCGTCGTGAAGTTGATGTGGTGACCGGCGAGAAGAATGCGATAATGACGGAAAAAGTAAAACTTGAAAGAGTCCTTATTGATCGCGTTTTAGGGGAAGATCGTAAGCCGGAAGAATTTCTTGTCAACAAGAAAACGAACCAAAAGAAATGGCGTAGTTACTTGTGGCGTCCTTGGACATTGCTTAAGAGGAAATAATAGGCGTGCCTTTGACAAAGGTTGTGTCATGATACTTAATAATAGTTCTACTCTAAGCATACGTTCTTCCCGTTGCAGCGTACGTCTAGCTAGTTTGCATTCTTCGCGACAAAGAAATGTGTAAAATTCTTTAGTATTAATCAATATCATTGAGCATAGATTTCGAGAGTAACATAGAATTTGAGAGTGAAGTAGAATTCGACAGTGATGACCATGTCAATGATGTGCTTGCAGTTCCCGTGCTCTTTCTAACGAAGAGTTCCTTTTCATCATCATTTTTGGAACAGATTATTTTGTCTTCGAAGGTAGTTTCCAAAGTGTCCCGCTCATACTGTTCTGGGACATGATTTTGTTCGATATGATCTCCGATTCCTCGTTTGTTCTGAAACTCTCGAGTACAATCCATCGTCTCATTGCTCGTCTCGTTTTTGTAAATAGTCTTATTCTGAATAGCACAAGATGATGTTTTAACTACTTCTTTTCCATAGTCGTTCGCTGTATGCTGGATCCCACCTTTTACTTGATCATCTTCAACCAGATCCGCGTCTTCTTCCGAATCATCATCCACCGGATCGCCTTTTCCCGTTACATCTTCAGTCCTGGAATCACCATTTCGGTCAGATAGACCATCGCAATCATCATCCATATTTGTCTTCATACGTCGGACAAACTTGCCCCAGTTCCTCTTATTAACAATCTTCGTGGACCCATCATCATTAATTGCAAACAACATGCTCTCCTCCAACTTCATTCCGGCATTTTCGATCTCGCGCTCAGAATACCAATGCTTGCCATTGATTGGCTGCAACGCACGCTCCACTAGTACTGCGCACGTCCAAAGCCCGTTGGAGCGTTTAATGAAGGCATGTTGCATCTTTTGAATCAGGGATACAGAATCGATCGCATCGAAATATGATCGATGAATGATCATATCATTGGGACTACGCGCAACTTCACCAATATGATACTTCTGATGAGGTTTTGAACTTAAATGAACGGTGTGACAAAGCTTACTACTGAATTTAGTGGAGCGATCGGGAGCTTCGGTGCTCGATGACGACACGTTTGATCTCGATAATCTTGATGAGGATGATTTATCCAGAGAATCGTGTTTGTCCGAAAGGTATGTGCCGTCACTGATGGTGGTGAGAGGTGCTGTTGGTTCGTCCTCTATTTTACAGCAAGGGGTGGCAGGTATGATGATGTGCTTATTGGCTTTGGCCGACGATATTGATATAGCTGTTTGTGTGTCACGTGACACAGCATTTGCTCTCGGGCCATTGACCTCGGGAAACGTGAGTTCACCGTTTTCCCAGACGCCACTTATTTTGAGAGTGCCTTTTCCATGAGGCTGAAGCGAAGTGTTTATGGGGCCAGAGTATTTTCCATACAAGATACCGTTCGTCCAAGGTAGATCAAATACTTCCATACCATCGTCGTTGCGCTTATGAGATTTTGATTTTCTTGATTGAAGATTGTGCTCAGACTTAACAGGAGAAATTTTGCGTTCACTCATGTCCACAGTGGGTACATTAAGGCAGGACATTGGTGTGCTAGATTCAGATTCAGAACGACTCATCTTCCTGTCTCTCTTGGGTGTGCCCAATGTCAGCGATTGATCACTGTCATGATGTCCAGGTTCATTGGTCTCAACTTCTCCCATCACAAATGCTGGAAGATCTTGCCCAGACATATGATCTACTGGGATGTTAAGAACATCCATTGGGGTTGACAAGGACGTCTCGTCGGTGCCGTGATTCTTTTTTTGCCGCGAGGACACACCAAACATCCTCTTGATTCGCTCCGTGGCAGAAGTAAATATACTCCTCTTGCTTGCTTGGGTATTACGAGTCGCTCCTTCGTCAATGTCTTTGTTTCGCCTTTTGCTGGTCTTCTTTGATTTCTTTGTCGCGACAGATAATGCGGTTTCGCCTGTACTCTTGCTTGTGAATCGATCGCTTTGAGATGAAATTGACTTGGCGTCAAAACGGGTCTTCGACGTGCTGTTACGAGTAGACTTTGTAGCACAGTCTACCACATATGAACTGCACTTAAGTGTCTTATTTTTGATGCTCTTTCTGCTTACCTTCGACGAGACCGAATTGGAGTCTTGTTTTAAGGCCTTGTCTCTACGTTGTGCTTGTTTTGGAGGAACCGACGAACCTACATGATTAGGAGTCGTCTTTTGTGTAGAGGAAGACCTATCCTGTTCAGAAGATAACCTCGTAAAGCGATCAGAGTAAGCGCTCTGGGAGGCTCTGAAACATGTCTGTTCTGGGTTGCGTTCATGTGTCTTGCGTCTCGGAGGAACGGATGATCCTCGCGATTTTGACGCCATGGAGTGCTTGGTCAATAATGCATTGTCATCGGAAGCATATATCGCAAGTCGAGCAGTGCATGGCACATTCACTGGATTTATCTCGTCTTTCCTGCCCGGCACCATCATCACCAACTATAAATCCCATGCGATTTGATCGGGGAGCAGGACTCCTTCCAAGCTTTTCTTGAACGATAAATATTCTTCAAAATCACGTCTCGTGATGTTTGCCCATCATGATTTATTAGCAACCTCTTGTCTATGGTTTATTTCTCTTGAATTCTTCGCTCGTGGTCAGCCTCGTTCACCTTATAGATCATTAATAATGATGTAATATATCTTGCTACATTCCGGGTATGTCAAACAGAACAGATACATGCCATTTATTACCGTTTCGAATTATGTTCACTTTCCATGACTCACTCTGAGCGACCTCTGTACGCTGTGGCTTCTCTATTGATTTGTATGTTATTGGCACATGGCACTGACACCACTGCGTTTTGATATAGAACGGGGGCTTCTCTCTCTCAGAATAACCAAACGTTAATCGTAGACTGAGCAATAGATTGATCTCGTAGTTTTTCAGTTTTGGCCTACTTAGAGGTCTTACTTACAACTGTGACTTGTGTTATTCGGAAAGACTTCTCATGTAAATGAATCACGCCCAAAATACTCCTTCCAATTTTTGCTCTCTCATAAAAATATATCATTATGTCGCCGCCAAGTTATCATCTTGAGTGACTAACAGGTTTTTGTATGTAGCATTTCCATGCCTCATGATTCCCGCTTTTGTAAAACGAAATGTCGCCTTCTCGCCAACAATTATTACCCGCCCTAATGTTCCGACTCATCAACCTCATTTCACATCCATGAAACCTCGCTCTAAGTACAACGATCACCGCACCACCAACAGTTTCGATTATACATTCGGCATCCGCGAAGAAACCATGCCGATGAAAAATCGTCCAGCACAAGACGATCGCTCCATCAAAAGTTTTGATTGCTTACGCCTGTCACAGCGTGATGATCGCAGCGTACGATCGTGCGGTGCCAAGACGACGGCGACGTCGACCGGTGGCGGCGCGAAGAATTGGAAGGCACGATCCAGGCACGCGACGATGATGTCGAGGCGAGACCAGCACGATCCCGACGGGATCAACATGAGACATGTCACAAAAACTGCGAGCGGAAGGATGGATCCTCCTGCCGAAATTGACGTGGTGGCAGGTAACTATTTGGAGGATTGTGCGAGTGTTTCGTCCGCCGCGGCGGGAGGGGCTTCATCGAGATCGTTTTCGTTTGGAATGATTTGGAAACGTATGAGCTTTCGAAGGAAAGGAGTCAGTGTGAGTGCTGAGAGTACAAGTGGAACGACAAGTTCGTTTTCGAGGATCCTCCACATCATGGGTCTAATTCAGTGAATCACGAAGTGGCTCCGCAGAACATGCGCCGGAGCAAGACCAAATCTCCACGGAGACCCAACCTTTCCACTAAAACTGCTGCGAAACCTATCCTCTCTTCATGTCAACCCTCTCACGCCGCCTTGAAGAACAATTTTCAACGAGTAAATTTTCAACCCACCACCGTGGCCCGATACTTTGAAGAATCCACCGTTGCCGGTAGCGTGCAGAGCGTGACGACCTGCCAATACGACAGTCTTGGGACTACCACCACTGGCACACGTAAAAAGTTGAACAAGAAGATTAAGAAGAAAAAGATCAAAACTCATACGAAAGAAGGTAGGCGCTCATCAGACCAGTGTCGAGTTATGGGATATCCATGCATCGAATTAAAAACCGGCATACAGGTCGTCTACTCTGGGCCGGTGAATGAATCGTTCCAGCCCCATGGAGAAGGAGAGTTTTACGTCCTCAATAAAAGGGATGGTAGCCGTTTTCATTTCCGGGGAACTAAATGGGAAAATGGATTTATGGTTTCTAGCCAGCTGAGTATGTTTCAAAAGGCTGTCGATCTTGGCAGTCTAGAAAGTGGATCCAATCTCCAAGGGAAAGATACGATCCAGTCCAGACATACTGCTGCGAAAGCTGCAAGCAAGGAACAGACAGTAAAAAAGACCAACGCCACTATCTCAGAATCAAATACAAACTGGAGAAGCAACGGGTATGACAAGTCAGGCGACCCAACTTTCAAGAATGCTGCAAACAACGACGCGTTCGCCGATGGTCACATCACGATATCCACGGCTGCCTCTACTTCCACCCATCCCGAATACTCTTTAGGACAAATAGCCCGCTCTCGCACCGACATGCTAATCCAACCAAAATTAACTCTAGCCCTCCAATCCACCTCCACTTTACGTGTTTTTGAAAAGGCCTTTTTACAGCGTTCTAATGGTCTATGGACCGTAGCCATGTTGGCCGATAGGGCTATGCAGCCACGGGATTCGTACAGGGTTAGTTCAAAATGGTACACCGAAGAAGAAGTGAGAATGTTCGACGAGAAAGAGATGGAGGAGACTATGCTGTTTGTGATTAGCGAAGAGGGGGCGACAAAGATCGTTCCGGTGAGTTACTATTTTGTTGAGTGTGCACACCTCATCCCATTTATCTTGTTTGCGCATTTTTGAAAATTCTTCTCAACACGTGTCCGGATTGCTTTGTTATCGCAGAAAAGATACTGGGGCAGATGTGTCAGAAAGATAAACAATCATTGTGATTTATCCGTAAACGGATATTCTACACATCCAAGAGCAGGGGATGATGATGCCAGGAAAGAAGGAAGCTATCAGTCAAACGCGAATGGTACTACCAAAAAGATTGATTTCAACTCTCAATACGGTCCTTCTTCAGGTGCATCAAACCCACAGTCAGATGAGCTAGAGCAAGATTGTTCCGAAAAAGAAGATGGTGACAAATTAAATTTGCAAGGAGACTGGAACGAGGAGCCGGATGGAAGGAGCCCGGACTCTTTCCCCCGCCGAGTTTAAATTTGGGAAAAATCTTTTTGTGACAGGGAGGGGGAAGGAGGTACTGCTAAGGTCTCATTCCTTTTGGCATGTCGCTGTCAGAACAGAATTTCGCTCGTAGACCTTTGTCTCGCTTGTAGCTTTAAAAGATAAAATGCTCCTTCACAACTCTTTCAGAAACTACTTCGCCTCTCTCGAGGAAGCTAACGACTGCGCCAACAGGAACATGACGGGCTTCGCCAAGATCATGGACCCAAACGTCTCGATCCAGCGTCGCCTCGACTACCTCACCAATGACGACAACATCGTCTTCCTAGGAGCAAACGCCTCCCGCGAGATTCAAATCTTCCACAGCCCTAGGAACCTCGGCGGCTCGGTTATGCGGAAGATCATCAAGTTCGTTTGCCTAATTGGTCTGGGGTCCAATGCCACCTGTGTCGAAATCGACAACGTAGAGGATTCGATGTCCAAAATTGACGTCTGCATGCCCACCATCGACGAACTAGAAGCCTGCGCGGATGCAAAAGCAGTGGAGGACCTCGGTGACAATGACAACTCCAGCGCCATGTCCTTCAGCGGCGCGATTTTCTTCATCGTAGCGCCCTGGCTCAGGGACCTCATATTGGACTCCGGTACCTCTGACCCCTTCGAATTGATACCTATGACATTCGCCGTGGCGAGCGAATTTGACCGGGAAGCAGCAAATGCATCTCCCCCCTTTGACGAACACGAACTCGCTACCACACATGGCAGTGATTTTGCTCTATGGGCGTGGAGCGTAGGAAGAGGGAAGATCCCAGGGATCCAGTACACCGTCCGTCCTGCAGACAAAGAAATGGAATCCTTCCAAGCCGAACAGACCGCCAAGTGCATCGCCCCGTCCTTGGCAGACGAAACAGCACGGGAACGCAAAGGAGGAGTCTCGGAGGAAGTGATGCGCAACACAGCAGTCAGCATTTCAAATCAGAACGAGGAATTCGCGCTCTCAAGAGAACTCAGAAAGAAAGCATTTGCTGTGAAACAGGAAAAAGAAGAGAACAAAAAGAACAAGGTCAAGGACCTCCATCCTGCAGTCCTCAACATGATCCTCCACGCCTCGGCCAAGGGCAACGAATCCAAACCCGAGGACCTCCCTGACTCCTGCAAGGCGTTCTTCAACCGGAAATCCGCAGGCCAAGCTGACGAAGAACTGAAGCTCCAGTTCGAAAACCTGGACATGGGAGATGTCTACATCTCCTACCCGCTAGTCCAGGCCCTCTTGGGAGGGAATCTCACCTACCCAGCAATGGGCTCCCCGTGCAACCTCTCAGCCTTCAGCTTTTGTGAAAGGGACCCTTCCACCGACAACGGCGAGGACCGCAGAGGACTGGTAATCCACCTAGCCAAAGAAGAAGGGAAGGGTTGTTCGCTGGAGGAGATCAAATCCTCCACGAAACAAACTATCCGCGCACCCCCAGATTACAACACCCTGATCACCCAGCTCAAATACTTCTGGGGAGCCTACTGCATCTTTTTGGAAGCGACAGTCTAGCCATGATCGCAATCAAAAACATAATGGAAGAAGTGATCAAACACAAAGTAAAATTCAAGAAGGCCGCAAACCGAGTCCAGACTTTCACCACGAGATTCCTCTACGCCGTCGACGTGAGGTTTCAAGAGTTTCTCCGCCTCTGCAAACTCGCCAAACGTAGAGACGACGTCAACAACAGAATCCTCAACGTCAAAGACTTAATTCAGGGAGTGAGATTTGGGAGCTTCAATATGGAACTCCCGCCCAACACGAAGACGGCCGATGACGACGAAGGAAATCCCTGAAAATGAGGAGGGAGAAAGAAAGAAACGCAAACCAAACCCCAAAGAGGACGGGAAAAGGCATGTCACAAACAATTCACAGCACCCAGAGCTAAAGATGAAAGAGGAGGAAGACTGGAAGAAGGACTTTGTGGGCAAACACACCAAGATGAAGCCTTCTTGGGACTGTCCCTCAGGAAAGACCAAAATGTGTGTCCGCTGGCACGTGAAGGGGGACTGCTTCAGGGACTGCGAGCACGCTGCCAGCCATGTTAAAGCAGACAAAATCCCGAACGGGAATGTCCAGGCGATGAAGAAGTACATCACCAAGTGCAGGGATTGACTGCTCAGGTCGGGGCCTAGCGGTGCCCGACCGGAGAGGAAACCACCTGACAACCTCCCAAGACAACTCGCCCACCAAAAAATACATACCGACACTGTCCAACAGCATCAGTACTCAACTCGCACCTACCAGCCATCAAATACGGTGAAGGCAACACCAAAACACCAAGAGGCCCCGCTCGTCAGACCAACGCAGAAGAGTGGGGCACCGCCAGATAGGAATCTTGTCCACCACGAGTGCAAAAATCTCGCACAGCGCGAGTACACAGACATCGTCCTGCATGAGCAAAAAAGAAACACAGAGGGGCTGATCGTCGGGCAAGACAGGAGCAATGGGACAGATCAAGATTGTCACAGCCCCAAGAAGAAGAAGAAGAGACAAGCCATGGCAACCCAGACTTGGAAAAATTGCACAGACAACCTACTAGGTAAGTTCCCGTTTTCAGACAACCAATCGAGTCCTGGGAGAGACGAAAACCGCAGACGAGACAAACCCCGAGAGCACGAGGAACAGCCCCAACGACGAATCAGCCCCACCCCCAGATCCAAGCCTGCGTAGACGCAGCACCCTCATAAACAACAACGGCTCCGCACCGTCCAACGACACTCACAATGACGGCCCCGGGCCGCCCAATGACATCCATCTGCTGACGGCCGCACACAGGTATCCACCGATCCCACCTGGCCCATCAACTTGGTCCAGATAATCAGGAATCTCGTTTCTCCCGCAACCAACAAACCAGACACACCCGAATATAATTTCAGCCTCACAAAGGAAGCAGCCGAACACAACGCCAAGGTCCTCGAAAAGTACGACAATGACCTACAGCAATCCATCCAGGCCCAGCGAGGTTCCCCAGTAGGCTATGGATCCAAATTTTGGCCCAAAGACCAACTGGTACAACTCTTTGGCCTGCATCCATGCTGGCCGAGAATGGAATCGATCCTAACTCGAGAGTCTTTCTGGCCCCTGGAAGACCTGGACGAAGACCTCAGGAAACAAGACCTCAACGAAGCCCTGGCCTTCGGAAATCGCAAAGGCACCCAGCAGCTCCCAGCGCGCCTCCGGGAACTGGTAGAAAAGGACGTCACCCACGGGTACGGGCTCCTGCTCCCTCTAAAAACCATTCGGTCTCTACCAGGTGTAGTCCTTGCCCCCATGAACATTGCCTCACAAAACACCATCGACAAGTAGGGGCAAATCATTGAAAAAGAACGCCTTACTCACGACCAGAGTTTTGAGTGGAGCTCCGGCCGCTCGGTAAACAACAGAGTTAACCTCAGCAATTTTATGCCCTGCATTTTTGGCAAGGCCCTACACAGGATGATAAATTGGGCCATTGCAGCTCAGCGGAAATACCCAAACCAGCGAATTTTCACAACTAAAATAGATTTTAAGTCAGCGTTTTGCCACAGCCATCTGAAAACAAGTACCACCCTACAGACCTGCACCCACCTGCCCGACAACAACCTCTCGGTGGTCTCTCTATGCCTTAGCTTTGGCGGCAGACCATGCGTGCAAGAATGGGGGGTCCTAGCCAAACCAATCTACAATCTAATGAACACCCTACTAAAATCCAATGACTGGGACCCAAACACCCTCTTCTCGCCCTACCAAAAAGTGGTACCTCCTAAACTCTCTCTCCAGGACAACATCCCTTTCGGAGAGGCAAGGGATCTTGCAATCGAGATCCCCATTGACCCGAGAGGCCAATCAGATGTCTATATCGATGACATCTTTGCCTTGTCAGTGGACATTCCGGGCACCAACAATGCCAGGCGGCTAGAATCTGCCCCCTTGCTGGCAATCCACTCAGCGGCCCGCCCCAAACACAGGGACAAACCGATCCCACGTGAAGAGATGCCTGCCCTCACAAAACTGGCAGCCGAAGCAGGGTTGGAGGAGACCAAAACTATCCTTGGGTTTTGTCGATTTTTGAAGACTCACGGTCACCCTACCGGAGAATAAATTCCTCGCATGGAAAAGAGAGGTTGAAAGTCTCATTGAAAAGGAGTCTACATCCGCAAAGGAACTAGAGCGCCTAGTAGGAAGGATGACAAACCTCAGCGTCATCGTACCCTCTGTCCATCACTTTCTCAGCAGAATTCGAGACCTCCAGACCAGGGCAAAATTGAGGAGGTCCATCAAGATCAACCCCAGATGCCTAGACAACCTACGCCTGATGTCCTTCTTTCTAGACAAGGCACAGGAAGGAATCGACATGAATATCATCACCTACCTTCTGCCCTCCTCCTGCTACCACAGCGACTCTTGCCCACACGGTCTCGGGGGGTACAACCACAAAGGAGAGGCATGGAGATGGTACCTCCCAGCCAACCTACGCTTCAGGGCATCAAACAACCTCCTTGAGCACCTAGCAGTGATAATCACCCCATGGGTGGACATAATCCACGGACGGCTGAAAAAAGGGGACTGCATCCTATCCATGACGGACAGCACCACATCCAAAGGGTGGGCCAGAAAGACAAACTTCAGCAAACTTGGCGAAGAACCCATCAAAGCCACAATCAGAATGGACGTGGCTTGGAAGCACACGACTAACCTCCTAAACGCAGGGGTAAAGGACTGCAGCCAATGGTTTCCGGGAGCCTAAAACAAAGTCGCGGACGCCCTCTCCCGGGATGATGACGGATCCGACGAAGAACTCACTCGTATCCTGCGAACTTTTTGTCCCAAACAGGTACCAGAACACTTCAAAATTCTTCCACTCCCCAGCAAAATTACCTCCTGGGTTACATCTCTTCTGCAGAGGCTGCCGCAGAAGACGCAGTTACAAGAGCAACACACGAGGACCAAGCTAGGGCGTGGGGGAGATGGCAAGAGTGGTGCGCCGAAGTTGGACTCGACGCAGACATCTTTCTGGACTCCTTCTCAACAGACCAACGAATCAGACTGCTCGGTGCATTCGCCATGGCCCTTTGCCAAGGACAATTTTTGCCGAAGCTTCATGGGGCACTGGCTGATGGCACAATCCGAGGTACCCTCGCACACGTGGCACAGACCTTCAGGGAAAACAATCGGCCAAACCCCTCCAAGGACAAGGACGGAGAGCTTGGCAGATTTTTATCGAGACTATTCAGATCTTTCAAAAATGAAGATCTGAAAAGAAAACAATAGAAAGCTCTTCCAGCGATCGTCCTCCACGAACTCGCCAAAATGCGATTCTCAGAATCCCATATTGCAATAAGGGAACTCGCAATTGGCGCCTTCTTCTTTGCCTGCAGGTCCTGCGAATACCTCAAGGTCCCAGCTGCCAAGAAAAAGAAAACCGACACCCTTAAACTGAGAGACATCCAATTTTTCAAGAATGGGTGCAAACTACAGCATGACGACACCCACCTAGAACACGCCGACAGTATGTTGCTCAACTTCCCCAACCAGAAGAATGGAATCAAGGACGACCTAGTGACCCACCAACGCACAGGAGACACCTTATTCTGCCCCGTCCGGACTTTTGCAAGAATTGCAAAACGAATAAGAAGTTACCCAACATCCTCCGACAACACCCCCATTTCAGCAGTCTGGAGAAATTGGAAAATCGACCACATCACTTCCAAAGAAATGGTGGTGGCCCTTCGCAATGCCGTCAAAGCCTACGGCCAAACAAAACTAGGAATCTCGAAGGACGAGATTGGGACCCACTCCCTCAGAGCGGGCACAGCGATGGCAATGTACCTGGGCGAGTGCCCCGTCTACGTTATCATGATGATTGGCGCGATGGTCCAGCAATGCCTTCTTATCCTACATCAGGAAACAAGTGGAACAGTTTAGTCACTGACATAGGCCAAGAATCTGGAGATTCCAGGTGGAACTCCATGAGTCTCCTTCGCATTGTTTGACACAGAGGAAGGACTCAAAAGTCATAAGATATGAGTTTCTCAGAAATCATATCCAAACAGGATTGCTCTTCTCAAGAAACCACCATACACATTGTAGGTGTTTCTTCAGTTGAATATACAATAGAGGTTTTCCTTCTCAGGAACCTTCACATGGGACAGTTCCTTTAGGCAGTTGAATATGGGCCAGTCATGGAACTGCCACAAATCACCCAATCTCTCCCATGATCATTGTGTTTTATGCATGAGATAACTAGTATCTCATTCATCACTTGTACAGTAGTGTTAAGCTCATAAAAATAAAGTCAGCAAAGTCTACAACAAGATTTTTAAATACTTTCTGGCTTAGGTCACTATCAATTGATAACCTACTCGAGCAATTTTTGGACCGTCTGTCCATCGCCGCACTGTCTTTCGACCGTCCTTCACAGTCAAGCTGATCACCATCTGTTCAACACCGTCGTGTCTGTCCTCCGCCAGTCCAGCGTTATCAGCATCCACATGTTTGCCTGCCAAGCCACCGTCTTTGTGCGCGTAAGTAGTAGCACCCGCGTCTGCTTCGTGATCCCGCGCCAACAAGATTGATTCGTGTGAATCGTGTCTCCTTCTAGTGCGAACCGCCACGAAGCTCCTACAAGATCCTATTCCTTGGAACAAGTCTCGGAGCAGCCCTCTCAAGAATGTCTGCTGAGAAGATGGTCCCTATTGGGCTTAAGAACCAAGAGTGCGGCCGAAGAGGTGGCGAGAAAGCCCTATCCATTATGTGCGGATCGGGACCCAGTCAAGAAGCCTTGGACCTCAAGCCTGAGACCCTCAAGTGCACCCTCGCGAATGGGTCAGAAACCCGAGTCATGGTTTGGTCCGGACACGGTACCAACGAGCAGTTTGTACTGCACGTGAACAAGGCGTATAGCACCGCCAAGAAAATGGGGCTAATTCCGCGATGATGCCAAAAGGCATATGAGTCAACAAAAGGTGATTGGAAGGCTGTTCTACGCAAACTTGCCGATGACCCCTCAGCAAGACTGAGAAAGAGAAAAGACCGCAGAGTCACTCTCTCCTAAAGGCCGACATGCCTGGGACAAAATGACCGACTCGGCCTAGAAGTTTTCAACTCGCCAACCTTCTCACCGAGGAGGCACGTCAGCCCTGGGACTTAATTGTCAAGGAGCAGACAGAGTCAAGTCCCTTTCCGCGACATCTTCAGAGTGAAAAGAAGAAGTCACCAGGCAACGTCCGAGTCGTTCAGGAGGTGCCAGTTACTCCACCTCCAATCGTGTTTTGCACATGATGCAGGCAAAAATTTGACATTCTATATTTCAAATTGCCTCAAGAAGCCCAACAAGGTTCGGTGCGACAGTTTGTGCAGCGCGTGATGCAGCTGAACAACTCGTGGAAGACCTCCCTGCTTGTATTACAGCCCAGCGCCGTACGATGACCCAACAGGTCTACTCCTTCACTGGCGAACTTGCATGCCATATCTTGCGCATGTGTCCGTTGAAGTGGCAGGACCAGTACCACTTGCTTGAGAAGTGCTATCCCAAAGGTTAAGCCTCTATTGCTCATTCTTGAGCGAGGTGGTGGCGCGCAGTGGATGAGAGGCAGTCGTCTTCTAAGCCTGGAAGGCCCAAGGAGCTGAACAGCCGCGCTGTGCCGAATTTAAGAAGCCCAAGCAATCACGCCGCGGGTATACGCGCGTGGACAAGAACTGCGAGCTATGCAAAAAGCATGGGGCGCACACAACGCATAACACCGCTGAGTGTCGCCGTTACAACAAAAGCGGAACTCCTACGCGAGGTACGGGCAATCTGCACGAAAGTCCCGCGAGGACAGTGCCCCAAGAGTCCTACGCCCAGGTCTTGGCTCGCATGGAGAAACTTGAGAAGTCTCTCAAGAAAGCCAACAAAAAAGGCAAGAAGCGTCGCCGTCGCGAAGAAAGTGACAGCGATTCTGACTCATCCTGAAGTGTTGGGTCGGGTAGTACCGGGAAAATGAAAATAGTTGTAAGAAAATTAAAACTAGCCATGAGTTAATCAATTACACTACCCCTGGTCCGATAAAACTACCAGTAACCAAAATTAGAATTAAATGACAAAATTTTAATTCGGATTGTTCGAGTCCCTTAGTGGACGTAACTTTGAAAAATCTCAAAGACACCTCGAACTTGTCCACTAACCTTGATGTAGATCCCAACTCAGTGAGGGACACCCTACATAAATCAAAGTCAATTGAGCCATCTAACCCACAAAAATCAATGGACTCAGTAACAGCAGTACTAGCTGTGCAAAAATTAGCGACTGGAAGTCAGTCCTCGACAAAACTCAAACACTTGTCCAGGAGTCGCAAAAACAACTTCTTGAGAGTACTATTGGACACTGGTTCCGATGGTGACCTCATGTTCCATGAAAAGGAACCACCAAGCGTTTTCCCTACTTGACTAGGCAGGTGTCAAAGTCTTGGCACACGTCGAATGGGTGCTTCCAAACCAAAGGAAGAGGCGAAGTTACTCTAAAATTCCTAGAGTACTCCAACAGCAAGGAATACACAGTTAAACCTGATGTTGTGGAGTATGATGGCAAAAGATGGCTAAGCCAGCGTTTGACCTCATCTTAGGTGTAAAAACACTAAGAGAGCTTGGAATTGTTCTAGATTTTTGAACAAAGGATATTACCATTGATGAGATCATCTTGCCGATGAGAGACATCAACAGTCTGTCAACTAGCTCTAAGATTGAAAAAGCTTGGTCAGTTAACCACAGCATGATTCATGAACCATGTAGTACTGAGGAAGCCACTCAGCATGCAGTTCACATCTTAGATGCAAAATATGAAAAAGACCTCCAATCAGTTGTTGACAACAATTGTCCTCACCTTAGTCTACAAGATCAAAACAAGTTGTTGGAGCTCCTCCGTAAATCGAGGACCTCTTTGATGGTACACTAGGTGATTGGAATACTGAGCCTGTCTCCTTCGAACTGAAGGAAGGTGCAAAACCGTACCATGGCAGAGCCTACCCAGTGCCACATTCAGTAAAAGAGACCCTCATGAAAGAGCTCAAAAGACTATGTGACCTAGGGGTACTACAGTGGCAGCCCGCATCTGAATGGGCTTCACCATTGTTCATAGTACCAAAAAATATCAGACTGTGACGTTCCTAAGTGATTTTAGAGAAGAAAACACAAGGATAGTTAGAAAACCATTCCCGTTACCTAAATTAGTACAGTCATGCAAGAGTTAGAAGGTTTCACTTTTGCCACAGCCCTTGATTTGAACATGGGCTACTACACCATTAGGTTGGATCCAGATGCATCCAAGATCTGCACCATTATATTTCCATGGGGTAAGTACTCTTACCTCAGGTTACCAATGGGAATCTGTTACATATAAGACTTCGTTATGTACATAACATTCATCTCACAACACGATGATATGAACGAAACGTTGTTATGTACATAACACAGAAAAGCACTGACACTACATGTGATGTTTTGGTGTTGCGTTTGGCCCACGCTGAAGTATGGTGTCGATATTTTTGGATTGCACTGATGTCTGGTGATGATATTTGTGGAGATTGCGCTGAATTTTTGGTTGGCACAGAAGTCCGGTGACATTATTAATGTCGATATTTTGGGGTTTGCGCTAAAGTATTTGGTTTGCGTGGAAGTCTGGTGACGATATTTTTGGAGATGGCATTGTAGCATGGTATCGATGTGTTGGGATAGGGCAATGAGGTCAATATTTTGGGATTTGCTCAGAAGTATTTGGTTTGCGCAGAAGTCTGGTGACGATATTTTTTGAGATCGCATTGGAGCATGGTGTCAATGTTTTGGGATAGGGCAGTAGGGATGATGTCGATATTTTGGGATTTGCGCTGAAGTATGGTGTCGATGTTTGTGGATAGCGCACCTAGGAGGAATGGAGGATGCAGGGATCTGGTATGTTTATAGCTTGTTTATGTATATACCGTGATGACTAACACATTTGTTCAATGTTATGGAAAAAGACATCAGCGCACCAATAATGTAATGGAACGGTACAATAGGGAGTTTAATGACTTCTTCGATTCGCCAAGGCCGGGTTTGTTTGTTTTCTGTGAAAGGGTTCGAGAGGAAGCATTGCGCTGGGAGAGGTTACACGAGGACGCTTTGAAGGGAAAGTTCAAACACCGGCAAAACAGGAGTGAAGTAGCTTGGCCCGAGACACCCTCTGATTTTGATGAATGGACACCGCCAAAAAAGAGGAGGACTCAGGGAAAATGATGAAACTCAGTGTGTGTTATTTTCGTAACAAAGGTATGTTTATTTATTTGTTATATATATGACTTTGTCTGAAAGCAGTATGAGATGCTGCAATTTTTCTAATGTCTTGGTGAGATATGGACATAACCCTTATCTTTTTTTGACAAACTAAAAGGTGATGTTTGCGACGTTGTTATGTATGTATTTGTGCGATCATATGTATTCTCGGGGTGTTACAGACCGCTGGACAAGCAAAGGTTAGTTTTCATGGAATTGATTTTTGATGTGTTTTTGAATAGGCGAAAGATGTAAGGTTTCTGGTGTTGTCCTTTTGTGCACAAAAATGTGTTATGTTTGAGACAGTGTTATATATATAATCGCGTGGATAAAGTGCCTACTGGGTTTTTCCCACAGTGCAACCTGCCCTGCTGTGGTTTTTTTCACCCACCCCTCACACACCCCAGGTTTGTTTGTCATGAATAAATGTTGATTGGGGTTATAAATAGTATAATGAAATTTATTGAAACAGGATAGTATTTTGGTGTCAATTTATAACATATAAACTGATAAATCCTGCGACCATTTGCAGAAAGTGACCATAATTGACCAAAAATATCTCAAACCGTGTTATTACACTATGCACGCAGAAGAGGACCCATCCCCAGTACAACACTCAGACCTCATGAACTTTGTGTTTGCTAACCGCAGCAAAGAGAATGCGATCTATCCCCTGACTGTTCGGGAGATTGCCGCAGCTCGACACACGGATAAATCGCTGGACAAACTCAGCCTGCTGGAGGCATAAAAACCTCAGCTGGTGGAAAATGTTCCAGTACTATGCAAGGATGGCAAACTTGTCATCCCACAGGAACTCCAACAGCGAGCAGTACAGTGGTACGATCACAATCTGCAGCATCCTGGGGCAACCCGTCTCGAAGAAACTCTTCGCGCTGCGATGTATTGGAAAGGTTTGAGACACTCTGTCTGCACCTTTGTCAAAAATTGTCATAAATGCCAAGTCAACAAACGACGCCAACATAAGTACGGTAAATTGCCTACAAAATTGGTTGTATCCAATCCCTGGGAGGTACTATGTGTGGACCTAATCGGACCATACACTCTCAAGGGCAAAGACAGCACTGAAATTGACTTTATGTGTGTCACAATGATAGATCCAGCTACCAGTTGGTTCGAAATTGTGGAACTACCGGTAACTGAATTCAATTCTGTTACTCCCAAGGGTAAAAAGGGCCTCAAGGGTACTAACACACATAAAGAAGCATACTTTGATAAATCATCAGCACAAGTTGGCTCTTTAGTAAACAAGATCTGGTTTAGCCGTTACCCACGTTGTCAAGTAATCATTTACGACAATGGAAGCGAGTCCAAGCTCAATTTCGAAACCCTATGTGATTCATACGGTATTAAGCGTAAGCCAACCAGCATCAAGAACCCCCAAGCAAACACAATACTAAACCGATGCATCAAGTAATCATGACAATGCTCCGTACCGCTGAACTAGACATCGCCAATACAGTGGCTCCTAGTGACATAGCAGACTTCCTCACCGATACTGCATGGGCCGTTTGCTCCACATACCACACGGTACTCAAAGCCTCTCCAGGTGCAGCAATATTTGACAGGGACATGCTGTTTGACATTCCCTTCCTAGCTGACTGGAACAAAATAGGAGATCACAGGCAACACCAAACCGATCGCAACACCGAACGCGAAAACAAGTCTCGCGTCGATTGGGATTATAAAATTGGTGATAGAGTACTTCTTCACAAAGAAGGTATCCTCGGCAAATCAGAAAGCAAATACCATATAGATCCTTGGACAATATCGACAGTCCATACAAATGGTACCATCAGGGTTCACCGCGGAACAAAATCAGAAAGACTGAACATTAGGAGAGTAACACCATACTTTGACACTACAGACACTTAAACTAAAAGAACATGTCAGTGAATCACTCTTACTCCTCTCTCCGCTAACACTTACACTGAAATAATGCTTCGTAGTCACTACTCAGCCAGGAAACTCTTGTATCACCAGTATAACACGGTACACAAAAACAAGTGTCTTCCACTCACACAAAACAGCCTCCCCAATTTTCCTTTCCCCAGGAAAGGTTTTTTTCACACACCTCACCTGACCCTCCATTCGTGGGGGCGAGTGACATAGGCCAAGAATCTGGAGATTCCAGGTGGAACTCCATGAGTCTCCTTCGCATTGTTTGACACAGAGGAAGGACTCAAAAGTCATAAGATATGAGTTTCTCAGAAATCATATCCAAACAGGATTGCTCTTCTCAAGAAACCACCATACACATTGTAGGTGTTTCTTCAGTTGAATATACAATAGAGGTTTTCCTTCTCAGGAACCTTCACATGGGACAGTTCCTTTGGGCAGTTGAATATGGGCCAGTCATGGAACTGCCACAAATCACTGCCAATCTCTCCCATGATCATTGTGTTTTTTATGCATGAGATAACTAGTATCTCATTCATCACTTGTACAGTAGTGTTAAGCTCATAAAACAAAGTCAGCAAAGTCTACAACAAGATTTTTAAATACTTTCTGGCTTATGTCAGTCACAAGGTTTCGTCAAAAATGTTTCGATTCCAATTCCACCGGCACCTGCTGGACAAATGGACGTGGACCACAAAATTCGATGCAAGACAAGAAACCACTCCAGTCGACGCAGAGACAAGAAAGAACATAGTTGGCAGAATGGCCCGGCAAACCCGGATTGTTCCCTCATCCTAGTAAAGGGACGCTGAAGAAATGGCTTGTTGGCGGAGCATCTCTTGGCGCGGGGCCGAATCCTACTGTAAGGTTACGATTCCAATGCCAGGTACATTTTTTCTTTAGTTTTAGGTTCTAGTTAGACAATGAGAAGGGGCGGCGCAGCGAGTCACCTGTGCACATCTTATGTCATTGGCTCATGTCTTGTGCTTGGGAGAGGAGCGCCGCCGGGCGTCTTGCCGGAAGTGACCCCGGGATGCGACCGGGGCCCTTCGAGAGAAAGGTCGGGGACGAGGAGAAGTGTCTGGTTCCAATGTGTCATTGTTGCAAGGAGACTGGAACGAGGATCCGGACGGAAGGAGCCAGGACACCTTTCCCCGCCGAATTTAAAATTTGGAAAAATTCTTTTTGTGACGTGGAGGGGGAAGGAGGTACCGCTTAGCTCTCATTCCTTTTGGCTTGTTGCTGTCAGAACGGAACTTTGCTCGTAGACCTTTGTCTCGCTCGTAGCTTTAAAATCCCCAAACCTACCCTGAGCATCTCTTTGTGTCAGGATCCGGGCGTGGGGCCGAATCCTACTGTAAGGTTACGATTCCAATGCCAAGCACATTCTTTCTTTAGTTTTAGGTTCTAGTTAGACAATGAGAAGGGGCGGTGGAGCGTGTCACCTGTGAACATCTTATGTCATTGGCTCATGTCTTGTGCTCGGGAGAGGAGCGCCGCCGGGCGTCTTGCCGGGAGTGATCCCGGGACGCGACCGATGGCCCCTCAAGAGAAAGGTTGGGGATGAGGAGAAGTACTGGTTCCAATGTGTCATTGAGACATATTGAGAGTCAAAAGAGCAAAAGTTGTTTTTACAAGAGAGAATATGGCGTCTCAAATTCCAAGTCGAACAAGGCGGCGGAAAATCAAGGGTACCTGGAATCAACTCAACCTGCCAAATGCTGGTTCGTTCGAAAGATGAGAACCGATGGCGATCAATCTATTGGTAGGAATGCTGCTCCCTCGGATGGAATGAAAGCTGACCTGACGTAGGAACCAGGATCCTTACGGTGAAATGTAAATATTTTGCCCACTTTGAACAAGAATGACCTGAAATGAGTAAGACTCGATTGCACAAGTAGTAGCTTTGGGGAAATATACACTATTCTTCATATCTCTTCCTCTGGTGGATTTTTGACATCAAGTACGTCTAATCCACAAAATTCCCGCTTCACGACATGTGAGAAAAGGATGAAGTGAAGTCTCGAAAGACGCGTTTACATAGGTATTGTGGGTGGGCAAACAATACACTTTTCTTCATTGCTCTTCGTGTAGTGAGTTCTGATGTCAAATCAGTCAATTCACACTCTCACGAAGGATACTTGGGAAAGAATAACAGAAGTACTTTAAGACGCGATTGCATAAGTAGATTTGTAGGTGAAATATACACTAATCGTTATAAGCCGTACTTAGTGGGTTTTGACATCAAGTCAGCCTAATTTACATGCCTCCGCTAAGAGATGAACCCAAGTCGATCCCGAACGGGAATAAGGCCTTGCCGAATAAAGTGCACAGGAGTGCAATGAAACCTGTGCACCGACACTGCTGCCCTCCTAAAATCCACCACAATCATCCAGTATAAAATTTATGGTAGACCGGGGATAATTCCATCCTCGTATTCTAATTCTACACGGTCAACTGCCTCAAACGGCGATTCATCCATGAGGTCCTTCACAGCATCAAGGCTCTCGAGGGCATTGTCTCCTATGCTGTCCGCACTAGTCAAACCATCCTCACTGTTTGCACTGTTGTCAGCACTGTCCTCGATGTCGGCACTATCTTCAATGTCGGCACTGTCCTCGATGTCAGCGCTATCTTCGTTGTCCGCACTATCTTCGTTGTCCGCACTATCCTCGTTGTCCGCACTATCTTCGCTGTCAGCACTGTCTTCGGTGTCAGTGCTATCTTCACTGTCAGTGCTATCTTCGCTGTCAGCACTGTCCTCGCTGTCAGCACTATCCTTACTGTCAGCGCTGTCAGCACTATCCCAACTATCGCCACCACTCCTCATCCTCATTCCATAGAATGAAGAATGCCATCCATCATGCGATGCATTACCGGCATACCATCCGTCCAAAGTGGCGTCTTGGCTATTGCTTTCACTATTGCTATTGCTCTTACTTTCACTGATGCTATGGAAATGATGGAAGGAGGACTTCCAGCGACGCTCCTTCGATGTTTTATAAGGATTCATCATCATCTTGTGATCGGAGTGCATCATCATCATCTTGTCATCAGGATGCATCATCATCATCTTGTGATCGGGATTCATCATCATCATCTTGTCATCGGGATTCATCATCATCCCATGCTCAGGATGCATCATCATCCCATGACCGTGCATACCATGATGATCGTGCATCATGCTATGAGGATGACCCATACCATGGCCGTGGTGTTTCCCCGCAGAATCCGATGGCATCTCTGCCATCCTGGGCGAACCTCTCAAATAAGAATGAAGACACGGACTCCTTCCGTGCCCATGGCGGGGCGGGACCATCGCCCACAGGAGGGTTGCGATGGCAAATCCCATGGAGAGGATGATGGCCGCTTTAACGAGAGAACATTTCGTGGACGAGTTGGCGCGGGGGGTGGTGTGGTTGTTTTCGTTGGCGGCAGCGGGGACGAAAATGGCGGGAGCAGAGGGCATAGCTTCATCAGTTGTTGCGGGGGCGTCTTTCATGGGTACGGCCATGTAGACGATGGAGTCATGGTTGGAGTTGGAGCTCATTGTCTTGGTCTTTTGTTTGTCCTTGGGGTGGGGAGATGGATGAGCTTGAATTTGTGATTGCGTCGTTTGCCGTGATGGTTGTGTTGTTCTTCAAATCTGCGTCCGTCAATCGATATTATTATTTCTAGAGCGTTGGTTGTATTCGATTAGAATTACTCCTCTCTAAAGAGAGTCTAGCGTGTTCCCGATTTGTGTTCTCGTTGCTTGTTCTTTTCTTCGTAGAGTTGTTCCGCGGAAGGAGAATCCTCTCAATTGCATTACGGGTCAGAAATCACTTTGACGCATTACGTGGACTTTGACGCATTATGGAAGTGGCGTATTATTCCTACGTAAAGTTGTACATATTTCGACAAAAAAATCTCTGATGCGAAGTGTCCGATAGTCTGTCCGTGGCTTACTAGAGGTGACAATAAAAAATTATGCGCACGGATGCGCATAAAGTTTTGTTATCCTAGCATGATCCCCCAATTTTCACGATGTTCGTTATCTGACACGGACATCTCGTAGAAACCATACTGAGTTCTACAGGATTGACTTTGACGCATTATGCCCATTTTGGGTTGAACTGCATTGCAATTGCAGCTGCCTTCGTTCCATTCTGAGGACTTGTCGAGCTGGACTTAAGCCCCTGAGATAGTCCCAAAGGGTTGTGCAATGTTGGCCGGGACTCATCGCGTGTATATTGAGGCCGCACCAGCGGCCAAAGATATCTGACATTTAATGCGTCAAAGTGATTTTTAACCCGATCAAGAGAGCGACTTTGAAAATGATGTGAATCGTGGACCGAAGGAACAATACAATACTATAATACTGTACGATATACACGCAGTAACAACAACATCCACTCGTCCGGATGGACGTTTTTTGAGTTGTCCATCCCAAGGCGAAATATCGTTGAAAAAACCCCGTTAAAACAACTTGAACCCGCTATGAACCCTACACTGAACCCTCATTGTTGCCTATCAGCGGGTTCATCTGGCTTGATGTTGACCTCTTTAAAGGCACTCACAGTTATCATTTTGGGCCTTTGGACTCAAAGCAGCCATGGCAAGGGTGCATGTTGACAAGTACGGTATTCCTTGGATCCCTCAATGCCACTCTTATTCATGGGAATGATAATGATAATTTCATTCTTCGCAAAATCAAACTCACTACTTGCACTTGAGTGTAGAAAGAAATTCGTAAGTTGATTGACAGTGTTTTGAGTGTGCTCCAGTATCAGATATAATAACTCTTGGGATGACTCATCAAATCAATACATCGAGCAGAATCAACAATCCTAATCTCTCTCGACTCAGTCGAGGTTGGTGATAATTGCTCAGAAAACTTTCAATGTCCTCTAAATTGGAAAAGCTTTAAACTTAAAATAGATTCTCTCCAAACAGGGAGGCAATGAACTTAAAAAATAGATTATCTCCAATCAGGGTGACAACCCAGTTGAAGATAAACCATCTCCCAATAAAAGAACACCCCTGATTGTAACCAAAGAGCAGACCCTGCATCACAAACTTTGGGCTTGTAACTCTAGGAAGTAGGAAGTGTTGAACTAATGTACATGTTGAAGTTTGACATAGGCCAAGAACCTACTTGATTAGTACTTTTAAAGTACCAAATTGTAAATACCCAGATAGGGATTAAATCAGACCTCCCCAGTGAGAGAGGCCCCAACAAAGGGACAAAGATCCATGTCTTTGGATCTTTAGAAAGGCACTGCCCCAAAGATCCATATCTTTGGATCTTTGACAATAGCACTGCCTCTTGTCAAGAACACCCTCAAGAGAAGGGTAGAAACATACCAGATTGGTGTAGAAACCTACACAAAATCACATTGTTTCATTTTAGGATGAAAGGGATTGCACTGACCTTCCATCCTCATTTGTTCATTGTAATTGATAATCAATAAGCTCACAATTTACCAACACCAACAAGTTGTATGCGTTTATCTAGACATATTCGTACTTAATATTTTTTACTTCCAAACGGCTTAGGTCACTATCTATAGATAGCCGTTTCCGTTACCTTCTTGCGTGAAAAGCCACCGAAAAAGTATTTTCCCTCCACTCCATTACTCCGTTTCGTTCCGGGACTCTTCGTCAGCTACGTAATCACGAGAGTTACTCCATTTCGTAAGCAGACCCTTCGTCGGCTACGTAAAAACAAGAGTTTGCAAAACGCAACTAGGTCGCGTAAGGAGAATACATCAGCGCACGTCAGCGGTACGACTAGGAGTTTTTTAAAGCCCTTTTTATATGTAAATGCCTAGGTGACGCACTTCAGAGAATGAGCACCTCTAAGGCAGTCCCTGATGGACATAAAAGCCAGGAGTGTGAGAGAAACCTGGGACGGACTAAACCGCCCGTGCCATACATACCCGAAAGGAATGTAGTGCAAGAAGCATTGGCAGTAGATACTACCGCCAACACTCTTAAGCTCACTCTACCTGGAAAGGTGGAGTTGAGAGTCTCTGTATGGTCACACAGGACTCCTGAGCAGTTGCTGATGCATGTCCAAGCAGCACTCGATGCAGTCAGGCAGAAAGGCATAGACATTGCATATGATAAAGTCTGCAAGGATGAGAAGGATTGCATCAAGAGGCTAACAAAGCCCGAAGAAGCTTTCAAGAAGTACTCGGGATCGGATGAGAATCCACCCAAGGAGAAAGCATTCGAAAAGGCCAAAGAAGCCTCAACGAAAGCGATCAAGGCTGTCAAGCCCGTAATCAACCAGGTGTTCAGCCTCTACTCCAACCTACTCACGGAGGAAGTTAGGCACCCCTGGAAGAAGATCGTGAGTGAACAGACTGGTTGTGCTGGACCGATCTTTATGGGGAAGAACTCCCCGAGAAGTGTGACTTGTCCTGGGAAGCATTCATGGATTGTGTCGACTTCCATCTGTTACTGTGTTCCACAATGACGTGGCAGAGACGCAGTGCTTCTACATAAGTAACGGGTTGAAGAAACCCAACAGGGTTCCGATACGTCAGTTCATATGCCGCATCCAGCAGCTGAATGGCTATTTGGATCTATTGCCCTGTTTGTATTACTCAAACCGCGCAACTAAGCTCACCACTGAGGTGAAGCCTTTTGATGACGCAGATCTAGCGAGTCACATACTACGCATGGTCCCAAGAAATTGGTAAGAACAATACAAACTCAGTGGTGCTTCGGTACCCCAAAGTGTTCAGAAGCTCCTAGAAGCCCTCGAACGGATCTAGAAGGCTTATCCGACCGATAAGGATCGTGAGGGGCATAAGACTCCTGCAAAGTCCGGAGACTCCTCCAAGAAGAAGATGGGTTTGTTTAAGGATAGGATTCCTAAGAAGCATACCACAAATGCAAAGCACTGCATTTTGTGCAAAAAGCATGGGGGTGCGCACACGACCAATAATACTTTGGAGTGCCGCAAGTATGAGAAGGATGGAACCTTCAAGAAAGACTTCGCAGGAAGAAAGCCACGTGGGCCTTCCCGTGGGACTGAGTCTTCTCAATGCGGCAATAGTGCCTATGCGCAGCTTTCCATGAAAATTGAAAAGCTTGAGAAATCAAATAAGAAACTCAAGTGTTTGCAGAAGAAATGT
This sequence comes from Cyclotella cryptica, assembly GCA_013187285.1. NCBI lineage: Eukaryota > Bacillariophyta > Thalassiosirophyceae > Thalassiosirales > Thalassiosiraceae > Cyclotella > Cyclotella cryptica. Next base: position 327,699 of record JABMIG010000150.1, read on the forward strand.
AAGCACCATCACGAAAGTGACAGCGATGACTCCGACTCGTCCTGAAAGGATGGGTACGGTAGTACTGGGGAATCAAGTACATGTTGTACGAAACTAAAAAGTATTAAACGAACAAGTTATACTTACCCCAGTCCGAGTAAAACTACCGTTAACTCGTATTCAAACATTATTTTGAATAATAATCTAAGTAAAGAGATTATAAAAGATTTAGAAAATCTTAATGACATACCGAAACATTCAGTTTTAAATAATGGAATTCTTTACGATACCAGGATAAAGCAAGATCAAAAGCTCTTGCAACAAAAATCGAAAAGAACACACAGAGTGAGATAACTGCCGAACTGTCGGACCCCGAACTGTCGGGTGCCTTTCTCAATAGTGTGAACACTTCCTCCAAAAGTCAAAAAGAAGGAAGAGTCACAGCTGTAGTAGCCAAAGCATTGCATAAATTAGCAACTGAAAATCAATTTCCACAAAAACAGGAACACTCTGGGAAAAGTTGCATTAGTAACAAAGTCCTTAAGGTCCTACTTGATAGTGGATCTGATGGTGACTTGATGTTCCATGAAAAGGGAACTTCCATGCATTTCCCCTACTTGGCTAGGCAGGTGCCAAATTCTTGGCACACGCCGAATGGGGACTTCCTAACCAAAGGAAGGAGCGAAGTCAATCTTCCGTTTTATTATTATTCCAGCAGCAAGGAGTATCTGGTAACACCGGACGTGGTGGAGTACGATAAAAAGAAGATGAATAAGCCAATGTATGGCCTCATTCTTGGTTGTAAAACCATTAAGAAGTTAGGAATTGTTCTAGATTTTTGAACAAAGGAAATAACAATTGATGACACCATTTTGCCAATGAGGGACATCAATAGTCTGACTAAGTCTAACATGGAAAAAGCCTGGGCTGTGAACAACAGCTTGGCACATGAACCCAGCAGTATGCAAGAGGCGACTCAGACAGTGGTTCATATCCTAGATGCAAAATATGAAAAAGCAGACCTCCAATCAGTTGTTAGCTCCAACTGTACTCACCTTAGTCTCCAAGATCAAAATAAGTTACTAGAGTTACTCACAGAATTTGAGGAACTTTTTGATGGTACACTAGGTGATTGGAACACAGAACCCGTCTCCTTAGAACTAAAGGAGGGCGCTAAGCCATACCATGGCCGACCTTTCCCAGTCCCAAAAATTCACAATGAGACCATAATCAAAGAATTAAACAGGCTCTGTGAACTGGGGGTATTGGAGTTTCAGCCTGCATCAGAATGGGCGTCACCCACATTCATAATACCAAAAAAGGATAAGACTGTACGTTTTATTTCTGACTTTAGAGAGGTAAATAAACGACTAGTTAGGAAACCGTTTCCATTACCTAAAATCAGTACAGTCTTGCAACAGTTAGAAAGATTTACTTTTGCCACAGCCCTTGACTTGAACATGGGATATTATACCATAAGATTGGATCCTGGTGCATCCAAAATCTGCACCATCATTTTCCAATGGGGAAAGTACTCTTACCTTAGATTATCGATGGGGACTGCAGGTTCTCCCAACATCTTTCAGGCAAAGATGTCAGAGCTAATGGTAGCCTTAGAGTTTGTGAGAACTTATCTGGATGATTTGCTTTGCATCACCAGGGCAAGTCTGGACAACCACCTAGATCATTTAAGGTTGGTACTAACCAGACTGCAAGACACGGGCTTGAGAGTCGATGCCCCCAAATCGAAATTCTGCACTATTACAGAGTATCTAGGTTATATCCTAACCAGAACGGGCATAAAGCCACAGCCAAACAAAGTGCAGGCCATACTCGCAATTTCACCGCCAAAACAAGTCAAAGACCTCCATAGGTTCGTGGGCATGGTCCAGTACATCTTTGGGCAAGATGTAGCGAAATGCTTGCACCACTCACCTCACTGGTAGGAGAGTGTGGCCATACCAAAGTCACCAAAGCCAAGAAGACTAAAAAGCAACCTTGGTATTGGGATGAGGTACATCAAATAGCATTTGATAACGTAAAAGCTGCTATCACAAAAGATGTAGTTTTAGCCTACCCTAGAAAGGCACTGCCCCAAAGATCCATATCTTTGGATCTTTGACAATAGCACTGCCTCTTGTCAAGATTACCCTCAAGAGAAGGGTAGAAACATACCAGATTGGTGTAGAAACCTGCACAAAATCACATTGTTTCGTTTTAGGACGAAAGGGATTGCACTGACCTTCCATCCTCATTTGTTCATTGTAATTGATAATCAATAAGCTCACAAGTTACCAACACCAACAAGTTGTATGCGTTTATCTAGACATATTCGTATTTATTACTTTTTACTTCCAAACGGCTTAGGTTAAAGTTCCAGCATAGACTTGAGACTTGTACACGGAGATGTGTTGAGTTTCAGCAAAAGTGAAAATTTCTTACTTTAAATAAACCTAAAAATGAAATTGTATCCTCAAGTATTTCACTGCATCTCTCTGTTCCTGAGCAAGCAAGCAATGAGACGTCTTAGAAATTCAATCAAACACCATCCAATTAACTCAAATAATCGTGTCACAATATTCTGGACTTGATCTCACTTCCCGAACCCCAAGGTACACACTTTAAAACAGCCTCCAAACAGCCCTTTTTATCGTTCACACAAATGATGAGAATTTTGTAAGATAACGTCATCATGCATCACCAGCACAATACGAGTGGAGTTTTTAGATGGCTTCAATGACATGTAATAAAGCTGGAAGTGCCCCGGCAGTGGAAATCAATGATCATTAAGTAATTAAGAAAATTATATGCAAGCGGAGAAAGAACCATGAAACAGCCAATACTCCCAGACTATTTCATCAAAACAAAGAGTAGAAAATAATTTCCTGATCATTCATGTAAGTGTTTTCTAGCACTTTGCATACCAAAATAATTATTTCATGAACGCTCAGAAAAAGATGAATTCACAGAAAAGAGGAGGTAACACAAATGTTCAGGAAATAGCAAATTTCCCTCCCAAAATTTTCAAGCTGTGAGCACTCCAAGGAAGCTAAATGGAATATTTAAATGGAAACAATCTTGACATAGGCCAAATATCTACTCTACAGGAGTACTCCAAGAGTACCTGAAAGATACCCTTAATTCCTTAGGAGATGCTGGACATCCCCCTAAGATTTGCAGTCTTGCTAAATAGCAAGAATTGTCTCATTACCCAAAAATACCATTTGGGATAAGGTGCTCTGAGTCAGGATATACTGACACAGAATCCACATCACTTCAAGATACAGAAGAGATCCATTGCTTCAAGATACAGAAGAGCTCTCACTGTGTCATTAGCACTGAAATGTACCAGTTCTACATGGATCTCTACATAGTCTCGTTTTGCCAAAATGAAGCATGTTTGCTTCATCATGGTTCATCATGGTGGATTGTTAATTCACAATATGATCTAAATTAACTCACAAAATAACAAAGCTGAAAAGCCCACATCAAGATTTTTTAATACTTTTCAGCTTAGGTCACTATCGATCGATAACCTACTCGAGCGAATTTTTTCTGGATCGCCTGTCCAGCTCCACACTGCCTTCGACCGTCCGTCATCGCATGCCGACTTACGTCAAGTCCTGCTTCGTCGCGTCTGTCTTCCGTCAGTCGAGCGTTCAACGCCCAGGTGATCGCTAGTAGAGCCATCGTCTATTGAGCGACGGTAAGTAGTAGCGCCACGTCAGCCCTACGAAATCCCGCCGTCAAGATTCGTGAGAAGCGTGTCTCGTTTGAGTGCGCCCCACCACGAAGCTCCTACAAGACCCTTTTCTTAGGTACAAGTCTCGGAGCAGCCCTCTCAAGAATGGCCTCGAGAAGATTGCGCCCATCGGGCTTAAACACCAAGAATGCGAGCGGAAGGGGTGGCGAGAAAGCTCCCATCCGGTATGTGCCAGACCGGGACCCAGTCCAAGAAGCCTTGGATCTTAAGCCCGAGTCCCTCAAGTGCACCCTCGCGAATGGGTCAGAAACCCGAGTCACGGTTTGGTCCGGACACGGTACCAACGAGCAGTTCATACTGCACGCGTGAACAAGGCGTACAGTACCGCCAAGAAAATGGGGTTGATTCCCGCCTGCGACGAGGCCGAAAAGGCTTATGACTCGAAAAGGCCGCGTGGAAGGCTGTTCTACGTGAACTCGCCGAAGACCCCTTTCTAAAACTGCTAAGGAAGTGAAGACTGCAGAGTCTCTTTCCCTAAAGGCCGACATGCTCGCCTTGAAAGCAAAATGACCGACTCGGCCCTAGAAGTTTTTCAACTCTACGCCAACCTCCTCACTGAGGAGGCACGTCAGCCCTGGGACTTAATTGTCAAGGAGCAGACGGAGTCGACGCCTTTCCACGACATCTTCGAGTCGAGAGGAAGAAGTCACCGGGCAAAAGCGTCCGAGTCATTCAGGAGGTGTAATTTACTCCACCTCCAGTCTTGTTTCGCACATGACGCAGGCGAAAATTTGAGATTCTATATCTCCAATTGCCTCAAAAAGCCCAACAAGGTTAAGATTCGTCAGTTTGTCCAACGCGTCATGCAGTTGAATAACTATATCGAAGACCTCCCATGCCTGTACTACAGCCCTAGTGCTAGTGCAATGACGCAACAGGTCTTTGCCTTCACGGATTCGAACTTGCATGCCATATCTTGCGCATGTGTCCGTTGAAGTGGCAGGATCAGTACCACTTGCTAGAGAAATGCTATCCCGAAGGGGTTAAGCCTCTATTGCTCATTCTCGAGCGTATTGAGGTGGCGCACCCAGTGGATGAGAAGCAGTCAACTGCGAAGCCTGCAAAGGCCCAAGCAGCAGACCAGCCCTCCAAGAAGTTCTCGCCAAGCGGGCATTCCCAGGAAGCCCAGCAAGCAAGCACGCACGGAGTATACTCGCGTCGAGAGGAACTGCGAGCTGTGCAAAAGCATGGGGCGCACACACCACGCATAATACCGCTGGAGTGTCGCCGTTACAACAAGGACGGAACTCCTACGCGGGGTACTTTCGGAGCACCAGCACGAAAGTCTCGTGAGGACAACCGCGCCAAGAAATCCTACGCACAGGTCGTAGCGAGAATGGAGAAACTCGAGAAGTCTCTCAAGAAAGCCAACAAAAAGGCAAGAAAGCGTCGCCGTCAGTACGAAAGTGACAGCGATTCCGACTCCTCCTGAAGTGATGGGTCGGGTAGTACCGGGGAAATTCCTGTATGTAGTAAGAAAATTAAAACTAGCCATGAGTTAGAAAATTATACTACCCCTGGTCCGATTAAAACTACCAGTAATCAAAAATTTGAATTAAATCAAAAAATTTAATTAAGGATTATTCGAGTCCCTTGATGGACGCAACTTTAAAAAGTCTCACAGACACCTCGAATCTATCCACCAATACCCAAGTAGAACCAAGCTCAGATTTGGACCCTCTACATAATACACAGCCACCACAAACACCTAGCCCACAGAACTCAGTAGATTCAGTGACAGCAGTGTTAGCTGTGCAAAAGTTAGCGACGGAAGTCAGTCCTCGACAAAACTCAAACACTTGTCCAGGAGTCGCAAAAACAACTTCTTGAGAGTACTATTAGACACTGGTTCTGATGGTGACCTCATGTTCCATGAAAAAGGAACCAACAAACGCTTTCCCTACTTGGCTAGGCAGGTGTCAAAGTCTTGGCACACGTCGAATGGGTGCTTCCAAACCAAAGGAAGAGGCGAAGTCACACTAAAATTCGTAGACTACTCCAACAGCAAGGAATACACAGTTAAACCTGATGTTGTCGAGTATGATGGAAAAAAGATGACAAAGCCAGCGTTTGACCTCATCTTAGGTGTAAAAACACTAAGTGAGCTTGGAATTGTTCTGGATTTTCGAACAAAGGATATTACCATTGATGAGATCATTTTGCCAATGAGAGACATCAACAGTCTTGCTACCAGCTCTAAGATTGAAAAAGCTTGGTCAGTTAACCACAGCATGATTCATGAACCACGTAGTACTGAGGAAGCCACTCAGCGCAGTTCACATCTTAGATGCAAAATATGAAAAAGCAGACCTCCAATCAGTTGTTGACACCAACTGCCCTCACCTAAGTTTACAAGATCAAAACAAGTTGTTAGAGCTCCTCCGTAAATCGAGGACCTCTTTGATGGTACACTAGGTGATTGGAACACAGAGCCTGTCTCCTTTGAATTAAAGGAAGGTGCCAAACCATATCATGGCAGAGCTTACCCAGTACCTCACTCACTCAAAGAGACTCTCATGAAAGAGCTCAAAAGACTGTGTGACCTGGGTACTAGAGTGGCAGCCCGCATCTGAATGGGCTTCACCCTCATTCATAGTACCAAAGAAAGATCAGACTGTGCGTTTCTTAAGTGATTTTAGAGAAGTAAACAAAAGAATAGTTAGAAAACCATTCCCGTTACCTAAAATTAGCACAGTCATGCAGGAGCTAGAAGGATTCACTTTTGCAACTGCCCTTGATTTAAACATGGGCTATTACACCATTAGGTTGGATCCAGATGCATCCAAAATCTGCACCATTATATTTCCATGGGGTAAATACTCTTACCTCAGGTTACCAATGGGTATTGCTGGTTCTCGGACATTTTCAATCAAAAATGACGGAACTAATGGCCACCCTTGAGTTCGTAAGAGCTTACATTGATGATCTATTATGCATCACAAAGGGAACCCTGGAAGACCACCTGGCTAAATTGGAATTGGTCCTCTCCAGACTGCAAGATGCGAACTTGAAAGTCAATGCTCGCAAATCAAACTTCTGTGCCATAGAAACAGAATATCTTGGGTACATCCTCTCACGAGATGGTATAAAACCACAACCCAAGAAGGTACAGTCGATACTTGCACTGACACCGCCCAAAATGTCAAAGACCTCCGTAGATTCCTTGGCATGGTCCAATACTATCGAGATCTTTGGGCAAGACGCAGCGAAATGCTTGCCCCACTCACAAGCCTAGTCGGCGAGTGTGGTCACACCAAAAAGTCCAAACTCCTCAAGGTTAAAAAGAAACCATGGAAATGGACTGAGGAACATCAAAAGCATTCGATGATGTAAAGGCCACTATTGCAAAAGATGTGTCCTTGGCCTACCCTGATTACTCAAAAGGGTTTGAGATCTATACTGATGGTTCCAAGAGACAACTTGGAGCCGTCATTACTCAGAACAACCGGCCAATAGCTTTCTTCAGCAGAAAACTCTCTGTCTGTCAGCAAAAATACAGCGTAACCAAAATTGAACTTCTAGCCATTGTTGAAACACTCAAAGAGTTCAAAGGAATGCTGTGGGGCCAACAAATTGTAGTCTACACAGACCACAAGAACCTCATGCAAGATGCACTCGGGTTGACCTGTGACAGGGTTTACCGTTGGCGTTTACTGCTAGAGGAATATGGTCCTGAAATCGTGTACATCAAAGGAATCCACAACACAGTTGCGGATGCGATTTCACGCCTTGACTTTGGTCCAGCATTGGATATCAAGGAAAACTGGATGACCTTCACAAAATGCTGGTGTTATTACACTATGCAATCAGAAGAGGACCCATCCCCAGACAAACACTCAGACCTCATGAACTTTGTGTTTGCCAACCGCAGCGACGAGAATGCAATATATCCCCTGACAGTTCGGAGATTGCCGCAGCTCAACAAACGGATAAAACGCTGGACAAACTCAGCCTGCTTGAGAAGTACAAACCTCAGCTGGTAGAAAATGTTCAAGTACTGTGCAAAGATGGCAAGCTTGTCATCCCACAGGAACTCCAGCAGCGAGCAGTACAGTGGTACCATCACTACCTGCAGCATCCGGGGACTACTCGTCTCGAAGAGACTCTTGCGCTGCGATGTATTGGAAAGGTTTGCGACGCTCTGTTCGCACCTTTGTCAAAAATTGTCATAAATGCCAAGTCAACAAACGGCGCCAGCGTAAGTATGGTAAATTACCTACAAAATTGGTTGTTTCCAACCCCTGGGAAGTACTCTGTGTGGACCTAATAGGACCATACACCCTCAAGGGCCAAGGCGGCACTGAAATTGACTTTATGTGTGTCACAATGATAGATCCAGCAACCAGTTGGTTCGAGATTGTGGAACTACCGGTAACAGAAGTGACTTCTGTTGCTCCCACGGGTAAAAGGGCCGCAAGGGTACTAACACATAATAAACCTAAGGAAGCTTACTTTGATAAATCATCAGCACAGGTAGGCTCCTTAGTTAACAAGATCTGGTTTAGCCGTTACCCGTTGTCAAGTAATCATTTCACGACAATGGAAGCGAGTTCAAGCTCAATTTGAAACCTTATGTGATTCATACGGTATCAAGCGTAAGCCAACCAGCATCAAGAACCCTCAAGCAAACGCAATACTAGAACGGATGCATCAAGTAATCATGACAATGCTCCGTACCACTGAATTAGACATGGCCAATACAGTGAAACCTAGTGACATCGCAGACTTCCTCACAGATGCTGCATGGGCGTTCGCTCCACATACCACACAGTACTCAAAGCCTCTCCAGGTGCAGCTATATTTGGTAGGGACATGCTGTTTGACATTCCCTTCCTAGCTGACTGGAACAAAATAGGAGATCACAGGCAACGCCAAACCGATCGCAATACCGAGCGTGAAAACAAGTCTGGCGTCGATTGGGATTACAAGGTTGGTGACAAAGTACTTCTTCGAAAGAAGGTATCCTCCGCAAATCTGAAAGCAAATACCATAAAGATCCTTGGACTATATCTACAGTCCATACGAATGGTACAATCAGGGTTCACCGCGGAACAAAATCAGAACGATTGAATATTAGGAGAGTAACACCATACTTTGACACTGCAGACACTTAAAATAAATATACTGTCAGTTAATCACTCTAAACTCCTCTCTCCACTAACACTTACGCTTACAACCTTTACTTCGTAGTCACTACAAAGTAGGAACATCTTGTCATGTACAAGTGTCTTCCATTACAACAAAGCCTGATGTTTTTCCTTTCAATGAAAAAGGTTTTTTTTACACAACTCACCTGATTCTCCATTCGTGGGGGCGAGTGACATAGGCCAAATATCTACTCTACAGGAGTACTCCAAGAGTACCTGAAAGATACCCTTAATTCCTTAGGAGATGCTGGACATCCCCTGAGATTTGCAGTCTTGCTAAATAGCAAGAATTGTCTCATTACCCAAAAATACCATTTGGGATAAGGTGCTCTGAGTCAGGATATACTGACACAGAATCCACATCACTTCAAGATACAGAAGAGATCCATTGCTTCAAGATACAGAAGAGCTCTCACTGTGTCATTAGCACTGAAATGTACCAGTTCTACATGGATCTCTACATAGTCTCGTTTTGCCAAAATGAAGCATGTTTGCTTCATCATGGTTCATCATGGTGGATTGTTAATTCACAATATGATCTAAATTAACTCACAAAATAACAAAGCTGAAAAGCCCACATCAAGATTTTTTTAATACTTTTCAGCTTAGGTCAAATCTTTATATACATTGCGCCTAAACCAAAAGCTCAATCATTTGAGTTGCCTTAACCTTACTCGAAATTTTATCCTTGTTTCAAGGATAAAAAAATTCTGGACGAAATTGGTGAAATCGTCGAATTTTTTATCCTTGAAATAAGGACAAAAATCGTCTGTGTTCGTTCTCAAGGTTAGCCATTTTCGGGGATCGTGTTGCGTTCTCTCTTTCTTGACATCATTCATCAGACAACAAGTTGGGCTATCTGTCGGTATGTTTCGGTCGTGTTGGGTGCTCTGCAGCGTCAGATACGAACCAATGCTACCGACACTTATTTTCACAAGATACATACCTAAATGGAGTTTTTTTTGCTTTAAGCAGCTTTTGATCCGTGGCAGGTGCGCAAATGGATGCGTGCATATGCGTGCATATATGCGCTTATGCGAGTGGTCTCATAGGAGCTGGTATAATTTCTACATAAATTTTTTTGTCCTTATTTCAAGGATAAAAAAATTTCACCATTTTTTGAGATCAAATGGACATGCCTGCCAAACTTAATGAAACAATTTTGCATCAACTGCATGTTTATCGCCAAACCTTCAGCATCAAATACCAATATTCACGCAGGTATCAACTAATTTCCACTTGGTATGAGTCTGGAGACTGTCTAGTTGTGTTTTTATTGGTCCATCAAAACATTGGTTTTTATCCTTTTTTTATCCTTTTTGGGGCCTTGAGTAAGGTTAAGCCCATCCTTATCGTACGGACATGAACGTGAACTTGAAAATATTTTTTATGTTCGCGTTCACGTTCACGTATTTTACCGTCCTTACGGAGCCCTTTTTCAACATAGCACGAAATAGTTCGTGTACAGAAATGGTTATGAGCTCAAATCTCAACCTGAACTTTAAAAGTTCACGTTCATCGTGCACGAACTTTTTTACATGTGATCAACATGGCAAATGAATACATCATATCGGGGTTAAGGGAACTACATTTATTTTTTAGGTGATTAGGTTGTTTCGATAAAACAGAGAGAGTTATATATTTTTCTTGTGTTTGTAGATAGGAAATAATAGAGGCCGACAGTAACACATGATTCTGTTCCATGAAACTAGTAGGTACGGTGTGATATTATGTGCGCAGACAATCGTACGTACAATATCATGTATAGAATACTCATTACTCATGTGCCATACCGCATTACATACAATATACACTATGGTATATAATGGTACGATATAAGAGGTATCTAGAGATACAAAAGAACAAATAATATGTAGAGTGTACATCGTAGTAGGAGAAACAGGCAATAATATATATTATGCATATATTAATACTTATATCATGAAGTACGTGACTCGTGTTTCCGCCAAAGTCATTCACGGGTCTTCCGGTACTGTACATTACTGCGTCATCCAACGGTTCGTGGCTAGGATGGTTCTCATGCGATTACCAGCACATTCGTGTGACGTGGCAACAAACTGGCGATGACATGCGTGAACAGGCACGGGACCGGCTTTTAATTACCTTTAATGGTGAACTGAAAAGCCAATCTCCAAAAGAAAAGCCAATCTCAAAAAAGAAAACCGGATACCATTTCATTTTCACGTAGGAATAGTACGAAGATTGGTAAATGCCAAAAGAAAACTAATTCTCCAAAAGAAAACCAATCCCCAATATATTTGCCAACCTGGATAGGTTGGTATTTTATTTAAGCCTTAATGACGAAATGAAGACTTTCGTGAGAAGAATTATTCCCTATTAGATCGATTTTGAAAAAGAATAGATCTAATCTGATGTATGCCTAGGACGTGAAATCATAGGTTAGTAATAATCGCATAACTTAGATTTTCTACATTAGAAATAGATTTTTGAAGTTAGATAATAAATTCTTTTCTAGAGATGTGATTTTTCTAAATCATACATCCTAGATCTAAAACATTTTGAGAATCTATTTTAGCGAAAGTAGTAATCTGTTTAGATTGAAATTCTGCATAATGGATATGAAATTAGTGTTGCTATATTAGTATTAGATGGTATCCATTCCTTTGGGTGCCTTGCTAAGCAGTCGTGCCTAATATTAATTATAATAATATTACCTAAGTAATTACTACTTATAATTACTTTGACAAATAATTATCTGTTAAGTACCATAATACCATGGAGCTGCGGGAATGGTTAGAAAGAAGTGGTATTCGATATATTTCCGTTCAATGGATCAGTAGGTTGAATCGGAGTAATTAAGAGTAGAATGAAATGCTTCGGGATACATAACACGATTAAAACATAATTCCGCCTAGTTTAGAGGATCAATAAACGCGTCTTCGTAGTTTACTGGATACAAATTTTGCATTTTATTAGTTCGATGAACAGAAATGTCATCTATTTTAGTTTTCAGGATCTATTAAGTGCCGTTTTAGTAGTTTGACGGCCGATTTGCAGTTTAACGTCTCAATATGTACCTATCTAGTTCAATGCAATCTATGAAGTTGACCGGCACGACTGACCGTGAGAACAGAATGGGGAGTCATTCCACTTGCCGTATTGTACAATACCGTACCATACCCTTTCCCCAATCTTTTTTTGATGTCAAACCCTCCCGTAACAACGCGAGGACACACTTCCCCCACCCACTGCCAACGATCGCACTCGTCCGATTCGCTTATCCCGCATGACATCTTTATCGCTTGCTCACGCAACCGTTTCATCCCCCCACCCCCACCTTGGCAACGGCATGCTCCTGTCCCCCATCACCCTTCGTCTCCAACGAATAATCCCAACACCCGGCGGACAAAGTGGGCCGGCGAAACCATCACCCTCGGAACCTTCCCATCAGCCGAAGCCAACGAAAAATGGGTCCGCGTCAAGGCCTTGACGCGTGCTTGGCGATCTACCATGAGGCCCAAGCCCAGTCGAGAGTGGTCATGTTGGAGCTGGGGATCGCACGTGCGTGTGGATGCAGTGTTTGGGTTTTTGACTGTGTTGCCTCCAGTTTGTGTCGACGGTACTGGTTCTCGGCGTGATATTGCTCATGTTTGCTTTTGTTTTCGTTCTCGTTCTTGGTTGTTGAGCGAGAAACTCAATTTTGATGCAAGGGAGATGGTGATGAGGATATGGAGATGACGACGATGGAGACAACGGTGGAAGTGATGATAGCGAGTGTGAAAGCAGGGAGGGGGATGCCATGTTGAACAACATGGGAAGTGGACTGGGGATGGTGAATGTACTCTGTTTCACCCCTCATTGTCAAATCAACTGTTGTCCGATACAAGGCAGTTGACTAATGAAGCAATTTTAAATCAAAGAGGGTAAAAGGTCATTTGACAATTGGCTTGTTCAGCGGAAGGTATTGCAGAGGAAATCGCGCAAAGTTCTTTGCGATGGAGACAACACAAATAATAAATTGTTTAATGAGTTTTTTTGCAGAAGAAAGCGAAGGTCATTTGTTAATGAATGAGTCAGGAAGAGATGGGACAAGTGTTCATGGATGGGATTGTTATAAATCTTATACCACTACAATGCAATAAATCACAATAATTATATAATGCAACAGCTTAATAAATCCTTAATAAATTGTATTAATCCTTCAAGATCAAAGTTTGTACAATCTAAACTGGCACATAAACATGCCATCCTCATGGTTGGTCATGTTTGGGATCTTTACCAGTAACTTGAACCCACTAATAAATTTGGCAAATTAGGGATCCCTCTAAGCAACATAACTCTCTGAACTATTCATTACATTGACATAAAACAGAATATTCATTACATCGACATAAAACATGTTACTACTTTTCCTTTTCACAATGTGTTATGAGAAGGATCTCAATGTTCTTCTAGGTACGAAGTTGCTTCAATAAAGAGCTGATTGTTGACTTGCTCGATCCCAATGATCAGGTTGAATTGACCAATGAATGGCAATCTGTGGAACAAACAGGTACCTTCACAAGCATGGAGCATCATATGCTATTTCAGTTTGTAGTAGGAACAATACACTTTTCATTGATAGGATAGGAAACCTAAGAAACAAAGACAGGAGTGATATGGAGAGGGAGGGAGTTGAGGAATCAATGTAGTTGATATATTATGACATGAATCAATTATTAAAATTTGTTAGAGCAACATGTATTAAAATAAGAACACTAGTAACCTTGGTTTCACATGTCTGCTGCGTCTGCGTCAAAAAATCACAAACAGACACCGTCCTGGACACGTCCTGGACATGTCCAGGACATCGTGTCTTTTTTGTGTTTTCAAACAAGGACACAGGACATCAAAATGTGGACACCAAGGACACCAAGGACACGAAAGGACATGAAGTTTTTATTGCACTTTGCACACTTGGATGGAATTTTCAAGTCAAATTGACACCTTTTATCATATAAATGTGTATACTGTTTGAACTTGAGTCATGTTAAAAATCAATGTACAGCCTAGAAAGCATATACATCAAGAGACATTAGAGGCCATTATGTGACATACTTTGTTGATAAAATGTTATTTTTCCCTGTAAAATGCTATTTTCAACTCATTTATAGTTAACAGCAGTATACTGTCCAGCCATGAAAACACAGAAACCAAAAATGACACAGGGACTGGTAAATATGGGCAGAAAACATCAACCCCTGGACACCAGGGGCTTGAGATAACATTTTTTGCATTTAGGTCATGGAACTTTTAAGTAAAAATTAGATCATTTATGATTTAATGCATATATCTTTGTTTGGACAAGTGTATCATATTTCAAGCAGGTCAAATATGAAGAATTTTGTTTTATGTTCTAAGGTTCTATATAATCAATTTGAGAATGTGTATTAAAATAAGAACACTAGTAACCTTGGTTTCACATGTCCGCTGCGTCCGCGTCAAAAATCACAAACAGACACCGTCCTGGACACGTCCTGGACATGTCCTGGACATTGTGTCTTTTTTGTGTTTTCAAACAAGGACACAGGACATCAAAATGTGGACACCAAGGACACCAAGGACACGAAAGGACATGAAGTTTTTATTGCACTTTGCACACTTGGATGGAATTTTCAAGTCAAATTGACACCTTTTATCATATAAATGTGTATACTGTTTGAACTTGAGTCATGTTAAAAATCAATGTACAGCCTAGAAAGCATATACATCAAGAGACATTAGAGGCCATTATGTGACATACTTTGTTGATAAAATGTTATTTTTCCCTGTAAAATGCTATTTTCAACTCATTTATAGTTAACAGCAGTATACTGTCCAGCCATGAAAACACAGAAACCAAAAATGACACAGGGACTGGTAAATATGGGCAGAAAACATCAACCCCTGGACACCAGGGGCTTGAGATAACATTTTTTGCATTTAGGTCATGGAACTTTTAAGTAAAAATTAGATCATTTATGATTTAATGCATATATCTTTGTTTGGACAAGTGTATCATATTTCAAGCAGGTCAAATATGAAGAATTTTGTTTTATGTTCTAAGGTTCTATATAATCAATTTGAGAATGTGTATTAAAATAAGAACACTAGTAACCTTGGTTTCACATGTCCGCTGCGTCCGCGTCAAAAAATCACAAACAGACACCGTCCTGGACACGTCCTGGACATGTCCTGGACATGTCCTGGACATTGTGTCTTTTTTGTGTTTTCAAACAAGGACACAGGACATCAAAATGTGGACACCAAGGACACCAAGGACACGAAAGGACATGAAGTTTTTATTGCACTTTGCACACTTGGATGGAATTTTCAAGTCAAATTGACACCTTTTATCATATAAATGTGTATACTGTTTGAACTTGAGTCATGTTAAAAATCAATGTACAGCCTAGAAAGCATATACATCAAGAGACATTAGAGGCCATTATGTGACATACTTTGTTGATAAAATGTTATTTTTCCCTGTAAAATGCTATTTTCAACTCATTTATAGTTAACAGCAGTATACTGTCCAGCCATGAAAACACAGAAACCAAAAATGACACAGGGACTGGTAAATATGGGCAGAAAACATCAACCCCTGGACACCAGGGGCTTGAGATAACATTTTTGCATTTAGGTCATGGAACTTTTAAGTAAAAATTAGATCATTTATGATTTAATGCATATATCTTTGTTTGGACAAGTGTATCATATTTCAAGCAGGTCAAATATGAAGAATTTTGTTTTATGTTCTAAGGTTCTATATAATCAATTTGAGAATGTGTATTAAAATAAGAACACTAGTAACCTTGGTTTCACATGTCCGCTGCGTCCGCGTCAAAAAATCACAAACAGACACCGTCCTGGACACGTCCTGGACATGTCCTGGACATGTCCTGGACATTGTGTCTTTTTTGTGTTTTCAAACAAGGACACAGGACATCAAAATGTGGACACCAAGGACACCAAGGACACGAAAGGACATGAAGTTTTTATTGCACTTTGCACACTTGGATGGAATTTTCAAGTCAAATTGACACCTTTTATCATATAAATGTGTATACTGTTTGAACTTGAGTCATGTTAAAAATCAATGTACAGCCTAGAAAGCATATACATCAAGAGACATTAGAGGCCATTATGTGACATACTTTGTTGATAAAATGTTATTTTTCCCTGTAAAATGCTATTTTCAACTCATTTATAGTTAACAGCAGTATACTGTCCAGCCATGAAAACACAGAAACCAAAAATGACACAGGGACTGGTAAATATGGGCAGAAAACATCAACCCCTGGACACCAGGGGCTTGAGAGTAACATTTTTTGCATTTAGGTCATGGAACTTTTAAGTAAAAATTAGATCATTTATGATTTAATGCATATATCTCCGTTTGGACAAGTGTATCATATTTCAAGCAGGTCAAATATGAAGAATTTTGTTTTATGTTCTAAGGTTCTATATAATCAATTTGAGAATGAATGTCAATGTATTTTGTATCACAGTGTTCTCAACCCACAGTCTGAATGTGTGAGTGATGTCTAATTCTATTTGATCATGACTGAATTAATAACTATGGCCTATGTGCCTGTCAAAATGAGGTCTTAACTTTTAAAGATGACTTCCTTCATCCAAGATGTTCATAACAAATATGTTGGGAATCAATGTTTCCACTAAATTACCTAACAGTAATTCAAGAGGCCTGGTTTCCCCTAGTTAGTATCAAGTTGGCATTGGCTTCATTTCATATAACTGTTCATTAGCCCCTCTACAAGACTGTTGTCAGAATAAAATTGCACTTTTACGGAGAAAGCCTGCAGGATTTACTACTGAGTATGTATTGCTGCTTGCTGAGTTACCACTAGAGTCACTGATCGTCACAAGAAAAAAATGATGCAGAAGGCATTCCAAGCTCAGATAAGTTATTCTAATTCAAGATTTCATTGATTTATTGCTGCTCATACCTTCAAACTCTTTGCCACTAGCTTGAAAAGAAACTGCACACTGTAATGTGACGGGGCTTGTGAAAGCTTCTGCCCACAATGACAATGAATGATAGAAGTGTGCTTTGTACTGACTTTATGATTTTAAGGCCATCTTCAATCTTTACTTTTAGTTGTCAAATTAGGTTGTTGTGTTATGTTATAACTAAAAACTTACTAATAATGAAGGGGGAGATCAAGCCATTGGCAATTTTCGAAAGCTCTTATGAGTTTAGGAGTAGAAATTGGGAGCGGGCTCTGTGCATTATGATAGTGGAGAGGATGCAGAATGCTATATAATATTCTTATATCAAAGTCATTGTCAATTTCCCTTATGAAAAGACATAAGTACTTTCAAACTAATTGTGATTGTAAAATGATATAAAATATGGACAATTAGGAATAATTTTTAGCTGACATTAATGTAATAGCCATCGTCTGTTGTTACATGCCCTAATGTGGGTGAATGTTTAAAAATAACTTCAGACCCACTATGATGTATCCACTATAAGGTTGATTGTTGATTATTATTTTTGTACCTGGGCATCAATTATTTACTATGGGGAGCTTGAGCAGGACCAATTAATCGAAAAAATCACGCTGTGAGTGATGGGAGATTTGTAAACCTAAAAGTATCAATTAATTCTTACCTTTCTCAAGATGTAGGAGATGCGGGACATGGCATGAGGCGGAAATGTCGAGATGGCAAGCTTTAATTGTGCCCCTTAGTCTATTGTCTGTGACAGCACGGAATAAAATTGCAGTGGTCAAAATGGTAAGTAAAATACTTAAATAAAACACAGAATGAGACCAAATAAAGAATAAGGTGGATCGCTCCGAGAAGGTAGGAGATGTGGAAGCAAGGAGTCGTAGGCGGAGCTAGTGTTGCACAGGTAGGTTTTGTTGATGAGGAGTGATCTTGAAAGCGGTGGCGCCTGCGGAAATCGTCATGGTGAGGAATGGCGATGAAGTATAATGTACGAGACCGTCTAATGTGTATTTCAGTTCTGAATGTTCGTATTACGGTACAATACAGCTCGAACCGTGAATCACGTTTGTCACAATGCTTGTGTGAGGAGCGCGAAACGGTAATATAAACACATTACAACCTAATATAATATCCGCTAAACTAATGAGAAAGACACGAAACTAAAAAAATAAAGTGGCAATACAATAAACTAAAATAATTTTGTAGAAAGACATCTAACTAAAAGAAGTTTTCTTGCGAATACAGTGAACTTTTACTTCGAATTTTTGCAGGAGTAATTGAATCCCAGCAACGATTAGTCGTAAAAAATGAACCAAGAGTGTATGCAGGAAAAAGACGCATGAACTTTGATGTGATTAGATAATTTTTCTGGTGAGCTATTCTGCTCCAAGAATCGAAGAGATACGAGAATTATGATCTTAAATCCTCGTTTAAATGTGCCGTTATGCCCAACACTCTCATTCTTTGTTAGGCCAAAAGCTACGGAAAATGCAATTCGTAAAAATCAAAAAATAGTGCTTTTTCTCCCAAAATAGACAGTTGCAATTCCTATGTGATTTAAAACCCGGACAAAAAGAAACACTGGCAAAGGGTTGGGTTGTCAAGGACCCAAACACCAACGACAACAGGATCTGTTCAGCAGGAGGTGGTAAAAATGCATTATAAGGATCATGGTATTTGTGTGTGCCCAAGAACCACCATTGATCATGCTATTGGGTGTAATACATATAGCTGGTTGATGGATAATTTTCTTTTTGCCCAGCCACCCTCCCTTGGGTGTCTGTGCCATGGAAATGGAAGCAGTGGTGACTGGTGAATTCAAGTCATCTCCCTGGTTAAGCCAAGCTACAAGCTATGCTCAATACTCATCCAACATGACTTGAAATGGAATTACTGAGTCTTGGCAGTAATCACTGGCCACATTGAAGAGGTACTAAAACCTAGACTAGGCGGAATGAGGCACTGAGGCAAGCTCCAGGAATGTTTTGTTAACTACGTATCCATGCGTAAGTATAACATTGCTGGGCCTGATGTTAGTTTGTGCTTGAGCTCCCTTAGAGAACTGTTGAATTATTTGTACAACATGATAATGAATTGAGATCAGGATCAATTTTCTCCTTGTTGTCCATTCAACTTTTTGTCCTATGTCAGTAAAAGATTTAGTCACACCCATGTTACTTTTTCTTTGAATGCTGCTCAGACACATGTTACCTAATAGATGTTTGATGTGTCATCTGTCACAAATAACATTGTTACATTAACATATGCAGTGTTAATTTAGATTGCAATGACATTCCTGGACTATTGCTCTTGGTTTAATGGACTGAGTACTTCTGCTGTTTTCCAAAAAATCTCCCTGCCATATCATCAACTTGTTAACATACAAAATTACATCATACAACGGCACGGAACCATGATGCAGTCCAATCTCCCTTGAAGTGGACTGTAAAATACCCACATTGTCACAGCATTGCTGCACCTCAAACATCACCCTATGATGTGTAGTTTCATCTGATGGCGCCTCATTAATTGTATTGTTGCAAAAGGAGGACCGCACACATTAATAGGAGAGGAAGAATTGAGCTCCTAGGTATGTTGGGAGAGATACATAGTCCTGGTCATGTTTCTTTAGGGGAAGTATTGATGATCCCACAAATTCCTCCCTCAACTTGTATCACTCACATATTACTGTAAAACATACTTTCAAGAATCTACCCACAGTAGCATGAACTTGATTTCATTCATTGTTGCTACATTGGCACATTGAGTGTGAAAAGATGGTAGGTGGGATAATGGGAATGGCTAGGATAGGAACCCCCATCTTAATTTGGCAATGAAGAGTTATTTTTGGTATCAAAGTAAGTGTTGGGGTCATCTGCATCCTTTGATTCCACAGGGCAGCTGTAATTTGGGGTTGTTGTATTATGTATAAGCCTTTGTGAACACTGTTGGTTCTTGAATATAGGAAGGTACTGTTGGGTCTCACTGCTTGTTGGTCATCTGCTGTGGCATAAAATTGACAATCAGCATTAACAAGTTTCTGACATAACATTTTGATCAAGCATACTGTGATGAGACATTTTGATAGTGAGGGAAACTGGTGATATTTATGCTTCTTGTTTAGTCTACAGAGCAAATATACAAGAGTACTGTCACTTGTGGTCTCGCGATGAGATAAAAGGACCTACTTCTAAGAAATTGAAATTACCCAAGTTATTTTTAATTGTAAATGTCCTCTTTACAGCATCAGTGACAAACTTTTCCCAAACATACAGTGAATGAGTCAATGACTTTCATTGTTCATAATTGAGGTGTTGTGGTGGATAGATTGGTTATTAGAACAGTAATTTTTGGATTGTATAGTAATATGAGACATAATGCAGTTTGACTACTTACATTATAGGGTCTATTTCTTCAGACATATGATGTAGAAGGAGGAGAAAAATTCAAATTCAAACTCTTCAGTCTGCATTTTGTGGTGTACACCCTGTATTCATAGTCTCTCTTCTCATAGATGCAGATTTCTGTTTGCAATCTCCCTTTACACATACCTGGGATAGTTGATGACACAGTGGGGTGTCCTCATCAAGAGGGGTGTGCTTTTTGGTCCAGCAACTCCTACCTCATCTCACTAGCACTCAGAACATATTCCCCATTATCATAATATATGATTCATTGATTTGATTGGAGTATTAGTCACCCCATGGTGTCTCTTACTTTGATCTGGGTAAGAGCCACCCTTTGGTGTCTCCTTCTTCAGAAAATGGCTTATTTTCAAAAGTAAGCTGTTTTTCTCAAGAGTAAGCCGTTTTAAGCTTAAAAGCGGCTTACTCTTGGAAAATGGCTTACTTATCCAAAGTAAGCCGTTGAACGGAATAAGTAACTTGTTTTTAGGAACATATTGCGATTATTATTTATTAGACAATAATCAATGCAACTACTGCATATCTTATTGCTACCATAACTTACCTATAAACGCTTTTTAATTTTATTCCTTAGTCTGCCAATCAACTCCCCTTTCACTCACTCTTGCACATCCTCATACTATGATACGTGAGGTAGGTACCAGTTGCTTTGTGGATGTCAAACTTCCTACAAATACAGAGTACAACTATTGTACAATACCATATTCTTCATTAATAAGCCCTTTTAAATTTAGCTGCCATAACAGAGGCTCTTTTCCCTCAACTCCTTGTGAAAATAAAAGAAGCAATAATTAGCTATCAAGATTTTTCAAAATCTTAGTTGTATCAGAAACTAAGCCTCTATTTCTCCTTCTCCTTCTCCTTCTCCTTCTTCTTCTTCTTCTTCTTCTTCTTCTTCTTCTTCTTCTTCTTCTTCTTCTTCAATGAGACAGGGTTTTCACCTTCGACAAATTTAGGTGAGACAGACATTTTAGAATGCTTTTCAGCTTAATTACCTGTAAATAATTATTTTTCCATTTGACATACATGGGTGGTGGTAATGTTTTGATGTTTGCTTATTCTTTTAAACATTATCTTATTTCAAAAATGGGTGTGTTAGCATGCCAGACGTGCTCATTATGCACATGGACCTGCTAACCAAGCTTAGAAAAGCAACCGATTTTCATTTGTAAACTTAATCCCTCTTCCTCTGTTTCAACGATTTTTCTTCAGTCTAGCTTGAAAATTTTTGAATGGCTGCTACCAATTTAAGTTGAATTGTGTCGTGCTACAGTTGGCATCTGTAGAGAGTGTACCAAGCTCTCATCAACACCAAAAATAGAATCGTGACAAAATTCTCAAGCAACACTAGAATTTCTGCCGCTTGACACATCTTGTCATCCGACACCACACTGGTGGCAGGTATCACCAATCGTCAGTGTGGCCCTAACTGTGACACCCCTGCTAGAATATGACTGCTCATTGTGGCATGGTAAGTAGTATTGCTCAAGAATTTCGAATTCTCCTACAGGGGCAATTTGCCACCAAAAAATACATTTATTTTATATTTATTGGTGTTACAATCAACAGGACACTGATTTCATGGCGGTAAGCATCTTTTTAGGGAAAACTTGCTTATTAGCTTGTTCTACATCATCGCCTCATTGAAATATCCTGCTGGCACCTCTTTGGGTTGTTCCAAGGGTGCATGTTCATGTGTGGCTGCACAGGGGATTTCCGTGTGCAAATTTGGCATGACAGAGATCTCAACCTCAGGTGAGTCTGGATTCTCTTCCATGCTCTCCAACTTACGCTTTAACTCACTTCGCTCCTCCTTCGACATTTTAGTTATGACATACTAACCTATCTCCTTATCACCTCCTGATGTCTACCAAGAGCTGTATCTTGTTGTGTTTGGTACTCCATGACATGCAATAAATCCTAATGTTCTGGCTTCAGCTAAAAAGTTGTCTTGTAACCTCCCATGCCCGCTATCTACTTTGACCATCACTCTCTTTCCATTTACATCGTTTGAGTTTGGGAATAATGGAAATTGCTGTTTAAAAAATATTCTTGAAATACTACAATATCCATCCAACCTTTTTCATTCATTCCTATCGTCACTGGCCGCTCCTTTAAATCACTGGTACCTAATTGTCCTTTTATTTTTGGAAAGAATGCCATTGAGTTCACATTAATACATTGGGTCTCTTCACTTTTCGAAGTAGTCGAAAATTGGAAGTGTGGCGGAATTGCTTCGCCAGCTGGTGTACAGCCCGTAATCATGGTTGTTGACACACTTGACTTGATTGTTGACCTATCAAGATTTGGTAGGTTGTGAGAATAAAATGTCAGTTCAGGTCATCCACCGCGGTTGCATTTACTGCCATCCATCACAAGACAGGTCTCATCAATATTGAGAATCCGCTTAAGTTGTTTGTCAGGGATGAGGATATTGTCATTGTCATTGCGGCTATCAAAACCAAGCTTTACCAAATCATTCTCCCAATTGTCAAACCAACTTTTGATGTTGAAGTAAGTTGTCCACCTTACCCTCCTCTCCTCTACATTATCGACTTTGCCACAGCTAAGTTCATTTGCAGTCATTTTAGAAGAGACTTCAATAACCAACCTGGATCATAATCTAAAGCAGGTGATGTGCATTCATTCAACAATTGAATTAGTTTATTGTTAAATATGTCTCCACCTTGTCCATTAAGTTGCTTTATCTTAATGAAGCTCTCAAAAGCATTTGCAATGTGTTGGAAAGACAATGCTGGGAAATTTTGTTTTGCTTCATGCTTCAAAGGAGATACACCAACTCTTCCTGCTTCCACTTCACGTTGGATTGTTCTTTTATTAATAAGTACTCCAAACTCTCCATATACAAACTCACTGACTTTACTTGCTGACAGTTTCCTCTCATCCTCTCCCTCCTCCAACTGTTCAGCATAAAGTTTAGTTGCTCTCTTGTGTGCACTACTCCGATTGACTTGGAGAGCAAGATCATTGACACACTTCTGATGTGCCTGTGTTGACAAGAGCCTTAGCTTTTTGATTGGACACAATTGAATTGGTGCTGGAGAGGTCAGTGATGAAACAGTAGATGAATTGGGAGATTTTGCAATATCGATTTGCTTGGTGGGCTGTGATACCATGCGGCAAAAATGCATTTGGAGAGTGTGGTCTTTGGCCTCCTTGTTGGTGAATTTTGCAACTCATATGGCTGCAGAGATGCTGAGAGTTGGGTGGTCCTGTTTGACCTTCACAGCCTTCTTCACTAGGCCCTTCAACTCAGCCTCGGTCCTAGTCATCTTGGGTATTAAATGGCACTAGTTTGTTGTTATTATTTGCAGTGCCAACAAAGATATAACACATGTAACAAACTCGCGCGAGGCAATTGTCATGTTTTTATGTGATAGTCTTGCTTCTGGTGCGTTTTCAGCAGGGAAGACCTTGACGAAGACCCCTAGTATCATGTATCAAAACAATCCCCGCAATGTGAGGAATTGACGTATTTCTTGTAAAATTTGACTTTGGATCTTGTGTGAAAGTTATGACTGGTCAAAGAAAAAATGTGAGAATTGGGATTTTTTGTTACGAAACGGGGCGCGACATAATTCAACTTAAACTTGTATCTCGTAATTGTGCTTTCACGTTTGTTATAAAGATTTTTCAAAGTCTTCGTTGTATTGGAAACTAGGCAGCTTTTCTCCTTCACCTTCTCCTTCACCTTCTTCTCATCCTTCATCATCATCTTCATCTTCAGTGAGACAGTTTTTTCACCTTTGACTATAACAGGTACTTCAACTGTGTACAGCGTCATTACAAGTAAAAAAATTATTTATAGGTTGTCATAATACTTTGATGTTTGGTTGGTGGCTTTAAAATTTTTATCTTATTGCCAATCTGGGCGCGTCTGCTGACCGCACTTGGACCACTGACCTCATTTTTAAACTTCATACTTCGTCTGTTTCAACGATATTGCGTCTGTCTCGCTGGCTTCAAAAAATCTTGCATCGGCTGTTTCTAACATTTACGATTCCAAGGGAATCGCATTTCCCTAACTTTTGGCCTAAAACAGCCCATACATCCATGTCCTCCTACCATATTATTGTACCTGTCTTGCGACAAAGCCTGACAAACCTTTAACCACTCTTGAGTTGGGTGTGACCGACCGACAGCGTAACATCACCGATGACTAGAGGGCAACGACTGCTCGCTGAGCGCGCTTCATCGCTTCTGTGAGATATTTCATCACCGAACGCAACACTAATGAAATGATCACATCACCTGTCAAAAAATCATCACGCCATGTCGAATCTGATGGTGCACAATGCGACGCTTACGATCAAGCCGAATTATGGTGTCGCGAACGCACATCCTCGGGACATGACATGTTATTCTCTCGTCAAATCTTTCATAATGAGATTAAGACTGCGTCGAATAATTTCGGCCTGCCGTTTGAGGTAAGTTCAATGTTCATTCGGTCCACTCGGATAGATTCATTGCTTTTCATCTCAAACACTTTAATCGTGTAATACAGGCAATTCACTCCTTATTTCGCAACGCGCACGTCTCTTACATGAAAAGGACGTCTCACATGCTCAAATCACAAACAACACGGCATGTTCAGTCCTATCTCAATGGAGCATCAATTCTCAACATTGCAAAAAAGGTCAACTACCCGCCATCAATGATGGCCAGATTAATAGTGGAGAATGTGGCGAACAATAGTTCGTCGAATGAACTTGAAAATACTTTGGGTGTCAATGTAAGCAATCGTAAATTTATCACCGAAGCGATTCGTCATCCCGAAAAAGAGTTGGGAGATGCAAGCACTTCTGTCTCTCCAGAATATTTATTTTCTGAGAGTAAAGGAAGGAGTGTTCATAAAGAGAAGGGTGACAATGACTTGCAGTACATTCCATTGTCGAGGCTGTCGTTGGAAGTGAGAGAAGCTGTTGATTCTGACCCGATGTACGGTGTGTATAAAGATGCATTCCCTTGTTGAGTATTTCATTAGCCATTCCATAAGCCTAACAGATGTGTATTCTGTCATGTTATTGTTTAACCCATGAGTTGCAGGTCCACACCATGATAGAATGAGGCATACCATTGGTATAGACTATGAACTTTTGCTCGAACAAATGTTGCATTCTATGCGTGAGAGAGTTCTAGTCCTGTGGTATATTTCATTTGTTTACATTGGTCGCATATTTCTGCCTTTAACTCATATCTTCACACTGCAATATCTTTCATAAAACGCAAAGAAATACCATTTGAAACAGAGGAGGAGCTTCGAGCGCGAGGAACGGCACGTACTCCTGATATCCTTTTATCTTGTCCCTTAGGCCTTCAAGTCCGAAAAACTAATTACCACCAAATTGCTGAGCTACATGAAAGTGACATTGACGTGGAAAATTCTGATGAATATGAATGGAAAATGATTTGTTGGATCGATTCCAAGGTGAGGCTGTGAGATGATTCATAGAGCGTTTTGAGAGTTTGACATAGTTTCCACACATTGCTCTTTCTCAGGCATTGTATGGGGATGTTGGCACGCATACAAGCAGTGTTCTACCTCAAGTTGAGTCATATGTTCACAGATTTGGTCCAGGACTGGTTATATACTGGTTTGGACATGCACCATTGTCGAGGCTTGGAGACAGCCATGGTGATGTGCTTATTAGGGATGGTTTGCCTGATGTCTTCATGTTGCCTACGGGAGAATTTCGGAGAAAGAATGGGCAGAATAATACATAAGCTGACACGTGTTATCGTGTCACTTTCTTCCCGATATATTGGAGCAAGTGAGGGGAAAGATTTTGGACTTTTCCATTCTGGAAAATATCCGTTGTGGCATGGAAGTCCAACACTTCTTCTATTTTTCTTCACAATCATCAAATCAGGCTATATTTATTTAATCCAATGAAACATGCTGTTATCTAGATAATAATGCATCTCTCTGAATCAAGTATTGACGAGGAGAACAGGCAGCATGTGTCTTAATGTGCATCCACCCCTTTGTCCAAGTCCAGCAGCTGTTTTTCCTTCGAAAGTCCCATTGACTGCTGATGATATGATTAAGCAGCAGATAAGTCCTAAAGTACTGCTTATCTCCTTGTGTGATCACCCACCCTATGGAGACTGAAAGGTTGTGGTAGCCTACTTCATGTACTCAGAAATACAAAGGAAACAGTGTGAAGCACTCATACCTCTAGGGAAGTAGTGCATTTATATTAAGAGTAAAAGTAACATCTATGAGGAACTGGTAGTGAATGAAAACAATGAATGCGACTAGGTTCGGTTTTCTTTATAAATGCCCCCTACCACTCAAATGAAGTGGGACATGGGTTTTTGTTTAGTCATGTGTGAACTTGAGTTTTCTTAGCAACAGGGGAGTGTTTGCCATGGGGTTGTCACCATGCACACAGAAACTATGTTCTGAGAATTCGAGAATGTGGACCCTTTATTCTTGAGAAATAGTCAAAGTGCAAAAAATCCAAGTTATGTTGCTGATACAATGTGTTACATCTACAAGAAAGATCTTTCTGGTCATGCCTCAATATGGAGCATGTGGAGATCTATAAGGCCATCTTACTTTCGGGTGGTTGCATTGCCGGACTGATGGAGGGGTGTCGGAAAGCCCCTTAGTCAGACTTTGGGTGTGAGATAGATACTTAACATCAGGAGTACAAACTAATTTTGTAAGTAAACTCATATTCAAAAATATGACATACATATGTCATGATTGTGCATACGTGTTGTAAGGTGACTTGCAAGGTGTAGCTAATAAGTCATGTCCACACGAAATCACACATGGATATTCTGACAAATTAGTTGCCATTTTTATGCTCATTGAAGATGATTCTGTTCTATGTTGTATTATTTTGGCAGAAAGTTATGTGCCTTAATTTTCATTTTGCCCAGCTTTAAGTTGCCTAGTAAGTCCAATTTGTGATGTGTGCCAAACATTGGCAATTTAATTAGGCATTCTCTACGCTATGCTGAATTCAGTAAATTTCCCTGAATTCAGCCTGGATGAATCAGACTTTTATTTTATATGGCTACTAATAGTGTAAGGTAAGTATATTTTTGTGTGATACACCAGCAACCTAATTTCTCAAGACACCGCCTTGTTCACACACTCATCTCCTACATCAATAACCACCTTGGAACTTTTGCCATTTCCACAGTCAAAGCTCCTGATCTCCGCCCACATACTAAATTTAGAGCTGTCACCACCACCACTCTGCTGCAAACAACATAACCGAACAGATGAAAGTAGTTTCAAGGTATGAATGTTGTTTATTTTTCATTTTTTTATTTCACTTTGAGGGTTAACATTTTCAGCTAAATCCTTATACAGCATTCACGCCATGGCTGATATCTCTACCCTAAGAGTCAAGCTGGAGACGCTGCCATTAAGGTCGTGCTGATAACAAGGGGAAAAAGATGGGGAGACAGGCACAAGGTAAGAAAAAAGTCAACTCACTTGTTTTAGTTTGCTGTTTTTGTTTATTTATTGCTTCTGCACCTAGGTCGCAAATTACCCAGAAATTCCCCAGTAATTTGGGATTCCCAGGTAATATTATATTTTTGGAGGGCAGGCGGTTCTTGTCACCATCAAATTACTGTGCAACTTAAATAAATTTAGGCTTCGGGTTAGGGAAATCAATGAGACTCCTACTGCCAAATTACTGGGGAATATACAGTTATTATAGGGGAATTACCACTATTACCGTGATATTAATATTTTAGGGGTGACAGTAACAAAAAAGTAATTTGCAACCTAGTTGTGAACTGACCATACTATTGCTGACATATTATTATCTCTCAGACTGAATCTTGAGACTTCACGCTGTCACCTCTCTCTGATGCCCCATTGCTAACAATGAAAAGGAACAAGGAAAGGAAAGCTTAAGGTGAGAAATAATGCATTTCCCTTGTTCTACTTTCATTTAACGATTTAAGGGTTTTGAGAATCTGCTAGAGTGGCAGGTATCAAAATCACATTCAACCCTATGTTGGTTTTTACTGGGACATGACATGTCTTTGAGGGCTCTCAAAAGTAAGTAATTTTCCTGTCATATGTCGTGGCAGACATGTCGTGAGATGTCACCATGACATTTGTGACATTAGGGTTTACAGGAATTATCCCATGTGGGACCAGGAGGGACATGGCAATTTAATTGGAAAAAATGAGTTGCTGTCTAGGTGCTGGAAATGGTTGTAAAATAAAAACCAAAGGGAATCTCACCTGGGGAGTTACTATTGCCCAAGATATCCCGTGTCAGCTAAGTTGCAGATTCCGTTTTTTGGTTCTGGATAAAAACAACTGGAATATTTACTACTCTTCCGTTCCAGTTGGAACTCCTTTGGAACTCTTGTTGGTTTGCCAAAATTTACATATCTAGGTGCCATATACTCCTACCCCGCTGGCTGACTGGAATATTCTAGTGGTTCTGACTGCACCTGGAATTCCGGCAGTAGTTCCAATCATAACATAGTGTTGGCTAATAATAATAGACATGGCCCTCACACATAAATGACAAAATTTAGTTCAATAAGGCAATTGTTTATCGAGTGTTATCGCTAAAAAACCCAACCCACCTACGATTATTTGGGGAAAAAGCTAGTCACAGACACATCAAGTTCATTCTTCTTTGTCATCACTACATTCATTCTCAGAATCACTCACAGACCCAAGACTGTCACACTCCCCTTCCTCACAAACCCTAAACCCAGACACTGGATTGGCGTTATAAAAGTCTTTCAC
Organism: Cyclotella cryptica; assembly: GCA_013187285.1. Classification (NCBI taxonomy): domain Eukaryota; phylum Bacillariophyta; class Thalassiosirophyceae; order Thalassiosirales; family Thalassiosiraceae; genus Cyclotella; species Cyclotella cryptica. Next base: position 356,751 of record JABMIG010000150.1, read on the forward strand.
CATAAAATTAAAATCACGAACATCGTTGCACATCTCAAAGAAATCATAAGACAATACATCACTGTGGATTCTTTCATTCTCATGATGGCTCTTGCTCTCGTCATAATTTTCATACAGACCCAATATGAAGTACCCCCACCCTCTACCCTTTTCCCTTTTCCTTTCAGTGTCCTTCCCAAGCTTTTTCAAAACAACACAATCTCCCATTGCTGTGTGCATCTCCCTCTTTGAATCCACATCAATCCACTTCAATCCCTCATACTTTGCAGACAACCAAACGGCAAACTTCTCATCCCCCGAACTGTTGAACTGGACCTTCTCCCATGTCTCCTCCCATGCCCTAAAAACCCTTGTAACTCTTGTGCTGCTGGTCATGTTTTTGGAACAGAAATTACTGTAATTTTCGAAATCATTGTCCTCCCATAACTTACCGGCCCTTTGGGCTGTTGTTCTTCTCAGAGCAGAGAGTTCATAACTATATGTGGCAGAAATGGTTGAAAGCTTCTTAGTGACCTCTGATCCAAGCTTCCCCCTTTTGCCCTTCTTGTGCCTCTTTGTTGCCTTCCAATGACGTTCGGCACAACCAACACCCTTAGCTTTAGATGTGACCCTGCAGGCTAAGGCACCCAATACCTTTGTTTCAGCCAGGCTATACTTCTCATGCCACTCATGGGCAATGACATCTTCATTCTGAGCAATGATCCATGGATGCGACGATGCAAAAGGGCCCAGACGATTCTGAAAGTCACGCAACTCAGAAAGAAATGTGTCAATCAACTGGGCTTCAAGGAATTCCCTCTCGGTTCTGTCCACAACTTCAATTGGAACCATGAGCTTCTTTATAATCCTTTCACAGGCTCGTCGATCTTCAGGGTCGCGGTTGGCTGGATTCTTTGCATGCTCAATTATCTTGGGGTGTGGGCACAATAGATAGGACACACGAACATGACCAGGCAACAACAAAGGTCGATAGTGCATGTAATGGCGTCTTGCCCAATACTTTAACTTCCCTACATCGTCCAAGGGCTCTTCCTCTGGTGAACTATCTTCGTTGGATTTGTCCTGTTGTTCAATGGTAGAATCTTCCAGTGAATTTGAACTGGAATCTGACTCTGAAAAAGAATTATATTTGTGAGGTCTCAAACATTGACGTTTCAAAACAGAACCAAACTAACTTACCATTCCCACTATCTCCTACGCTGTCCAATCCCTCAGTCTTCAGACTTCCAACCTTACTGTTGTCAAGTTTTCTCATTGATGCGGACAGAATTTTATCTGCCGGGCAGGTGGGTGCACTCCATTTCTTCAATACATTCTGCAAACTAGACTCCATGTGTAGATCAACCTGACAAACATAATACTTTACCTTGTCAATACCACCACTCATGTCCGCAAGCCTCAATAATCTAAAAAGGGGTACCACAGTTGACAAATGGCAAAGAGGAGATCCCAAAAGCCATCATGCTTCACAATCTGAGCAATGAATTGAAACTTCTTGTGTTCAATGAAGACCTTACTCATGACACACTCCATAATTGTGTCTTTCAGTTGAAGAATCCTCAATAGCTGTAGTGCCTCCCCTCCCATCCTGAACTCCGACGGTTCAATGAACTGCAGAAGCCTACCATTGTTATGAACCTTGGAAATCTTCTTGAACACTGCGTGGGGAGCATGACGGGTTGATCCAAATACATTTCTGAGCTGTTGTAATAGAAGGATAAAATGGCAGTTATTAGTAACATTGGATAAAGTTGGAAGACAAACAACAGTACTCACCAACTTTGCAAACTGGCACATCTCTTGCATCGGTCTGACAGCCATGACCTTCCCAAATAGAAGTGAGACAGTGTGTTCTATTCCGACAATGACAGTACATCGTGGGAAATGTTGCTCAATTAAGGCGCCGGCTTTCTGAACATTAGCGGCACCATCAAATGCAATTAAATCAAACAACCTCTTCTCTGGATCAATCTCTCGCATGCGAGGCAACATCTGCTGGCAAGTATAAAAAGCATCTTTCTTGTGCCCTTCAGAAACATGATCAGTACAATCAATAACATCGAGAACACAACTAGGATTACCAGCAGAACAGGCAAGGATGTTCATCATTGGAACCTTGACAATTGTTGCCCCATCACCAAATATTCCCAATCCAAATATCTCTACATTCATCAAGAGCTTCATCATTTGATCGCGTTGGTGGGCAACAAAATTAGCATTCAGAAGGTCTCCGCTCATTTCATACCGACTTGGGGGCTTATAAGTATTGTTCGTACTGCAAGCATGAATAAGCATATTCTTGAAGAGAGGTGATTCTGGAAGGGAGAAGGGAAGGGCATGAGCGACACATAAATGATTGACGACGAGGAGAGCTTCCTCTCCGCTGCGGGGTTATTCCTTCCCGAAGAAGTTACAAGAAGTGTCTGATGCTTTGACTTTTTGGATGATTCCAACTGAAACTGTTGGTCAAAGCGGCTTCTTTTTAGAGAATTGGGCTGTGAAAAATAAGAAGAAACAGTGGACTGTTCATCAAGAGTGGGAGACCGATCCAGAGCAGCGCCAGTCTTCCTTGGATTTCTAGCAGCAGGCCTTGCATCCTTCTGTTGGGAATACACAGCATATGCAACAGCATCCTTGTCCATTGTAGAAACAGCCAGGTTTCTATCATGGGCAACTTGCTCAGCCTTCTTGCTTTCCTTCTGTGCAGCAAACCTTGCAAAGACAACCTTCCATCGTGGAGGGATGCTCTTGCAACTAGCTACATCCTTTCCACGAATGGTGTGGTGCCAAGCCTTGGTGTGATTCCACTCGGACCGCTCAATACCACAGAAATGACACTTCCACATTTTGCGACCCTCTTGGTCAATAATCTTCTCAAACTTCTTGGTCTCCCACACTCTTGATAGATATTGGCATAACAGAAGCACTGTCTTCTGAGTCTGAAGAAGAAGCGACATGGGGTATAATAAGGTCCTCCCCTTCTTCCTCGGCAGCATCCCACAGGCTCCTAACAGATGGATGGTATTCATCGTCATCCGACATGCCTGCTTCTGTTTGCAGTGAACAATGGAGGGGATGTGTCTGTGTGCAGAGAGAGAGATAGGAAAGGAGGGGGGATTCTTACCTGTGCTTGCGGTCGCCGCTTCTGTTATGGTGCGTAGCGATGTAATTGATGAAAAAATATTAGCCGTGACAATGGTGAGGAAAAAAAAGGGAAGCAGGGAGAATTCTTACCTGCACTCGCGGTCGCTGCTTCTGTTGATGGTGGCAGAGAACGCTCTGGTGGCGGTGGGTCGTTGCTGTGGCTGTGGACTGAGATATCCACAGACACGTGAATGGTGCGTAGCGATGTAAATGATGAAAAAAATATTAGCTGTGACAATGGTGAGGGAAAAAAAGGGAAGCAGGGGGAATTCTTACCTGCACTCGCGGTCGCTGCTTCTCTTGATGTTGGCAGAGAATGCTCTGGTGGCGGCGGGTCACTGCTGTGGCTGTGGACTGAGATATCCACAGACACGTGAATGGTGCGTAGCGATGTAATTGATGAAAAAAATATTAGCCGTGACAATGGTGAGGGAAAAAAGGGAAGCAGGTGGAATTCTTACCTGCACTTCTAGCGGTCACTGCTTCTGTCGATGGTGGCGGAGAAGGCTCTGGTGGCGGCGGGTCGCTGCTGTGTCTGTGGACTGAGATATCAACAGACACGTGAATGGTGCGTAGCAATGTAATTGATGAAAAAAATATTAGCCATGACAATGGTGAGGGGAAAAAAGGGAAGCAGGGGGAATTCTTACCTGCACTTGCTGTGGCTGCTACTGTTGATGGTAGCAGAGAAGGCTCTGGTGGAGGTGGGTTGCTGCTGTGTCTGTGGGCTGAGATATCCACAGACATGTGAATGGCGCGTAGATATGTAATTGAAAAAAATTAAAGCATTAGCTGTGACGATGTCGTTCTAAAAGGAGAAGAGGGGGAATTCTTACCTGCACTCGCTGCGGCGCCTTCTCTTGGCGGAGGAGGAGACGGTGGTGGGGGCGACGGGGGCAATTGGGTTGGTTGGTGTCCGGAGTTAGTCCTTGCGGTGATGCGGGGGGATTCAAATTTTTAATTGGACGAGCTGAATGAATGGGGGAGAAACAAATTATGGTGCAGAGTGGCATCTTGGTCACGTGCAGGTCACGTGCAGGTTGTATTTGCATTGGGAAAATGGTTCCAGTGCCAGATCTGTCTAGTTCTGTAGATTCCAGTGGCTACATAATTAGGTTACTGTTGTATCAAAATACAGGATCTCAGGATTCCGCTGGAATATAAAAATGTCCGGAACCATGGTTCTGGCCAAATTGGCCGTGATTTCCTGCGGAATAGGAGTTTTTCCAGAATTCCGATCGGAATCTGCAACTTAGCGTGTCAGGCCGGGAGGGACGTAGCAATTTAATTGAAAAATCAGTTACAGTGAACACGCCAACTGTTAAAACAAAAACACATAAGGTTATCTCACCTTGCGAGTTAGATACTTTGCAAGAGAATGTTGAGGGCTAGGGAGTGTTGGTGGTGGTGTGGCCTAATTCCCTCTGCAGCCCAAGATATCCAGCGTCCAACTGGGAGGGACATAAAATCAATTGAAAAAATTAGTTCTGTGAATGCGCCAAATGTGAAAACAAAAACACCAAAGGTTGTCTCATCTTTTGAGTTGGATGAGTCATGAGAGAACTTTGTGGACTTGCGGTCATTGGCGGCGGTGTGACCTAATTCCCTCCGTGTCCCAAGATATCCAGTGTTGGGCGAGGAGGGATGTAACAATTCAATTGAAAAAAGTAGTAACTGTGAACGCACCAAGTGTGAAAACAGAAACACCACAGGTCATCTCACCTTGCGAGTTGGATGTGTCGCGAGGGAACGCTGTGGGCTAGCGGGTGTTGGTGGTGGCGCGACCTAATTCCCTAAGCCGCCCGAGATATCCAGTGTTGGGCAGGGAGGGACCTAACAATTTAATTGAAAAAGTTTTCATTTCCAGATCATGGAGGGTGGTCTGTTGCTCATGAGAGAAGATAGAACTTTGTCACATACATACATAGTACATACTGTGCAATGTGTCAGACAGACTGGTGCAGCAGGTGACTCACTCAGCTGACACGTGACTGGTCGTGAATCCACCTCAAAATGTTGCCGACATATGGTATGCCACCCATTTTTGGTGACATTGTCGTGTCTTCGTGACATCATGCTAACATGTCCCAGAAAAAGCCAACATATTCAACCTATCAGAGGTCTGTATTTGCTGAAACAGGGTTTGGGGGAAGATCTATTATTTTGTTGAAAACCTTCTCAACCTCACTTGTTTAAAGCCTAATGTCTGTTGTATTTTGTGGTTACACAGTGATAAATAAGTCTGTTTGAGGTCAGAATATTTAAAAGGGCAATAGAAACGAAGTCTCATAAGCTCCCCTGGTTTCAACCAAGGAGAGACAGCATGATCAGAAATGCTCCCATCGAGGTGAGACCCAAGGTGGTGGTACGATATGGTTCTACTGTATTAGTCGGATTTTAAGTAAGGCAAATGTCAAAAGAAAAGTTTAAAAATTACTTATAATCCATCCAACGTTAGTGATTTTAACACGTTGAAAAATTATAGGCAAGTAAGAGACTTACCCTATTTCATCAAGGTAGACATATTGTACCTCTCCCCCCCTTTTGCTTGCCTTGCTTGTCCGTGCTGTCAACCTCCATTATGTGTGCGAGTTGTGTGGTGACTTCCAACAGCATCAGAAGTTTCTTGGCAACAATCCGGAGCCATGGGGAGCAATACATATGGGTGTATTGCTCGTGTGAAGGGGAAACTAGTCCTGAGGGTTTTAGTTCTAGTTGAGTGGATTAAATACCAGAAAAACACAAATGTCAGTGAGACTCGCCCTCAATTGCTAGCATTGGACCTAGGTTCATAGTCCTCAGTCCTTGTACCATGGTTGGATACACCCTAAGACTAAACGGGTGTTCTTACTACATGAGGATGGTACCACAAACTTCAGGCGTTTATCGCTTAAATGTGACTAAACCCCTCCCCCTAGCACAAAGTTGCCCATTGGCTAAAGGGTGGGGACGGAGCTGCAAGATAACTAGACAAAGCAAACAAACCTGTGGCAATCATGGCGCGAGGGAGCTGCCCAAAAAAGAATGAGATGTTCGGAAGTAGATCGTGCTGCCTCCACCTCATATTTTTGATGGTGGGCAGCAGGACTTTGGCTGTCCCTCACTGCAATCAAGTGCTAGCACTTGACCTAGGTTCGTAGTCCTCAGTCCTTGCACCATGGTTGGATACACCCTAAGACTACATGGGTTTTCTTACTGCATGAAAATGGTGCCACAAACTGCAGGGGCTTATCGCTTAAATGTGACTAACCCCAGCAAAAAGTTGCCTCATGGTGACCTGGTGACGCCCCAAGGGCACACACTAGGGTTTGGTAACACCCCCATGGAGTGGCCGGAGAATGGTGGGGCGGCCACACAAATCCGCAAAATTCCGAGTGGAGCTGTGTACGAACGTATTAATACAGTGCCACTACCGTATAACCCGGATTATAAGTACCACAAACGTCAAAAGATACTTTTTGATTGTACTTATAATACAACCAAAGTTAGTTTTTTAACAAGGTGAAAATTTATTGGTATCTTGAAAGTTACCCTATTTGCTTCAAGGTAGGCATATTGTACCTTATTGTACCCCTCCCTCCCTGGCGCCCTCCTTGCTTGTTCATGCTGTCCAACCCCCCACCATGTGCGCGAGATGTGTAGTGACTTCCAACGGAATTGGAGGTTTCTTGGCAAGCATCAGGAGTCACGGGGAGCGCTACATATGTGTGTGTTACTGATGACAAGGAGAAACTATGCATTCAGGTTTTAGTTTAGTTAGATGGGAGTAAATACCAGAAAAACACAAATGTCAATATAATTAGCCCCCGGGGACTTATAATCCGGTGGTACTTATAATCCGGGTTATACGGTAGTGTCATTGACAAGTTGGGTAAAGGCGTCCACTGGACGTGCTCGGGGAGTGTACCCTATCAGCCACCAGTTATGGTGGCGTCATTCCGATGAGCAAAGGTCGATGTTAAGCTGCCGGTGAACCTGCCACAGTGTACGGAAGAGTGATCACTGTGTCAGTGACATCATGGAACACCCCCCCCCTTTGACATTGACAAAGCCAAAAGTTTTTTGCATGCTTGTTGACATTGCCTCAGGGAAGTTCGAGAGTTGTTCTCGTACATATTCTTTGAACGTTTCTCCCTGCCATCTTCCTAACTTCTGAATCTGTTGGTCCAAATAGCCGGCGAGGGATAATGCATTCTCCCTGCCAATGCACAGGGAGTGTGTGTCGATCCTGTCTACCTGGATTCCGCGTGTGGTCGGATAGTCCAACATGGCCGCGGCCGGCTTGAGAGCTGCCCGTATGTCTTTACCAGAGAAATCACTATGGGGGTTGTCATGGAACAATGCACTTAGCAAAACCAAGCCATCCCCCAGGGCATTCTCCCAAATGTGAATCACTCGTTGCCCTAGTGCCCGTACCGGGTCAAACACTGCATTCCCATTGTTTTCATGGTGTATGCAGACCCTGTGCCACCCATTCTTTTGATTATCCAGCTTGAGGGTAGCACTGTCTGCTGCAAGTATGAGGTCTTTGTGCGCTTGGCGAGGCAGTTGACGTAGTTGACCCGCGTTGTCTTGTTTGAAGAAAGCGACATCTTCCACCTTGAACTGTCAGGTTTGCTTGGAGTATTACATGATCCTTTAGATGTATATTCTCCAATTTGTAACAAGTAGTAGAATGCAATAAAGGCTAGGTCGACCACCGCCTTGTCAACTGGTGTTGCTGTAAGTTGCAGTCCTAACTTTACCAGAAACTCAGGGATATCTGCTTCCACTGGGAGCTCTTTAAGGACGTGGCAGTCGGTTTTGCGCCAGCTGTCAAGCATCTGACCTAGACCTGGAAGGAGTTTTTCTGTTCCAGCCAGCTTTATAGGGTTGGTGTTGCAGGCCAGAGCGATCTCTTTGTCAATGGCCAAGAGAGCCGCCAAAAATGTGTCGCCCTTGACTGTGCGTCCGCGTCCATAGCCATCGCGCCGGACTCTGGTGGCAAAACCGCTGAGGCACCAGACTTTTGTGCTGTATGAGGTGCCCTGAAGGAAAGGGTCCACTCCCAGAGGTTGGACATAGGCCACCCAGTTCTTCCAGTGTGGTGCCCGGGCTTGGGAAGTCGACGCTCCTTGTCCATGGAGGAATCCTTCATCCGCAGCATGCAAATCACACGTATACAAGTTTTGGAAGCAATATGGTAGTTTGCCCACGAGTTAACATGGTGTTAAAACGTGTCAGTAAAGCATCCGCATGTTTGCAATGCCACTGCCCTTCACTGTCAAATGACCGGGAGGGGATATCTGTCATAGCATTGTCTTTTCCTGCAATATGGAGAGGCATTAGAGGAGAAACCTGACATACTTTGAGCCATAGGGCAAGGGCACTGTCTTGTGACTTGTGAGCCCTGTGCCGCCAATTGCCGAACCCAACTGACTGTTGGAGAGTTGTTGCTGAAGAGTGAAATTTGTGTTCCAGGAGTTATGTCACAGACATCTTCCATGACCAACCACAAGAACAGCAGCCCTGCCATTTCGAGGTCTGAGTTGGTGAGGTAGCCTTCCTGTTTGCTGTTGGTGTGTAGCACGGCCTGTTTGATATCGGGTGTCCATTCAACCTAAAAGACTGTCGGTTTGCACTTGCAACAGTGGCCAATGATGATCCCGCCCACTTCATGGATGGAGGTGTCCTTGACGCCGACAAAATCCGGTTCCCCCATCACCAGCTCCTGAAATGGAGTAGGGTGTTTAGTTGACTCTTGAATCAAAGTCATGCAGTCCTGTATCATATGATGCAATGGTCGGTTATGGTGGAGGTAAACCAGCGTAGAGCAGACTAAGTATTTTGTTGCAGGGTGTCAAGAGTCCACGTACACAAGGGATTGACATGAAGGCATGTCGTATCTTTTGGGTGATTGACTCAAATTGCATAAACGGCATCCCCGCCCGTGACCTGGCTGATGCTCACACCCATTTATGGAGGATTGTTAGGAGGAACTCCTGCTTGGGCTGTTCCAGTTGCATCATCTTCTCCCTGGATCTCCCGCTGAAGGTGAAGCTGACCAGGTCCTTGTTGAGTGGCCATTGTCCATCCTTTTTACAAAGTTTTTTGTGGGAGATGGGGTCCTGTTTGGCCGCTGGGTTTGCTGGAAAGACATTGTGAATTCCTTACATGACTGCACTGGCAACATGTGTGAGTTGCTGTGGGGATGTTGCAATGGCAAGTGGAATGAAGTCATCCACATAAACATCCACAAAATAGCGGAAGTGATTGTTGGCCATTGTTCTTGGCAAATGCCCTACGTCTTCCCCATCCATCACATATTGAAGAAACTTGTGAGTGGGTTCCACGTCCATGGCCGAGTTGGTGTACCACGTTGCATGTTTCGGATGCCACACAAAAGGAAGCCGGCAATTCCACCCAGCCCATTTGCAAAGAGTTTGGGACAAACAGCTGGACTGGTGCGGCATGACATATGTGAAATCATTCCTCTCCGGCGGCGCAGTCCAGTCTCCAGAATCCATCTTTGATATCGAATTTTGCCATGAATATGGCAGCCCCTGATCCGCTTGAGCGAATGCGTGAATAATGCAAGATAATGCATGCCCAAGCTGGCCTATCGCCCCACGTGGTCCATTAAGGGTTATCATGTCATTGACAGATGGCAACTTCTGCCCCATGGACAAGTGCAATCAAAAGGACAGGTCTAGAATTGCCCTGATCCCATGTGACTTGTGGGGAATCATTGCGACAGGCAAAATTTTTAGGTTGGGCATTGCCTTGACTTTTTCTTCCAGTTCTGTTGCCAGTTGTGCCATTGCGCTGGGCTCCAAAGCTGAGGTGTTTGGGCCCCTCGTGATAGCCTCTTCCATTTGTTGCTTTGTCCAGTTGCACCCAGTGTTGGTTGGGCAACCACCAGTCGCATAGGAGAGAAGATGCCCTGCCGCTGGGTGGTGTAGACCTAGGGCACATGCAATTCTACCACAAGTCCGGCAGAGTTATTTTTGGTGGTGCCAACCAGGTCCCGGTTTATGTAGACCAGTACATCGTCTCCTCCTGAGCAAGTTGGTTCTGCTGCCGTCTGTGCTTGTTTTCTTGCCACATTGTTTGCTTGTTCACTCCTGTGATGGCAGTGCCGGTGGCAAGGCACGGTGGCTGTAATCTGGCCAGGCTGTAGGCGTACCTGGTGGTTCTTCCAGAGATTCCTTGCGTAACCGGGGGCTAGATTCCCCCTTGCCTGCTGGCGGATTGTCATCCTCATCTTCTGGTGGAGTGGTGTATGTCTTGCATGATGGCGACTCGAAACCAGGAATGTCCTGATAGGACAAGTTGATTGCGTGACGGCGTGAACGTTGATGGGTGCGCGTGTATGGGGAGAGAGATGCCATTGGATGTTGGTGGGAGGCTGTTGGCTGTGGGCATGGTGACTGTCCTTGCATTGGGAGCGAGTTGGTGTTGCGTGCTGATCTGATGAGTGTTGTGATGGTGTTGGTGTGCTCTGGAGTGGTGGTGGTCAGTGGCAGTAGGGCCATGGTGGTCCGATGTATGATGCACTTACCTTGTCTGCCGTCGAGTAGTGGTGGAGGAATGACGATAGGTGCTTTCGGAGGGGTTGCTCCGGACTGGTTGGTGCCTGACCTGTATTGTGCCTCTAGTGGGCATGGTTTTGCGCTTGGTTGCTGTACCCATGTGTGGATTGTATTTGCCACTTCCTCTCTTTTCCCGAGCATTTGTTGAATGTCGTGACGCCAGGTTGCGCGGTCACTAGGGCACCCATCCCCGCCTCCGTTGTGGCCGAGGATGTGTCCCGTGCCCCCCTGTAAGGTGTTGCACTGCTGGCATTTGCTGGAGTTACTATTCTTGCTGCTTCCCTGTGTGGATGGCTTCTGAGACAATGGCGTTCCTCATGCTGGATACTCGCCCCTCAACATGAAGTCCACCCCTGGTTTCACCTTCTCTACCAACACCGTGGCAAAATCCAAAGGTAGCTTGACCCCATCCACATGCCCACTCGTCCTGGAGAACACGCACTGTCTTCCATGCTGGCAAATTCCTAAACAATGGTCATAACACAGCCAATTCTTTCCAGTTTCTTTATCAACAAATGGGGTAAGAAAAGGCAAATATTGAAATGTTAGGTTCGCATGCTCAAGCATGCGCTGAATCATTACCCGCCCGGCAAATTTTTCATGATAGTCTTGTAAAGCCGCCCAAATGGTTGGATGGATATGCGTCAGCCTGTCAGTGGTGGTGGTCGTCATTGCATTGCTGCCCACCCCCCCTTGTGCCACTGAAGGGTGAGGTGCCCGACGGGGCCTGCTGCATAGCCAATGGTCACGGCGTAATGTCCTTCCATGCTGTGGGGAAAGAAAAGCGCAGCACTGGACGTTGGTATTGTATGCCTCCCATCACATCATTGAGGAGAGATACTGGAAAGTTAATCTTTGCTCCTGCCTTGAAATCATCCAGGTGTAAGCCTGTGGCAAAGAACTGCCGTGAGTCTTCGTAGATTGCCCATATGATTTGGCGGCACAACAGGGGTGTGAAGTCATGCTTGGCTGCCATAACAGCAGGTTGGCAGAAGAGTTAATGAATGTGAAGGACCTTTTGGTAGAGGTGACAAGTCTCACCAAATAATGCACAGAGTTTGGCTAAGTATGTTGCAATGTTGACCTTCGGCTCGAGACTTCCTGATGCTGGCTGCCTGGTGTCCGCTGTTGACAACTTCAGTGCTTCTGTGGCGTTCAATTTGGCTTGGACTCGCCAGCCGCCTGCTCCCAAAGCCACAATGATTCAATCTCATGGTGAGTACGGGGTAGGCATGCAAGAATGCTCACCCCTTTCTCCCCCATCTTCAAGGTAGGGTGCCCATCCCCAGTGTTTGACCTGAGTTTGACTATATTGTTGATAGTGTCCTTTGAGAAAAAGACTCCATGATTGATCTTGATACCATGCTGAGCTGACCATTCCATCATTCTCTTGTCCAGATTCAGCTGATGATCCTCTATCTGTTTTGAAGCTTGGAAAAGGGCCTAAATAACCAGGATGAAGTTGGTATCCCGCACCCCACATTATCCCATTATCACCATAACCTGGTAATTGGTGTACAGGGATGTTGCCCCCTCTTTGGTTTGTGCTGCTTGAGTTAGCGCCTACTGTGGCTAGCCGTTTAATGACAGCCGCCATCCGCACCAGGGACACCTCGAGTGGTGTTGTCATGGCCTATGATGGTAGAGAGGTGATGGTAGCACCACTCTGTAAAGACTGTGTCCGTTGAGACCACCAGGTTCAATTCGAGTATCGAGGCTGGGGTATTCTTACCCATTTCGACCTGTATAGCTCCCATCAGCCACAGCCAAAGGAGTGCTGCATCCTTGTTGGTCAGGCCCCCTTCCAGACAAATTGAAACAGCTCCAACAGCATGCAAGGACGTTCTAAGGCAAAGTCAGCAATTAGGGTTGGAAGGTAGATGAGGCGCGGGAGATTTTTCACTGAGCTTGCCATACCAGTTGGTTTCCAGAGCTCTTGAAAAAGATGGCTGCTGCCACTGTATTGTCAACAATGGAGGCAGCTTTCCATTCCCAGGCCGTCTTTTCTGGTAGTGCTACCGGGTGAGGGTGACTCATAGCCGTGTCACCAATGAATGCAATCACCTTTCCCTGAAGTTCCATGGCAGCACCCAGATCAAAGAACTTGGAGGGGCTATGGAGGGTGTGGATGAATGGCGATTTGTTTTTGATGAATCCAAAAATTTGTGGCCATGCAGATGGTATCAACACCTCGTCCTTAAACTTGGTGAATTGAATTCATCCGCTGCTTGGCGTGGTGAGATCACCCTGGCCAGGCGTTGTACCAGTTGAAGCAGTGCTCCTTTCCCTGTGACGTGACGCTCCATTGTCTCGCGCGGCGGTACGGGCTCTGCCGTGTCATTCAGGTCACCCTCAATGTCCGATTTGTTGTCCTTGGTCATTGGGAACACAAGCACCGCATCTTGAGTTACCCTGAATGGTGCTGGAGATTCGCCGTCCTCGTCCGACTGCGGCAAGTTCTGGGTGGTGTTCGTGGTGGAGCTATCTCAAGTGTCGCCGGTGCCGTATGCAAGTAATCCTGCAAGGAGGTTGTCGGTGAGAGCCATATTGTCGTTGTAGTCATTGTCGATGTTTTGGAGGGTGAATGGTGTGTACGATTCGCTTTGTTTTCCTGCAAGATAACTAGACAAAGCAAACAAACCCCTCGGCAACCATGGTGCGAGGGAGCTGCCCAAAAAGAATGGGATGTTTGGAAGTAGCTCGTGCTGCCTCCGCCTCATATTTTTGATGGTGGGCAGCCTTACTTCGTCTGTCACTCACCGCAAGATGTTACTTATACACTGGTGTTACTATACCTATAATCCGGCTTATATAGTAGAATAATAGCTAGCTACTACTTCGAACTACATACTTACAGATACTTACCCCTACCTCAATGGTAGGTACACAACTGGTATTGTACAACGCAGAAGCAACGCAGACATACGATACAATACACCATACGCCGCGCTTTGAATGGTGCCCAGTCTTGAACGAACACATTGTATGCGGCTAGTAGAATGAGGTTGAACGCCGGTGAATACACGACATCGTTGTTACATAATGCTTCCTTGGCTTGTCGTTGAGGAAACCCCTGGTAGATAACATGAATGTGCACCAGAGGAGACCTGTCTTAGATGCCATAGTGGGAGAATGTTCGAATCAGTTGCGACAGCAGAGTCGAAGCAAGTATCAGCCGAAAAGCAACGCTTCAAAGCGCCACAGATTGGATTTGTTCTCCGCTGTAATATGGATTTTCCTTTTTGTTGTGGTATGCGTAGAGTTTTTCGCATTCAATGCTCTCAACGACGGCGCGTCGCCAAGCTTCGTCGATACCGCAAATGTATCGGATGCTACGAACGGCGGTGTTGTTAACGGCAATGAACCAACGCGACGTCCAACGACAAAAACATTTGAGCCCACGCCACAAGCACGAGGCTGGCGCGTCAAAGCCGCACGTAAGGACTCTCACAAAATTCCTTCTTTTGGAAGACGCACGTTCCCGATCCGGTTCCACCCCTTCCTCCCGACATTGATCCTGAAACTGGCCAGACCCTTCCACCCGTCGTAGCCTACATTGTAACCTTAACGAAATGTTCAACGAGGCACAGTAGATCCTTGGATGGTGCGGCAGTTTTGCTGCATTCGATTCGGCGTAACTCGTATGGATGGGTGCCTATGAATACGCAGATGAATCAAATTTCATCGTCACACTTCGATACGAGCATGTGGCCCCTATATGGCGGTCAGGGAGGAAGGTATCGTCATCGTGCATATGCTATTGTTGACGCAGAGGCATCCCTGAAATTCCCTCGAGCCAAGGAGATTGTGCACGCTATCTGCAAAGGCTAGGTTACAGTAAGTTCGTCCCAATCGATGTTAATCATTAACTTTACTGCTTTCTTGGTGTACTTCTTGAATCAAACGTATTGGCTAAGGATTTTTATACTCAACTTCAACTTTGCTGCTCAGTTATCCTGCACCGTCCACCTCTTGTCCCTTTGTTCGAAATCACGAGTGAATTCTTTAACATGTCAGGTGGGAATGAATTCTTCAATGACTACAAAAGCTTGGGTTATCTTGGACAGGAACGGTCTCTTAGTGGACCATTGGCTCGCGCTGATGGCGAAAGAGAAGATAAACTAAGACTAGCAGTGTACAACGATGGGTGTTGTGGATACGCCGAAACTCTGAAGCTCCATTTATATGGATTTGTAGAGCATAAGTTGGCTGTGCACTTAGATCTTGACAGCTTAATACTGCGCCCCATGGATGATCTATTTGATGTCATGTTGGGAAAAGCCGCCAGCGATGGGAACCGAAACATTACCGTGCCGATCGCAAAGGGCGCCAAAACCAAAAAACCAGACTTCACAAGATCTATTGATGCTGCGTTCACACGAGATTACAATCAAGTGACATCCCCGTCACCTGACGCAGCTGTTGGATATCAAGGAGGATTTCTTGTCGTCCGCCCTTCTCTTGAAGTTTTGGAGCGTTTTAGGGATATATTGAGGCGAGGTGAATTCATCCTCACCCAAAATAAAATGAAGAGAGGTTGGGGTGGGAAATATGGGCCTTTTTATGGTGCTATGACCTTCCAAGGCTTGCTACCGTACTATTATGAGGATGTTGCACCTAAAGATGAACACAACGAAATAGAATTGGATCGCTGTGTTTACAATCAAATGGCTGACAATCCACGTAAATCAACATACAAATTCC
Source organism: Cyclotella cryptica (assembly GCA_013187285.1). Classification (NCBI taxonomy): domain Eukaryota; phylum Bacillariophyta; class Thalassiosirophyceae; order Thalassiosirales; family Thalassiosiraceae; genus Cyclotella; species Cyclotella cryptica. The sequence continues at coordinate 372,170 of JABMIG010000150.1, forward strand.
CTCGAGCAACGCCATTAGACCCAAAAGTGATGGGATTTCGAGACACAAAAGTTTGTCGCGACGGGAGGACGGACTGTTCCGATACAGATTGTCAACGTGTCCATCCGAAGGATACTGTTACTACTCATTTCACTTTTGCAAAACCGTGGGATTGCAGTGACGGCTTGCCTGGGACAGTGGCAGATGATACTTGCAAAGGCTTGTTAAGAGAGTGGTTTGCTGTTCGAAGAGAACTGGAAGATTTCTGGATCATGTCATCAAGTAATGATAAAGAACCATCTTACTGGGAAAGTGAAACCTTGTCCGCTGTTCAGGAACATCGCGACGGATTGTCTGGTCACTACTTGGGATACTGTAAAGCTTCTGAGGATTCCAAGGCTTACTTGAAATTGGTCGAACCTGACGAACCTAAGACTTCGCATTAGTCAACGGTCAGTTCCAATGATTGAGAATATTTAGCATCGTACGAACGCATCCTTATGACATAGCACGCTACTCTAAATGATTTCTTGTTATTATTTATTCAAGAGACATTCTGCTGTTGACCTTTAATTTGACAAGTAAGAATGTTGATATGCATTTTCCCTTTACCTTTGATAACGCTTGCTATTGAGGTCTCTATCATAACCTGCGTGTTCCCCCGGGCCCCCTCTATCATGGTATCTTTCGCTTCCTCCATCGTAAGGGCGCTTTCGATCATTGTACCTTGGAGAATGAAAGCTTTGACGGGGTTCACCATACCCAGAGTTGCGATTGCCGTCATAGCGATAGCTGTTACCACTACTTTCATGCCAATTGGGACGATCACGGCTCTTATTGTATTCTGCATCTGAATTTTCAAACCGGCGGGGTGGTGGTCCCCTGTCTTTCCAGTCATCACTACCAGGACGATGCTCATTGAAAGTCTGTGTGGGAAAGTCGCGATCTTGAGGAGGAGGGCGATTGTCCTTTTGGGGTTGGAAGCCATGATAGTCATTGGGGTAGTCCTGCCTTCCACCATGAGCTTCTTCGCGATAAGCACCACCGCCACTTCTGCCAAAACCCCCATTTTCATGAAAACTATCTGAACGATGGTTCCGATCATTTTGGTATGGCATATCATCGGTGCGAGGTCTTCCGTCTGGGGGTCCTTGGTGATCATGAGTAAAGCCATTGCCTCCGCCCGGGCCCCACGGATCTTCTTGCCTATCCCTCTCATTTCTCGCATGCATGGCCCCCCCTCGCGGTCTCACAACCTGCTTAGCGTCAATGTAAGGATCATCGAGCCCCTCGCGTAGCTTGTACTGTTCGTAACCATGAGCATCAAAAATGATCCTACCCCCGTTTCTTTCCACCTCCCGCATCAAAACTTCTTTGTCAATATGAATTCTTCCCAAGTTGGGTTGTTCAACTTCTGTCAGATTCATGAATGATAGCATGGCACGTACGCGCTTCCTCATGCCATCGTCGCCCTTTCGGGCTCCTCTTGAACGTGTCTTGCCGTACCCTGTGACAATGTCGATGCTCTTCACGGTGGCGAGTTCTTTGCTATTGCCAAGGTATGGGACAAGACATTCCTCGAACCACCAGCGAAGGGCAGTCTCTCCTCCACCTAAAGAGAGGAAATGCAAGTCCAACTCCAGCCACTGTGTTCCTAGACGGGAAACTTTGGCGTAGAACCCACGTTCCACACCTTCGTGAAAAATTTGTTTCGCTAGATCTAGTTGCGAATAAACCGCATCTGATGATTGTGTTAACGAATAAGGTCGGTGGGCATTCGATTGAGAAAAAGTTTGTTCTGTGGAAAGCTCTGCTTGGGATTTCAATGGTAAAACTCACCCAACACAGCATTGTAAGTAACAACATCGCGCTTTATCCCCACATCATCCATTTCCTTGAACAATTCAAACCCCTTCTTCCACAACTTACACCTTGCACACGCCGAAATTGCAGAATTGTAAATGTGTACATTCGGCCTCACACCCTCCATAGCCATCCGTTCCATGAGCTGGAACGCAATATCAGCACGACACGATTTTTCCATGCACGACATGGCGGCACCAAAAATAATCACATTCTTGGGGATATTACGCTCGGTCATCTCATCCAAGTATTCAAGACATTGCTTCCATTGGTATCCCTTCTCGCATGCTGAAATGGCACTCCCATACGAAACGACTGTGACGTTCATATTCTTGTACTTCATTTCATCGAACAAATCCAAGGCACGTTGCCACTGAAGACCCTTCTCGAGCGCCGTCATGGTGGCATTGTAGGTGACAACACTGGGTTTTCCCCGGATGCCTCGATTTCGCAGAATAGTTCCCAAGCCTTCTCCCATTGTTGTCCCTTGGACAAGGCCGATATGGCGGCGGAGTAGGCAATGACGTTGGGACCGAAAGTTTTCTTCATTTCTTCCAGAACTTGGAGGGCCAATTTCCATTGTTGCCCTTTTTCACATGCAGAGATGAGCGCCGAGAATGTGACGACTGTGGGGCGGACACCTTCTCTTTTCATTTCGTCGAATATCTCTAGGGCTTTGGATGGATTGAGACCTTTTTCACAAGCGGAAATGGCTATGAAAGACCGAGCAAAAATTGATTGAAATGAGAAATTGTGTCCATGAGGTTAACAGCTCCTCCCAACGAAAAAACACTACGCACCGGCATTATACGCAATCACCGTAGGCATAATCCCATTCTTCTTCATCGTACTCAATAAATCCAAGGCAGTCCTCCAATTCCCCCCCTTCTCACAAGCACTAATCGCACTCGAATACGTAATCTCATTCTTGGCCACCCCCTCCTCATCCATCTGCCTCAATAACTCCAAGGCACGCTTCCAATCCTTGATTTTCTCACAAACATTGATCAATGCATTGTAATGAAAGACATTGCGCTGTATCCCCTCCGTCCGCTCCATCCAATGCCACACCTGCATCGCCACATTCATCTGCCGCCGTCGTCCCAACTGCGAGAGAATGGCGGTGATGGCCCGTCCGCTCGAGAAGGACTCGGGGGACGATCGACGCGCCTCGTCCATCTCCTCGGACACTTTGGACCGAGGATGACAGAGCCGATCGACCACTTCTTCCATGGAGAACCCCGTGCTGCCTCGGTAACTTGATCGAGAGTGGTCGTTGCTGCCGTAACTCCCCCTGCCGTCGCGATGACGCTCGTCGACGTAGGATCGGGTGTATTGCTTATCGTCGTACTTGCTGTAGTTGTGATCGTAGTGATTGCTTCGCGAATATTGCTTGTCGTCATCGTAGGTTTTGCGGTTGTGGTTGTCCATGTTGGGCGAGGAGGCCGGGCCGTAGTACGAGGACGGGGCCGCCGCGGCTGGGGGAAGCTGTTGCGGCGCGGGGAGGTCGTTGGGCTTCTTGTCGGGGAGCGCCGGGGCGGGTTGGGCGTAGCCGTAAGTGGTTGGAGCGGCTGGCGGGGCGGTGGGTCCGGCGGGGGCGGCGGCGTTGCGGTCGACGCCTGTGGGAGTGTGGCTGCCCATGTCTCGGTCTCGGAGCTCGGTCCTCTCGACGTAGCCTCTCTTGAAGTGGTCGAGGGGCCGGGGGGCCAGGTCGGGAATGGGCTCGGACTTCACAGGCATGTAATTTTGGCCGTGATCTGGCCTGGTGGCTCCTTCTTGTTTGGCTTGTGGGGGGTCGCTTTTCGCGAGGGGGGGGCTGCTACTGATTGGTGCGTGGCCTTCGGGAATTGTGTTGTCGTTGCTGCTGTTCATGGTTGAAACTGAAAGGTTGCTTTCCTCTCGGTGTGGACTGATATCAGATGGGATCTAGCGATAGTGTGTCGAGTGTAATACGGTGCGATCTACCCTCGATTTCCTTGATTGTTGCCTCACTTGATTGTTGCTTCAGAGTGAATTGCAATTTCGGAGCTGATGTTCTTGAACGCTGGTTGATTGTAGGCGTTTTCCCGAGTTGACAATTGTTGAATACCGTCGAAACACGGCCAGCAAAGGTTGTTAGAGTGGGATACAGGCGAAGCGCCGCCAGAGATTGTTACCATAGAGAGTCGTTGGGGGTTGGCGGCGGAGGCCACACGATTATCATGGTTTTTCACTAAAGGCGTCGTGGAAAAAACAGTTTTATGTCTGCGTATCTTCACTACTCACGACGAGATGATGAACTAATATTTACCTTTAGCTCAAAACGGGGTGTTATATGTGTAATTTTCGAAGAATTAAGCATTTAGAGGTAAGTCAACTTTTCTTTGTGAGGTCATGATGAGGCGAGCTGTGGCGGCGGAGGAAGGGAGGACAGACAGTTAGTAGGAGTCTCTGACCGCTGCTTGTGCAAATCTGCTGCACCTTCTCCATGCGAACGAACATGCTTTCTGACAAAAATTAAAAATGGTGTGTGATAGAAAGGGTAGAATGGGAACTACTAGACAAAATTACAAGAACAATCATTACCCAATCATTATTGGCCTAAATCTCCAAACATTATTTGTGTATTGTGTATTACATTGGATATGAATCTAAAACTATATCATTAGATTCTCCATCCCAACAGCAAGATACCCATATGTGGTCCAGTGTTGTCAAGACTCATAACACAACAAGTGCAGGTGATGGAAATGGAAGGGTTCGCTGTTAGGATGAACAAGAGATTTGATAGGAGAGATGGGGCACCATACAAGCCACCTTCAAGTTGGCAAAGTAAAATTAAAGAAAGAAAAGTTTTCATCTTGGAACAAATCTATCTTTGTTATAAGAATGAATACAGTATCTTTCTTACTTTTCACAGTTTGTATGATCTGCTTTTACTGCATTTAGGATATCTTTGATGTCCCACCCAAGTTAATTGCTTGCAACACTTTTTTGAATGTTGCTTCTGAATGACTGAAAGACAGCAAAAAATGTTGGAATCTTCCTAAAGTCAGTCTTTATTGAGAAAGAGGCTGCCTATGATGTCTTTGACCTAACCCTAACCCTGACGATTAATTGCTTGCAACACTTTTTGAATGTTGCTTCTGAATGACTGAAAGAGAGCAAGGAATCTTCCTAAAGTCAGTCTTTATTGAGAAAGAGGCTGCCAATGATGTCTTTGATCTAACCCTAACCCTAACTATTAATTGCTTGCAATACTTTTTTGAATGTTGCTTCTGAATGACTAAAAGACAGCAAAAAATGTTGGAATCTTCCTAAAGTCAGTCTTTATTGAGAAAGAGGCTGTCAATGATGTCTTTGCTCATCTCAGGTTGCTTCTTCAGGTATGTCTTAAAAGATGACCATTGAATTTGACAAACTTCATATGACTAGCTCAAGCAAATACAGGAAAAGCCTAGAATTGTTGATGTCATTAGTGGTTTCAAGCTGACATGGCTGGATAGGCCCAAAGAGGATCAGCCCATGCAGGCATCCTACAGTTGAGAGAGCTTAATACAAAAAGAGCACAGAATATCCTAGGGGTTGGATTCCAGTGAATAAAAAGTGTAATTTAGCACAGATGAAGTAAATTCTTTTCATTTCGTGAAAACATAGCAACTTTCTACATGAACTGATTGGATCATGTCAATCTATCTCGTTCAACTCACCCAATGACTCATCATTCACATGACCAAAAATGAACACCATTCAAAGGTCCTGAGAAAGATCTTTCGATAAATATAAGTGATTAATATTTTTATTCTACCCATGCTTTCATTTATGTTTGTTGGATTTGTTGAAGACATAGGAAAAGTGCTATTTTTGTGTTTTGCTTGTTTTTACTCTGAGTCTGCAAAAGAATGCTGGGAAGGTTCCCAAGGGCCTGGTTTTATCATTAAATAACATTTGAGTTGACTTCCCCCCTCTCATATCACCTTGTTTGTGATCATTTCTTTTGTCTTTATCTGTGACACTCTTAAGAAGCACTAGCAAAGAGAACAATCTCTCTATGTTGCCTTCATTACTTGCCAACTCACAGAACAATATGGGAACAGAAATGTTCCTTTGTCACATAAGATAAGGGAGACATCAGTTCTCCACTTTAAGATGGTTTAGGTTTTGGCCAAGACA